>JAAIIK010000032.1:4711243-4740047 GCA_014706435.1 Silurus glanis
TGTCTTGTGTTGTCTTTGCACTGTCTTGTGTTGTCTTGCACTGTCTTGTGTTGTCTTGCACTGTCTTGAGGTGAATATCGTAAACCTTCAGTTGGTGAGTGGATACAGACAGCTAAACACAGAATTACAATTTCTGACAATGGAGGAACAAACAAGAAACGAACCAACACTATTACAGTACAGTAAAAGTGGGAATCCTGTCTGTTTTCTTGCAATCAATATAAATCGAATATGCAATCAAACAAATAAATTTGTGCTGCTGAAATTCATAGCTGCCGTACAGAAGAAATTCAGCCTTAGTTTATATCAAATTGTGCCGCTTCATACTGACAACACGACTAAACATTTCGATGATCTTGTTTGTGAACAATGACAAAAGGACTTGTCATTTTGATGGGAATGAGATGTTCATTGACTCAAATACTTACTTTTGAGAGATGAACTGAGGATTTTGAGAAAAGTACAGGCTTTTGCAAGAAATCCAATGTGTTGTGCTGTGTGTATAAATTGTTTTGAGAAATGCACTTTACTGGCTTGCAGATATTAAGGATGACGAGAGAAACGCTACAAAGCAGCTGAGAAAAACTGTAATAACACACACACATCTATTTAAAATGTTCTCAATAGGATTAGATGATGGGTTTATTACAGAGATCGCTCAGGTAGGATGATTCGGAGACAAGGTGAGGGGAGATTGAGATAGTTTGGACATGTGCAAATTATGGATGTGAAGAGGGAAGACATGCAGGTGGTTGGTTTAAAAGAAGGAGCTGTAGAGGACAGGTTGGTATGGAGACGGATGATCCGCTGTGGCGACCCCTAACGGAACCATCGAAACATATCGAGTCACACAGTATGAATCGAAATTGTTAAAATTTGAATTTTATATATAAAATTCATTCATATATAAAATTCAAGGCTCCTGGCCTTTCCAGGAGCCTTGAATAGTATATAAATAGTAGATTAGTAGATAAATAGTAGAACGGTTAAACTATTTACAGTACATAATTTAACAAAACAAAGAGCAATTTACTCTACAGTAATGTATAAGCTTTACAGTGTATATGTATATGGCAGGGTTCGCGCTCCGTTTTAGTGCCCGGCAACGGCGATAAAAAGAAGAGTGACAAGAGAGTAAAGCATCTCACAAGGTGGGAGATGCGTACATCCCGGCAGCGCCCCAACGTATCGTACCGCATATGTAAATATTTTTACAGTTATGTTGTATTGCTATCATCATCGTACGTGGAACCATTGTAACTCAGGGGCTACCTCAGTATGAAAGTAAACGAACAAATTTACAATATAATATCTATCATAGCCATATAAAACCACGTGACAAGCACGTGACAATATAAGGACCCCACCCCCACAGACCACGCCCCGTCCACCTAATCCCAGAAAAAATTGTCTCGCATCAAATTGCCGCCAGAAAGTTTGCGGCGTGCTGACTTAGAGGAAAATTAGAATATTTAAAAATGCATATCCGGAAACTATTTATTTTGGTAAAGCTGCTTCGTGACAACGTTCATTGTTAAAAGCGCTAAATGATTTTCACCAATAACTCATAAAAATCGTATACATGAATTTAAACTACTCCGCACTCCAGATTCCAAACAAAGTTGGACACACATTGACCAGCTGATATGATATAAGCATGGAAGCTTAAGTGATATGATATAAGTATAGTAGTAGCTTAAGTATGAAAATCCCATGGAAATGGGATGGTGAGGTTTTAACACCACTTTTGTTTTATTTCCAGGCCGAACCTGTGACCGCTGTAACTACGGCTTCAAGTTTCTCAACCACACCAATCCAGATGGCTGCGAGCCTTGCGCATGTAACCCAGACGGATCTCTTCACCAATTCTGTAACCCTTTTACTGGCCAGTGTGAATGCAAGAATGGTATCCAGGGCCTCCTGTGTGACACCTGCCCTCCTGGGACCTTCGGCCCGAAGAAGGACGGCGTCTGTGTGTCCTGCAGCTGCAGCGCTGCGGGTGTCATCCCAGGCTCGGCGTGTCACTCTGTAACAGGCCAGTGTGTGTGCCGGGCGCATGTGGAAGGGCGTCAGTGTGATTCCTGCATCGACGGGTGGTACACACCGGGCCGAGACGGCTCTCGGGGCTGCCAGCCGTGCCACTGTGATCCCAGGGGCACCGTGGATGGATCCGCTGTGTGTGATAAGACGAGCGGGCAATGCCGGTGCAAAAAGGGAGTGGAAGGCCTTCGCTGTCACCGCTGCGCTGCACATATGTATAACCTGAGCTCGGGGAATGACACGCACTCATGCCAGCCGTGCAAGTGCGACTTTATGGGAACCTTGGCTGGAACAGTGTGCGATCCTGACAGTGGGCAATGTGTGTGTGTGCCTAGCCATCACGCACAGGACTGTCACAACTGCAAGCCAGGTGAGGGTCTGCTGCAATCTGCTGGAATCAGTTACTGAAATTTGGCCTCGAATTCCTAAAACGCATGGGGGGGGCATTTTAATTATTCTGAGCAATATTTCAATGCCAGTGCTTTCATTTTTGCTTTTGTTCAACAAAATAAATAGGCATTGTTTAGAAGATCGCTGATCTCTGCATTTTTTCTTGGCTTCACCTGCTCATATTTTTAGCCCAGGTCGCCCCCCCCAGGAGTGGCATATGTTTTAGTAGTCAGTGATATTGGTCGCATGGCGAGCGCCAGCTTCGGTTAGACGGCTTTGAAAGCCATTCCTGCCATTAAGAACGAGTAAATCCTATGGTGGCTTTGTGAGCATGGTCATCACTTTCAGCAGCGAAGGCAGGTCAATTTCTTTAGAATCAACTCTAGCATCTGGTCCCTTTGTATTTTTAGTGAGCAATACTGTATACTGTCACAAAATCTGGCTTTTACTGGAAAATCAAACATGCATGCAGGGGAAACAGGGTTTTGTCCCAAATCTACTTTATTTCAGCATGAACCATACTGGAAATCCAGTGTTAGAGGCAGGAAAAAGGAAGAAAAACAAATGGAGAAGTGGACATTCAAGATGAATGTCAATAAATAATAGTAGCTTGTAGTACCTACTTCTGAAAATGTTTTTGCTGTGAAGAGTTTAGAGTAGAACCACTGGCTATTCTACACACCCCCAATGAGTCCAAATCATCAAATCCATCTAATGTAAAGAGCTTCAAATCTGTTCCAAAAAAAAAGAATGGCTGGAAGTCATAAGAATGTTTGTAGAATTCCGATTTACTTCTTCTTTTACAATACTTTTACTCTCCTAGGACGGTTTTCCTTCTGTGTGAGGATGGGGATTGATGATCATTCACCCACATGAGCATGAGTGAGATCAGACAGCGATGTCAGGCAAAGAGATCAGAGGTCTCGCTTACTGTAGTGTTCCATTTACATTTATGGCATTTGGCACAAACTGAGCAGTTGAGGGTTAAGGGCAGCTCGGTGGTGCTGGTATTTGAACTCGTGACCTTCCGATCTAGAATCCAACCACTGAGCTACGAGCCCTCACCTTCCAGTTTAACCCGAAGGTATTGAATTGGGGTTAAGGTCAGGTCTTGGTTCGGATCATCTTCATTTTCGTGTGTTGTTAAGCTTAAACGCTCTATACATTTTTGTGCTTTTAATTTAGTGGCAACAGTTTACAGGGGGTCCGGTTGTGCTAGAAGTTTATCTGCAAGAGTGAAAGGGAAAGTTTATAGGACTGTGGTGAGACCTGAGTTGTTGTATGGTTTAGAGACAGTGGCATTGAGTAAAAGACAGGAGGTGGGGCTGGAGGTAGCAGAGCTGAAGATGTTGAGATTTTCATCAGGTTTATTAGAGGGACCAGCATGTAGGACGTTTCGGAGACAAGGTGAGGGATTGAGATGTTTTGGACATGTGCAGAGGAAGTACATGGTGTATATAGAAAGAAGAATGCTGAATATTGAGCTGCCAGGAAGGAGGAAAAGAGGAAGACCAAGGAGGAGGTTTATGGATGTGGTGAGGGAAGACATGGAGGTAGTGAGAGTGATTACCGATGAATGTAATGTAGTGTACAGTTTTAGCATTGTACTTCTGAAATCTTGTTCTTACAGTTTTTTAAAAAATGTATTCCTTTGTTTAGGTGCAGCAAACTAGGCAAAATGCAAAAACACACAAGAATTAAACAGTAAATGTTAGAAAGAACGTTCTGTGGACGGATGAATCCAAATTTGACATTACTGACACTTCTGTAAAACGGAGAACAGGAGGGAAGATGTTTGCAGACTGTCTCACCCCCAAAGTCAAACATGGAGGTGGAAGCCTAATAGTTTGGGGTTGTTTTGGAGAAGGAAATGTGAGACTTATTCCAGGTCAAAGGAATACTGAACCAACATGGCAACCATTCTATACTTCAACACCATGCATTTCCAGAACAATCACCGTCTGGAACTATCTTCACCATACAACAAGACAACGACCTGAAGTGTACGTCCAAGCTCTGCAACCATTATTTAGAGAGCAAACAATCACTTGGAGTTTTATTTTTAATGGAATGGCCTCACCTTAATTCTATTGAAGTGCTCTGGGGTGAACTGGATCGCAGGGTCAGAAAGAAACATCTAAGTCAGCTGGCAAAGTATTTTAGAGTGGAATCCCCCGCTTTGCTGCGGAATTGCATGTGCCATGTAACTAATTTGTTTGGCTGATTTTCCCGGTATCTCGCGGATAGCACGATAGAACAAAAAGCTTATAGGGAATTGTTTTTATGGAGTTTTATGTTGATTAATACAAATATAATTATGCATTATTAAATAAAGTAAAAGTGCAGTACTGTATACATAAAATAGTATACAGTACTGTATTGTCAATCAAAAGAACAGATAAAAGTCATACACTACAACTAAAGCTTAGTCTCAGAAACAAGTCTCAGCTTATGGCCCTTGAAAGAGCGGAACATGGACGCAGTAACCAGACAGGGATGTACGGGTTCACCGATACCACCTGATGAAATAGTGCTGGGTGTATCTGGCTTTACCAACCGCGCCTTCCGTTCTCCCCAACACATAAAGCATGTGCACCGAGAGTGGTGCTGGCAGGAGAACATTGAAAGCTCTGAGAGAGAGGACGAGATGCATCTACAAGAGCTGATGACTCTGTTTGCACCATCCCTCCCTCCCTCCCCTTCGGCTCTGAGTGTCACAGCTCCAGTCACTCGTATTTCACCTGTGGGCTGGAGAGCAGTCTGTGATTGAAACATCTCAAAGCTGCTGTTCCTTCCAGCCTGAATGATGCTTTTGATTTGCACGGTCTTTTCATTCTTTCCTCGCAAATAGAACTGCGATAGATTCGCTCCAACAAAGATGGCCGAGTTGTCATTTGAATTGTTTTTTTCTCATTGCAGGGTATTTTCATTCGGACGAACATCAGGGTCAGTGTAAGGCCTGCGACTGTCACCCAGTCGGAGCAGTCGGACAAGAGTGTGCTGCGGACAAGGGGCAATGTGTGTGCGCTAATTTGTCCATAGCTGGCCGCAAGTGTGACCAATGCCACCATCTTTACTTTGGTTTTGACCCCATCATGGGCAGGTTAGTTGTACACTAAAATATTTACCCCAGCAACAAGGCCAAATGTTTGCATACACCTAAGCCATCTCACTTCACACGTTTCATATTAGTATACATTACTTTTAGAAAGTCTACTTGGAAGATTCCAGAAATATTAAAAAGCTTTTGATTGGCTTATAGAGTTTATATGTGCACCTGAGCCTGTATCCAATGGGGAATCCTTGTTTGCCCTTGAAACCATTTGAAAATCCAAGTGCACAGCCAATAAAAAGAACACATTTTAGCCTCCAGAAGGTACCACAAGCGTCTATATAACAATTGCATGCACATATAGCGACACTGCAACCACTTGCATGCTGCATTATTGGGGAAGGAGTGATTCTCAAACATGACTAAATGTGAATAGGAAAGAATTATCTGAACATCAGGACAAAAACTGAAATGCCTGAAAGCCTGTTGATCAAAAAAGAAGTCCTATTTAAAGCTAGGATGAGCCAAATTGAAGTTTTCAGATGATTGCCATCCTTCTGGAAGAGACACAAAAATGAGTGATACATAATTTATGGTGTTATGTAAGGAGGAACAAATTATAAGGCTTTTTTATATATATATATATACGTATAAATGGTACACAAAGTTTGCGGTTTGGTCCGTACCTCAGTTTTTAACTCACGGTTCGGTGAAATTTCAGTACAGTTAGGGGGAAAGAAACGCAAAACATAAAATTGCTTGTTGTTTTTTTTATTTACGCAGTTTTTTATTATTATTATTAACATTTGCAAACATCAACGGTTTCTATTTTTTTTTTTTTTTTTTTTTTTTTTTTTTTTTTTTTTTTTTTTTTTTACAATTTTTAATACAATGCCTGCTGGTTTAAATTATATATAAAATAATGTTATATTTTGTAATATTTTATCCAAAAAATGGAATATATAAAAATAAAAGATAAGATAAAAATAAAATCAAATAAAATAAAATACACAATAAATCAATAAATACAAAATAAATCAATATACTTGTTTGTAATTGATTAAATTGTGTGTGTGTGTGTGTGTGTGTGTGTGTGTGTGTGTGTGTGTGTGTGTGAGTGTGTTTTACATTTAATAAATTCTCTAAATATATAATCTACGTAACTGTTCTACAAATTTCAGCATACGAATGTCTTTATTCCTCCCATCCTTCATTCATTTACTCCCTCGATATGCAGAAATGTCAGGATTTTCTTCTTTTCTCCAAGAGAGAAATTCTTGATGCTGGACATAAAGTGCTAAGAATCCATATCCCTAGATATATCGAATATATATCAGTTAAACTAGTAAGCAGTTTGATGGCCTGCAAGTTCAGCCTGTGTTCATAAAAGGTCAGATCAGCCATTACAGCAACCTGCCTGTAAATGATCATATGCTATAATGTTCCTACACTTGATTTGTCAGATACTGTAATTACACAGTAAATACTTCACGCATTATAGCCACTTAAATTATATACACTATATTGCCAAAAGTATTGGGTCACCTGACCTTTCCGGCTATATGTAGTTTTCCAAACTGTTACCACAAACCTGGAGGCACTTTAGATGCGCTATAATAAAATCATACATTCATTTGAACTTGGAAACCCAAACCTGTTCAAGCATGGCAATGCCCCTGTGCACAAAGTGAGCTCCTTGAAGATCTGGTTTACATGCTTTGGAGAGGAAGATCTTGAGTGACCTGCTATAGAGCTCTGATCTCATCTTTACTGAACACCTTTGGAATTAATTGGAACGCTGACTGCACCCCAGGTCTCCTCACCTCCATCAGTACCTGCCTTTCGAACACAAATATCCATAAGCACACTCCAAAATCTAGTGGAACATCTTCCCAGAAGAGTGGAGGGAATTATAAGAGCAAATTGGGACTGAATGTGGAAAAATCCGTACTTATGACCAGGTGACCCAATACTTTTGGCAATATACAGTAGTGGTATGTACGTCTCAGCGTCTCGCACGCTCGGACACATGACCCGAGATGAGACGCAAACGCAAAACCTCTCATACTGTGTGTGGTTTCTATTTATTTTTAAATTCAGCAGATTTCTTTGATATTATCGGCTTTCTGAGATCACACCGCCTTTGGGTACACGTGGACAGGAGTGTTATATATTTTTTTTGAATGACCTTCGAGAAAGCTCCAAGGAGATATTTAACCCCGAGCCATGCTGAGCAAAGCAGGAAAATAAAAAAAATAAAAAACTGTCGGGGCCACCATAAGCAGCTTCCACATTAGCATCATTTACCTTTCCCAAGATGTTCATAAGCTCTGCAGGTCGAAGAAATGGATATTAATCGTAGTGAGATCAGAGCAGTGAAAAAGTGTGGGTTTGTTTGTTCCTCAACAAAAAAAAAAAAAAAAAAGGCAGAGCAGCCGTCACAAATCGCTAATCCATACGCGTCGTGACGGATCGCCCCGGCTTGCACTTATTCGCAGTGGGGATGAAAAATGAACTATTTAAAACGATTATAGAGACGCTTGTATGACATCAGGAGAAGCCACCGAATAAAGATTTCTTTATAGAAATATTACAAACTCATTTACCGGGCCTCCTTTCCGAATCAATAAGCCTGCGCATCTTATTTTGCGGATATTATATTGCTCTGTCCGATGTGGTCCGTCTAATGGGGGTAGTTAAAAGGCCACAATATGGTTATGGAATATTTCCCATCTCAGCAGATGACATAAGCCCGAACCCAGAATGCGCTGGACGGCTAATCATTTAACCTTGGAGGGAACGCGTTTTATTGCATGGGCAAGATCCATTTCTGCTCACAAACATAGGAATGTGATTTACCTGTTTATTCAAGTCGTATTAAACCCGTTCAATCGTGTTTAGTCTATGCAAAGCGAACTTTGCGCGGAGTCCGCTCTCGGAAGCCCGGCACAGGATCCGCTTCTGGGACGCCTCATTTCCAATTTCGGATTATATCCGTGTTTGAAATTCGATCTTGCATGCAAGAAGGGGTTGGAAATAATGCGCATTGTTTATCGTGGTGCACTTTTATCTCGTCCACGAGAAGTGTGTCTACTTGTGAGGAGTCAAGGTCAAGACAAATTTGTGGCTCATTAAGGACCTTAGGCTTTTCTCAGCTGTATGTGAGAGTGTCAGGCTCTTGGCCCTTGTATCACCCCGCACCAGTTCCACTGGGGCTATACCCCTTCACACTCGACACTGTTTCTGTAAATGCATCTTTTTTTTTTTACTGCGTATGTGTGTAAAACCTTCTTATATCATCTGCTGTTCAAACACAACTTTCCCACCGTCTCAACTTTCGGTTGAAATCTTCGGACCCGACATGTCAAACGCAGCGATACACAGTATGTCGCCGAGGTAATTATATGCGCATGAGCTCTTCCTCCTCTCGCTTCTTCTAGGTGTGAGCGGTGTGGCTGCAATCCAGCCGGGAGTTTCAACGGCTCCTGCCACGCCGAGACAGGCCAGTGCCCGTGCAAGCTGTTCGTGACAGGCGAGAAATGTGAACTGTGTGTAGAAGGAGCGAGTCACATGGACCCGGCCAACCACTTGGGCTGCAGTAAAGGTCACGACTCGAACATTTTCATATGTCCCTCCGTATGACTTAAGATCACGTAGCACCCTTTCAACTTTTTTTGTCCTTGGCTGTGTTACGGTACGGTACCGGCACTTATAAATATTATATTCCCTGCGTTTTCACCCTGTTAACTCATGAAACACTGACCTGTTTGCTTTTTTTTTCATGACATGGATCTTGTTTCTTAGTTATATATTTTGCTGGGACACATTCTTTCATGCGTTTTATAGCCATAATGTATCCATAGTCTTGAGGGGGGGAAATGCCACCCTTAATGCCTCAGGCTTCCGCCCCCTACAAATCTGTTTTATTAAGTTAGTGCATTTTAAGTGCACTGCATGTTTGGCCCAGAACGCCCCCCCCCCCCCCCCCCTCCCCACTACCACCCCCACCTTTTTATACACAGTCCATTTGTTTGCGTTTGTCAGCAGCGAGATCTTTAACCTTGCTGTTTTTACTTGTCGTTTTTTCTTCTTTTTTTACCGTAACCCTAAAAAACATTAATAACGCTAATTTCTCTCTTCTCTTCACCCGGTTTTTAGAGCCCAGACAACAACCTCCACCGCTGGGCGCTGTACTCAACGCTAGCGCCATCGAGCTGAGCTGGAACCCCCCAGATTCACCCAACAGCAACTCCCTCACCTATACGCTTCTCCGGAACGAGGAGCCAGTCCATACCAGCTACCAGCAGCTGCCTTTCGGTTCGTCCATTCAGTTTAATATCGTTATTCTTATATTATTAATATCGTTCCGTCAACAGCAAAATGTGGCCACAAAGCAGCTTTACAGAACTCCAAAGAGCCAGAGGTGAAAAAACTTGATATGACAAGGCAGTGAAAGCTCATGGATTTCTGATCAGGAGTTTGTGAGTTTGAATCCCAGTACCACCAGGATATCAGGCCCTTGAGCAAGATAAAGATTCAGATAAAGGTGTCTGCCAAATGCCACAAACAGAACTGGAAATTGGAACATAAGGAAGCCTAGAGAGGATCGGGAATCGTTCTTCTTCCTGTTGATGCCACATAGCAGGATTCTTAAAACTCGTCAAACGTACTGTATATTGTAAAATCAAGCAGCACCATTAGCATTTTTTTAATAACAGTCGAGGAATAACCATAGGACCAATCATCTATGCACGTATGTATTACAGTTGGTCGGAGCGTTTCTCAGATCAGAAAAGAAATTCCCAAAACCGCTTGTTCAACATCCAGCTTTTATTGTCGTTTCCCCAGAACCCTGGTGCTCCATAAAACAACATAGAGCCACATCACACCACACAACATAGAGCTACGTACAGAACACAGAGCTTAAAACTAAAGTAAGTTGTCCTCGCCACATAAAGTGTATCGTGTGCAACCGAGTGCAAACAGTGCAGACAAAAGACAACAGTGTAGGGCAGATACACAAATAAACAAAAACAAAATAGACCTACTGTATAATGTGTTACATGGATGTGTGTGAATTGAAATGAGTATTGAGTGTGTGTTTGAGTTCAGGTTTGTAGCAGCTCAGTAACACACAGTTTGAGCGTGTGAGTTTCAGTTCCAGTTCAGTTCTGTGTTTTGAGGAATCTGTTGGCTTGAGAAAAAAAAACTGTTGCACAGTCTGGATTTGAGGCCTGACTGCTATAGAACCTCTGTCCTGATAGCAGGAGAGTGAAGCTCTCATTGAAACAAATACTTACTTAAAAAAAAAAACACCAAAGCAACTGAGAAAAACTGTAAATTTAAAGCTCTAGATGATTGTTCTGGAAAGGTTTTGGGTTTGAAAGTTGAATTTAAAGGTATACTGGCGGAGACAAACGTTTAGAATCTCTGACAGTTGTGACAATAAAAGACTGAAAGACAATAAAGTATTAGAGTTGCCATCACAAAGCCCCTAACTCGAAGCCCATTCATCCTTTGTGGATGCCTCTAGAAAAATGTGTCCAGGAAGGAATGGCCAAAAAATGGTGAGAAGTTTCCAGAAGGTCACCTCAAGCATGTGTAATGTGTGAAGTTATTCATTAGATGGTATTAACGATCTGCCTTAATGAACTGCTAAGCTATAAAATGTGTGTCCATCCATACCATGGTTCTCCTCTGTACAGGAATGCTGCACTTCACAGACACTGCTCTGTCTCCCTACACCTTCTACACCTACCGGCTCATCGCCAGGAATGTCCACGGCAACACCAGCAGCTCCAGCGTCCTTCTTCGCACTCTGTCCTCTGTCCCTGATCTCAGTTACGTTCAGCTGAACATTGTGGGTCGTGTTAACCCTAGCAGCATTTCGTTCAACTGGACCGAGCTCTTGAACACCTCAGGCCCTGTAGAGCACTACATTTTGAGTTCAGTGGAAGAACAGAGTGGAGAGGAGAAGCTTCATTATCAGGGCCTTGGATCAGAGGCTACGGTGGACTCCCTGAACCCATTCACGCGGTACATCTTCAACCTGCAGGCCTGCACTAACGGTGGTTGCGCTCGGGCCGCCAACGTCACCGTGGTTACAGCACAGGTTTCACCTCAGCGGCAGCCGGCACCGCGTGTGACCGCACTTTCCCAAACACAGCTACGAGTTGACTGGGAGCCACCGGCCATGCCAAACGGTAACGCAGTATATACGCTATATACACTATATGAACAAAAGTATTGGGACACCTGACTTTCCCAGCCATATGTGTTTTTTTCTCAAACTGTTATCGCAAAGCTGAAGGCACACAATTGTACAGCATGCCTTTGGATGCAGTAGCATGAAATTTTCCCTACGCTTGAACCATGAGACACAAACCTGTTCCAGCAGCAGCTCCATGAGGATATGCTTTTCATGGGTTGGAGTGGAAGATCAAATCAAATCAAATTTTATTTGTCACATACACATACATACAGAGTACGACATGCAGGGAAATGCTTTATAAGACTGTCCGGCATGAGGGAATAGGATGGGGAGAAAAAAATAAACAAAACAAAGAAAAAAAGAAGGCAGATAAATAAAGAGTATAAATTATGTAAAATATAAAATATATACGATATAAAGATATATATATATATATATATATATATATATATATATATATGTGTGTGTGTGTGTGTGTGTGTGTGTGTGTGTGTGTGTGATTCTTAACTGTACATAAGTAGCTTTTTCGTGTATCTGTACTTTACTTAGTCATTTCCATTTGGAGAATTTTACTTTACACCATTTTAAAATCGAATATCTTTCTTTTTACGCATCTACATTTTGGGAAATCAGTCTTTTACTTTACTTTTTATGAGTGAGAAAAACTTAACTAAGCAATCCACCAATCGGTGTAGAGCGTGCGCACTGTTTCGAGCGTTTTTTGACTGCTGCTTGGTGGATCTACTCAGCACAAACCTACAGTTCAGCATCAGTTTGATAGCAAGCAGAATATTTTAAAGGGAATAAATGATGGAAGAAACTACTGACTCGAACTCGCCAAAACACCCATGGCCTTATTTGTAGAATTTTATAAATTTTTTTAAGTAGTTGAAAAAAATGTTTCGGGCTCGTGATCATTTTTATAGATATCAATCATTGTTTGACGTATTACAGTTTTTCTCAGTTGCTTTCAAGCGTTTCTCAGATCAGAAATGAAATTCTCAAAACTGCTCATTCAACCTCCACATCACGGAGTCACTTGTGCTCATCATAAGAAGATTTCTCGTCGCTTTGATCAAATCGCAAATTCACTTAATCGATCGTGTGCAATCGTCTGCTGTTTCCTACACTATCAGTTGTTTATGTTTGTGTTGATCAAAATATATTATACTGGTTTCACCTGAATGGTTTTAACCCCCAAAACATCTCGGCATGGCGTAAGTCATTCAATGCAAAATGCTTAAACCAGTTGTCAGAATTTGTCATCGAAAATATCTTTTAAACTTTTTTTCGTAAATGTGACTTGAATTGATGAATTGTGCAGACGAATCTCGAAAGTCACTAATGAAGGCGAGTGAGCGGCATCACATCGACCAATAAATTAAAGTTTTTTCAATCATTGGAAAATGATAGCCATAATCAATTATAGTACTTTGGATACTTAAGTACATATGAAGGCAAATACTTTTGTACTTTGACTCAAGTGATAGTTTAAAAGGACACTTTACCGGAGTGTATCTCTGCTTTAACTCATTTTCCTGGTTTGTGTAATTCATCCACTAATAGTTATAATTTTATAGGGACGAGGACACATGAATACACACTGAAGTGTATATAGTGATCAACGGGAGTCGTGGTGCATTGAAATACAGTACTGCGCTAAGAATCCACCGCATCCTCTTCAGCCCCATCATTACAATAATGAGAAACACCATTACAGAAATGCTATTTGATCTCTGCCCGGCTGGAAATTAATTCCTGGCAAACTTTAATCTGCATCCGAGAAGCTTGATTAAGGCTCGGCCCGCCACCCCGTTATAAACCGGCGGTATAAACCGGCGCGGAGCCTCGCGTCACACTTTAAGGCGGCCGATTTGCCGCACGCAATTACGCGCCAGCGCGAGTGCTGCAAAATGGCTTCCTGTGTATCAATGACTTTTAATGCCAGTTATCATGCTTTATCACAAATGAACTCATTAACACGGGCCATTATAAAGAACCCTTAGGAGAATTCTCCGAACAATTCGGCAGTTCTTTTTTTTTTTTTTTTTTTAATTGTGTCTATCTGATTGTCATTCTGGGAGCTCTGTCGTTTTGGGGCGGCGGAATCTAATTGCATGTTGTCAGTGGCTGGCTTTACATCACAATATCTCTTTTTTCCCAGTTAAGGCCTAGTGTAGAGAATTATAACTGTACAGTTCAATATGAAAACATCCATCACTGCTTTTTGTTTTTCAAGGTATAATTATCAGGTACGAGCTCTTTATGCAAGTGATCGATGAGTCGCTGGGAAACGCGACCAGTCCCGGCACCGATCGCAGGATTTTCCTCAGCAGCGGTTGGCTGGATCCGACTCAGAATTCCGACTCGGCCAACGAGAACGCCCTGAATCCACCTGAGAGCAGCACGGTGGTGTCTGATCTGCAGCCCTTCACCGCATATCGCTTCAGAGTGCTCACTGTTAACATGGCCGGCAGCACAACGTCAGACTGGAGCACTGCTCGTACTGCAGAGGGAGGTTAGACTACAAACACACACACACACACACACACACACACACACACACACACACACACACCTACAAACACACACAATTTACTACGATAAAAACTACAACAAATATAAAGAATGCAGCTACTATTCTATTACTATGCAGTTTAATATTAGTGATGGGAAAATTGGATCATTTTAGTGACTTGGTTCTTTGGAACTGAAACGAATCGAATCTTTTTTTGGAGTCATTTAGTTCATTTTGTTCCTTTGATTAGAAATAAAATAAAATGTTACATTATCAATAGGCCGATTGCCCCCAGCACGTCTACATACACAAACTTTGACTATATTTCCAATAAGTGTGGTAGCTCCAGTAGTTAAGGCACTGGGTTACTGATCAGAAGATCAAGGGTTCAAGCCCCGCTATCGCCAAGCTTCCACTCTTGGGCCCACTCCACCCTGCCTGCACTCTTTTCTTCACTTCTCTAACACACTCTCCATTACTTTGCACTGTTGACCCCAGGTACCTGAACTCCTCCACCTTCTCCACCTCTTCTCCCTGCAACCGCACCACTCCACTGCCCTCCCTCTCATTCACACACATGTACTCTGTCTTACTCCTACTGACTTTCATTCCCCTTCTCTCCAGCGCGTACCTCCAGCTGTCCAGGCTCTTCTCAACCTGCTCCCTACTCTCACCACAAATCACAATATCATCCACAAACATCATAGTCCAGGGAGACTCCTGTCTGACCTCGTCTGTCAACCTGTCCATCACCACTGCAAACAGGAAAGGGCTCAGGGCCGATCCTTGATGTAGTCCAACCCTCACCCTGAACCAGTCTGTCGTTCCTACTGCACACTTCACTGCTGTCACACTGTCCTCATACATGTCCTGCACCACCCTCACATACTTCTCTGACACACCTGACTTCCTCATACAGTACCACAACTCCTCTCTCGGCACCCTGTCATACGCTTTCTCTAAATCCACAAATACACAATGCAATTCCTTCTGTCCTTCTCTATACTTCTCCATCAACATCCTCAAAGCAAATAAGGCATCTGTGGTGCTCTTCCTCGGCATGAAACCATACTGTTGCTCACAGATGGTCACCTCTTCTTTTAGCCTGGCTTCCACTACTCTTTCCCCTAAGCTCATGGTGTGACTGATCAACTTTATTCCCCTGTAGTTACTGCAGGTCTGCACATCTCCCTTATTCTTAAAGATCGGTACCAGCACACTCCTTCTCCATTCCTCAGGCATCCTCTCACCTTCCAGAATCTTGTTAAACAATCTGGTTAAAAACTCCACTGCCATCTCTCCTAAACATCTCCATGCTTCTACAGGTATGTCATCTGGTCCAACCGACTTTCCACTCTTCATCCTCTTAATCGCTGCTCTCACTTCCTCCTTACTAATCCTATCTACATCCTGCTTTACCAACTCCACATCATCCAACCTTCTCTCTCTCTGATTTTCCTCATTCATCAGCTGCTCAAAATACTCCCTCCACCTTCTCAACACACTCTCCTCACTAGTCAACACATTTCCATCTCCATCCTTTATTGCTCTAACCTGCAGCACATCCTTCCCAGCTCGGTCCCTCTGCCTGGCCAATCGGTACAAATCCTTTTCTCCTTCCTTAGTGTCCAACTTCTCATACAGCTCCTCGTATGCCTTTTCCTTGGCTTTCGCCACATGCCTCTTTACCTGCTGCCGCATCTCCTTGTACTCCTGCCTACTTTTCTCATCACCCTGTCTATCCCACTTCTGTTTTGCCAACCTCTTTCCCCTTATGCTCTCCTGCACGTCCTCATTCCACCACCATGTCTCCTTGTCTTCCTTTCTATTTCCAGATGTCACACCAAGTACTTTTCTAGCTGCCTCCCTCATCACTCCTGCAGTAGTTTCCCAATCACCCAACACCTCTTCACCACCACCGAGCCCCTGTCTGACCTCTTCCCTGAACCTCACACTACACTCTTCCTCCTTCAGTTTCCACTATCTTATTCATCTTTCAGTCCTCACTTTCCTTCTCTTCTTCTTCGCCTCCAAAACCATCCTACAGACCACCATCCAATGCTGTCTAGCTACACTGTCCCCTGCCAACACCTTACAGTCTCCAATCTCCTTCAGGTTGCATCTCCTACATAGAACATAGTCCACCTGTGTGCACCTTCCTCCAGTCTTATACGTCACCCTATGATCCTCCTTCTTCTTAAAATAAGTGTTCACCACTGCCATTTCCATCCTTTTAGCAAAATCTACCACCATCTGCCCTTCCGCATTCCTCTCCTTAAGGCCATACCTACCCATAACCTCCTCCTCACCTCTGTTCCCTTCACCAACATGCCCATTAAAGTCTGCCCCAATCACCAATCGTTCTTTCCTAGGTACACCATCTACCACTTCATCTAATTCACTCCAGAATCTTTCCTTCTCCTCCATCTCACAGCCAACTTGTGGAGCATAGGCACTGATGACATTTATCATCACTGGTGTTGGATCTATGACGATTTTAAATGTTGAGGTGTTAGTAAAGTCATTTACTGATGTAGGTGAGGTGAGGAGGCCTGGGGTGCAGTCAAATGTTCACATTCATCCCGAAGGTGTTCCTTAATGGTGAGGTCAGAGCGGGCCACTCAAGATCTTCCTCTCCAAACCATGGAACAGCATATCTTCATGGAGCTCGCTTTGTGCACAAGGGCATTGTTCTGCTGGAACAGGTTTCTACAATTGTGTTCCTTCTATACAATTTTTTTATACAATTGTGTGGCCGTTCAACTTTGTGGTAACAGTTTGGAGAAGAACCACATATGGCAGGAAAGGTTGAGTGTAGATTACAGGTGGCATGCAGACATACTGGAAGATGCCAGTACAATTTTTTACTATCAAATGCTCAGCAGGAAAGATCTTTCAATTAGAGCACTGGAATGTTATCTTTTCTGTTATGTTTCAACACTGAGAGCGAAATACACTGTTTAATTTTCTTATTTGTGATCTGGTATTCACCTGATATTCACCCTTCTTTGTCAGTGATTGTGTTCCGACTTTTATCTATGTTTTTGGAAACACACTACTACCTCTGTGTCCTCTTTTGGTGTTGCTTTCAGTGTATGAATCACGAAGCGCTGACGAGATGAATAGAAGTCAACTCATCACAATGGTGTAATTGTGTGTCCTCTCCCCAACAGTGCCGGAGTACATGAGCCCCCCTCGGGTGTCTCCGGTGTCCTCGTCTTCACTTCGAGTGATCTGGGAGACACCACGGGAGCGGGACGTCCGGGGGGTGGTGACCTCATACCGGGTGAGCCTTTGCCAAGAGCGGACCTCCAACCCATTCACCCCTCCTATAGTGACACAGGTAAAGCTTTCTGCATTAACACTGACACAGGCGGTGCTTGCGATGGAAACTTAGATCATCTTAGATCATATAGCAGTGCTTATTTGGATTTGTCAAAAAGTGGCAATGGATCAGGCCAGAAATGTATGAACACGAACGTATTTCTGCGTCGTTTAAAAAGAATTTGTTTTGGTATCACAAACTTTTGTTTGCACTTTAGATTTGACCGAAAAAATACATTTTGATCAAATTAAAAAAGTGGTATTCATCAAGAGAAATAAATAAAATGTAGAATTGCGCAGAGAAAATACAAAAATAAATAAATCAAGATTTATTTTTATTTTATTGCACAATAGGGAGAGCATTGAAGTGTTCATGAGGTAAACAGATGGAAAAAGGTTCAAAAAGGAAAAAAATGCATGATAACTTTTGCGAATCAGTTCAGTTTGATTCTTAGAAGATCGAACAAACTTTTAATAAAGAACAAAGATGCCTGAAACATCGTGCATTTTTGTCTGTATAAAACTATGTAACTATTGACGATAAAATAAAAATAACATCATTATTACATTGTATTAAATGGACTATGAAATTCTCTTTCAAAAAGTAATTCAGACGACTTCTGCCTTGTACTCAGGGCTGCAATCATGGCAACAAGAATAAAATCATATGAATACAGTGAAACCCCGTTGGACGAGCATAATTCGTTCATGAAAATTGCTCGTAGGTCCATTTGCTACGTTCAAACTAATTTTCCCCATAAGAATGAATGTAAAAGCGATTTACTCCGTTCCGAAACCTCATTCGATCGCTCATTTTGCACTTAAAAAGTATTTGTAGCCTATTTTAGCAAACAAATACACCGCAAATTACTGTACGGTAAACATCATTTAACACTTACCCATGTGGTAGTGGTTGATTTGCGAGTGTGAGACGCACAGGGCTGCACTAAGCTCGTACTTTTCCACTATTTCCTTCTTGGTTTCAATGGTAATTCTATTTACTTTCTTTTTCACAGCACCATCACTGATTTTCTTGGGAGACATTTTTCAAGATTTCTAGTGAAATCTAGTGAAAAAAATAACACTAAAAAAAGTTTTTGCTGCCCTGAACAACGAGATTAAGGTCGATAAGCGGGGTACCACTGTATATAAAATACTTTGTCTTTATATAGTAATCATTCATGAAATACCACTATAGTAATACATTGAAAATTTGGGTAAAATCAGCAAACCCTGCTGCTCTTCTGGATCTTTTGATTTGATCGGGTTCTGAACAACACACAGCATTTATTAAGATATTTACATGAACTGATTTCTTTCAAGGATGAAGCGATAGTAGCAGGAGGTTCTTCATTCCTTCGTTGCCTGTAAAAGAGTAAGAAGCGAAGCGCTTAAAAGCCATTGCACACTGGTCACTGCTTTGCCTTTTACATTTGTGTTGCACTTTGTGTTCCTCTTGCTCTTTGCTCATATCTGGGCCTGTATGCATGCAGTGGTCTCTTCGGTCCAGAAAGCTTCCTTCGTTCAGTGATGTGGAAAAATGTGTGTGTGAAATAAAGGTTAAATAAGGGCTTAGCATTGTGGACTGTTCACTGGAGGATAACTGTGTATCAGGATGTCCAGCATTTGTAGTTTCAAACCGATTTGATCAACTTCCTAAAGAATATTCCTTTTAATGTGGATTTTGTTATCTGAGATTTGAATGATGGTGATCATAATTTTCATCACCTAGAGATACACTATATTGCCAAAAGTATTGGGCCACCTGGTCATAAGTAGTCATAAGTATGGTATGTGATTTTTGATCATTGCATTCCACATTTAGTTCCACTAGATTTTGGAGTGTGCTTATGGATATTTGTGTCCACAAGGGTATTACGAAAGGCAGGTACTGATGAAGGTGAGGAGACCTGGGGTGCAGTCAGCGTTCAAATTCATCCCAAAGGTGATCAGTAGGGATGAGATCAAAGCGCTATAGCATCAAGATCTTCCTCTCTAAAGCATGTAATCCAGATCTTCAAGGAGCTCACTTTGTGCATCGCCATGCTGGAACAGTTTTGGGTTTCCAAGTTCAAGTGAACGCAAAATTTTATTATGGCGCATCCATACAACTGAAAAGGGTCCCTGGTGGTCTAATGGTTAGGATGCGGCGCTCTCACCGCTGCGGCCCGGGTTCGATCCCTGGTCAGGGAACCAACCCCAGCCACTCTTAGTGCCGGTCCCAAGCCCGGATAAATGGGTATGGTTGCGTTAGGAAGGGCATCCAGCGTAAAAACATTTGCCAAATCAAACATGCGGATGATCTGCTGTGGCGCCCCCTAATGGGAGAAGCCGAAAGAAAGTTTTATCCATACAACTGAGTGCATCCAGATTTGTGGTAGCAGTTTCACCCTCAACCATGCAGAGTAAGTGGGATATGTGTGAATGTATCTGTGTAAGTGTATGTATAATGCATGTTGTGTATGTGTGGGATTCCCAGCTGTTGTACAACGCCTCAGCAGACGAGCGGAGCCACACCGTGACAGGACTGAACAGCTACGAGGTCTACAGCTTCACTGTGATCCTGTGTAACACACTGGGGTGTGTGAGCAGTCTTCCTGCTTCAGGACGGACCCATCCTTCAGGTTAATAGATATAATAGACTAAAGATACAATTTATATATTAATAATATATATTTCATGATTTCCTTAGTTCTGTAGAATAACTAATGAAATCATGAAATATATAGTATTAATATATAAATTTTTACAATGTAAATATGAGTACACTTCAGTGCTTGTTTCATCTCTTCTACATTGTTGTCTCTGGAAAGAACGCATTATTCCGATTTGTTTAGATTTAAAAACATTGGGTGTTGTTTATGAAGCAGGATATGAAATAATTTATATTTACGAATCATATACACAAGAAATCTGGTGCACATGAAAATTGCTTCATATCAGACTCATGTCTGTGTAACTTTCTAGCCTGAACCTCAACTTGAAATTCAAATTTCATACTTTACACTGATTAATGCACTGACATTTACATTTACAGCATTTAGCACAAGCCCTTGTCCAGAGCGGCGTACAAAAGTGCTTTAAGTCTCTATTAATGAACACATCTACATCTACATGTTAAGCCTACAGCTCTGTTTAGAAGAATTTTTTTTTTTTTTTTTTTTTGGTAAAAACCAAAGCAAACCTAAAAACCTGCTAGTTTGAGCAGTGGGGTGGTGTGGGAGAACCTGGGCAGGTTAAACAGCTCTTTCAGTAGCGTTCAGCAGAAAGCTGCAGTAGTCCAGTCTTGAAATGACAAGAGACTGAACAAGCATCTGAGCAACCTGTGTGGATAAAAATTGTCGAATCCTTTTGATGTTGTAGAGAAGGAACGGTCTAGACCCAGTCACATTAGCAACATGTGAGAAGAAGGACAGTTGATCATCCATAGTTACCCTGAGGTTGCGAGCGGTTTCCGAAGGGGAGAGCAGAGAGTTATGAAGAGACATTCTGAGATCCTGACCTGGAGATGAATCACTTGGGATGACCAGCAGTTCGGTTTTAGTTGATGAGCACTCATCCACAAAGATGTGTCCGCCGTGCATGCTGAGATCCGAGAAGAAGCTGGGGTATTTTTAAATGCACTTTTTTTGAATGCACTTTTAATGCACTCTAACGAGTTTAAGAAAACATCAGTGCTGTATTGTAGGCCTTGCTTATTAATATACCAACATATATTAGCGTTGTGCTAATTGCATATATTAACATATATTAGCGTTGTCTAATGCATGGCCCTTTCACAAACAAGACTTAAAAAATAAGATCCAGGAAGACACAGCTCCACCTCTGCCATGTAAATCTATATTCTATGTGACTCTCAGGACACGCCTCGGCCTCCGTAGTGTTGTGATGTGCCATATTCAAGTAGCAGCTATATTCAAGTGCTGAGAGAACGTGCTCGAGATACAGTTTAGTGAGGAGAAATCGATCTACATATCAAATATTGGTCACAAATTATTGGTCACTTTCTAAATAATAAAAGTATAGCGCATCTACTAAAAATTATATACAAATAAATCGTTTTTTTACCAATGCGGTAAATATTAAAAACAATGCACCGTGATATAGATGCCAAACTGTATCCAATGCACACTTTTTGAAATAGATGCATCACATCGTAAACTTTTATACCAATGTACCGAATGTGAATCATGCTATCAAGTCGAAAGATTTATTTCTTTTATGTTGAAACCAGTCATTACATAAAGTAATGTAAATATGTATAAAGATGTAAAAACATCATTGACCGATAAGGAAAATTTGATTCAGCGATGACAAAAAACTGCCGCTATATAAAAGCAGGACCTATTATTAAAATAATAATATTATATATTTTATTAGCATGGAAGCCAGTCAGAATAATCCCCACTTCAGCCTTTTCACAGTTTACCCTCATTGTTCATTTTGTGTTCCCAGTTATCGGTGCACTCGACCTTTTATGGCGTTTTGTGGGCGTCGCTATATGCAAATGAGCCGCGTCAGGACCGAGCGCTGATGTGAAGAAACTCTTGATGTCTTTCCCAACGTTTCCGATTCGATGAGTCAAAGTACAGTTTAGAAAGCAACATATAAAAAGTAATAGACTACATTTTAGCCAAAAATAACCCCAGAGTGAAGGTTGTCAGGGATAAGCTTGAGGATAGAGAGAGATTGCTACAGTGGCTTAGGATGACACTCGCTATGAACAGTCCATCAGTGAACAGTTGACGACCTAAACAATGGTGGAATTACGATAAACGGACTTTCGGTGTCACCCAGATGAGGACGGGTTTTCTTATTGAGTCTGGTATCCTCATTATTGACATTCAAGATGGCCAATTTTGATTAATTTACCCAAAAAAAATTATTAAAGCTTAATAAAAATTTAAGCTGGACAGATGATGCCAACTGGTTTAACCACTTTGCGTTTAATGACTTATGTAATGAACTGATGCCGAGTTGTTTTTGGGGTTAAAACTATTCAGGTAAGAACCAGTATAATATATTTTGATCGACATAAACAACTGACAATGTAGGAAACAGTTGAACACGATCAATTAAAGAATATACCAAAAATGTAACAAAAACTTCGCGAATTGTTCGAAGCACCGATAAATAAAGCGCACCCAAATATAAGCCGCACCCACTGAATTTGACAAAGATTTTTATTTTGAACATAAATAAGCCGCACCTGTGTATAAGCCGCATAAGCATTGTCTACATTGAAACTAATGAACTTTACACAGGCTTTAACGAAAGACAGTGTCTGTTACACGGCGTAACGGGTGAAATATGTTGTGGCTCCTTTAAGAGCAGAGTGGCATTTTGGGAATATCCTGCCGCCGCATTTTTCCGGTATTACTGCATGTGTGCAAGACCGAGGAATATGTCCTTATTATTTTCTGATGCTCATTTCTAAGTTTCTTTGACTAACCCGTAACGCTGTTGCCAAGAAAAATAAAAAAGCACGAGTTTTGGAAACCTGTCTGTGCTTATATGATTTCTGTTGCAACTGGAGTTAGAGAGCGCTCCCTTGACCCAGACTCAACGCGTTACAACGGCTTGTATCTAAACAGTAGCCTACCAAGAAAGTCATTGTTCACTGTCTTCCTCCTTCCTTTCACAACTATTTCTCTCGAGAGTTTATCTTTTGTCATCGTCGTGCGTTTAAAAATCACCATCGGTGAAGCTTTTCTCCCGATGCCGTGCAGCTCAGAACACAGGTGAAGTGCGTTTTTTCATGCCCGGTTGTTTTCAGCGTGACGAATAGTTTTTTTGGCTTGAAGCTTGTGAAACCGGGAAAAACCCAGGAAAAATCCATATATTAGCCGCTTCGTTGTTTAAGCCGCGGGGTTCAAAGCGTGCAAAAAAAAGTAGCGGCTTATAGTCCGAAAAATACGGTAATATTCTTAGAAAAGTATCCGATCCCTGATGCATATTTAAAAGCCAAATGTTGCCATTGCCAAATATTGACTGGGTTTTAATTTAGTGCTGTTTATCGCTCTTTTGCGGATTTCATTCTTTTAAAAAATACCATTATCTATACATTAGCGTTCTTTCACATATCCGCTCCATATCGCGTTTCCTGAATGAATCCTCTGATACGATCTGGTGAGCTGAAAAATTCATAACAACTATAACAACCCTTTTAAGGCACGGTGCTGTTTGTGTGTGTGTGTGTGTATGTGTGTGTGTTTTTATACTATATACCCGAAACCAAATTACGAGCCGAAAATTGGGACAAGTGTTTCTTAATCAAGTCGACGTGTGTGTGTGTTTGTGAACGCGTCGTGTGTTAATTCCGTCTGTGTTAATAGGTGTTAATTTTCCTATCTGAATTTTAATGAAGTGCCTGTAATTGAACATGTCCATCATCACTTTGTTTAAAGGCCAGCACCGAGCTGCCGAGGGACACACCGGGACCCGCCTGTGGCACCTTTGACTCTCGTCCCCGCGCCAGGAAGGCGTGCAAACTCGAAAACGGGAAAGGCTGTTCATCCCTGAGGAATACGAACGAAACCTATTTGAGATTTACTCTCCGGTTATCTTTCCTATTTTGCTACTTTTGGAAGCGGGTGAGAGAAAGTTGGGAGAAATTGGTTCAGGCATTCAGACAGGTTAGGAAAGTATGTCATCAAGCCATTTTCATTGTTAGGACATACATTTTAAATGTTGCCTCTTTCTCTCTCTCCCTCTCTTTCTTTTGTTCCACCGAGACATTCATTCCAGCCTGAAGCGACTTTCTCGTTTTCTTCCTTTCTTTCCTCCTCCTTTCCCCGTCCTTATTAACCATCTCCGTCTCACCTCGCATGATGACTTAATGACTCCGTCGCCCCTCCTGCCGGAGTTCGACTCTCACCTCGTACGCTCGTCCCGTTCGCCGGCAGTAAAAACAATTTACTGTTAATTACAAGGAGAAAAATGTGCTGGCGAGCTCCTCATGAACACCATGAATCAAGCAGCACTCGTGGAGGTTTATACGGAATATGTAAGTAGGACGAATTAGTGGGGTTTAATAACAGAGGCACAAATCACACAGGCTTCGAGGGCCCTTAATTGATACTGCGGGAAATGACGGACATGAATCCGTCACTCGCTTGGCGCCACGGGAAGATATGTTCGGCGCAATATGCTGCCGCGGATGTTATCGCTTCCTCCGTGCGACAGACCGCGCCGCGTTCGGGGATCCGCGCCCGCCATTCGCTTAAGCGCGCTTTCGGGAAATCGAATGAGCAACACGTTTTTGTTCTGTTGCTCAAACGTGCTTCGAAACGACATCTTTTTTTCTACTCATTTACTTTTTCCTTATAGTTGTCACACACACACACACACACACACACACACACACACACATATACACACTTTGGCCCACTTTGAGCGCGTGTCTCTTTTATCCTTGTCCCAGACCCATTCAGTAACTGTGACAGGTCTTCGATGTTGATGATTGCAATTTATGTCATCCTTACTTTGTTTTTACGACGGACCGTATACACAGCGGCCGGCGTTTTCATACAGATGCGCCACTACACAGAATTACCATCTGTTCGAACCGAGCAGGCAGCAGCTGCTTCCTCTGGGTTGGTGGAAATGGCGGCGTAAGAAAGTACAAGCAGAGGGGAACGAGCTTTATCCAGGGATTTAATCGCGTTTGCCGATTAGGTTTAAAGACTTGTATGCGCAGGAATGGAGAGTGAAACAATGCTGGGTGGAATGTAAATAAAAAAAAAAGACAAATAACAAATAATAATAAGCAAAACTATAACGTAAAAACAGAAATTTTTTTTGCTTCGCCTCAACAAAACACAGTTCTGTCTCTCAGCCCTTCTTCCGTTCTTTGGTTATTGCTCCGATCCACATTTTCCATCGCAATTTTATCTCCAGCTCCTTATATACAAATCAATAATAATCAATCAGGATATAGATACAGTATCGTTTTATAGTATTATCAGATTTACATCACTGATCATTGGCTGAAGTCGAACATACCCTATGATGGTGGTTTGGTGTCCTCATGGTGGCGTGCAGTGTTGGGCAGTAACGCGTTACTATTGGGCTGTTGGGCTGTAACGCAGTTACTTTTGACAGTAACTAATACTGTAACGCGTTACTTTTTAAATAAAGTAACTCCGTTACCGTTACCGTATGGTGCGTTTGTGCGTTACTTTTTTAAATGAATTCATTTGGGCTGAAGTGTAGCCTACAGTCTAACCTGTTTACAGCAGCAACGCATTGTAGGATTGGTGGATGAACCACTGTGAACACGAAGAAGACGCACTGTGGGCGTGTCTCCGTTTATTCAGGTCTGTGAGGCGAGAGCAAGACGAGTTTCTCAAAGTGGAAATACGCTCATTATTTCACTTTAGTTGAGCATAAAGACAAAAATGTTTTAGTCAAATGTAAGCTGTGTCTTTCTGGTTCGAAGGTGGTATCTACTGCGATAAACAGCAACTCCAATCTGTCGAAGCTCCTCCAGAAACTCCATGCCTCGAAGAAGCTAGAAGCTAGAAGCTAACCTGTTGTTCTGTTCTACATTGTTGATAGTTTTCATACTTAAGCTGTGAAAGGAACATGTTTAAGAGCTCAACACAACAGCTTTTATGATGCAGAAGCCACTTTAGTTTTTGATTCTGAAAATATTATTCAGCTTGTTTGTTATTTATTTCAGAAATCCTTGTGATATTTTCAGTTTGTGCTGGTCTGACTTAAATAAAATAGGGTTTATAAATTACTTTGTGTTTAAGTCAGTTTTGTGTTTGTATAGACCATAACGCATAAAAGGGCATTAATGGGAACATTAAAGAACGTTCTTTAAAAAAGTAACTAAAAAGTTACTTTTAACAGTAACGCATTACTTTTTGCTGTAAGTAATCAACAAAGTAACTGAGTTACTTTTTGAATGAAGTAACGAGTAACCGTAACTAGTTACTATTTTTTAGTAACTAGCACAACACTGGTGGCGTGTGTGTATGAGTGTGTGTTTTCTTTTTATTCTTTTTCAAAATGGCTGCTGTTTCCCTTTGATGATTCACGAGAATAAGTCAGTAATGACTCAGTCAAAAAGATTCTCTCACTCCGTCAGTTTGTTGTAACTTTTTGTAAAAATTGCGGGTTTCTAACACGTACGCCGTGCGACGTAAAAAAATCGACAGCGGGACGATATTTGCGAGGACCTCGGCTGTCAGTCCAGGAGATGCCCGGTCACCGCTAAAAAGCATAATAACTCTTTTTTTTTTTTTTTTACGCACCGCCGAGGGCAAGGATTGCGTAAGCCTTCCGGAATGTTAACAAGGAAATCCAGACTGACGTTATCGATCGCTTTGTAAAGCGAACAGCTAATCAAGAGTTGATGGTAATGTTTTATGTATATTACAAGCCATAAAGGGAAGAGGTACATGTGTACACATCACATTGACTTGAACTGTGCCATGCATATTTCTCCCTCTCTGGAAGGTTGGGGCAATTATGCATAAATCAATACTTCCCCCAGTTACAGAAATGCTGCAGGTGAAGGGGATACACAGTGAAATAGATGATAATACAGAAAATCTTAGTGACAGGGCCGGACTTGTTTGGCCTCAACGTTAGAATGAGAATATTTGCAAATTGCTCAGATTAGTCCAGGAAATTTGAATCATGTTGCGTATTTAATGATTCTTCTTTATGATAAATAAAATATTGTCGCACATTAGGCTGAAAATTGGATTCTGTAAATTAACGCTCACCGGACGCAATAAAGGCGTGAATACGGAGAGACTGGAAATATGGGTGAAATATTGAAATTCCACTACAAATACCGTTACAACCCATTCAACCCATTGCTCAACAGTTTCCATTATGATCCACTGTATGTTTTCCATTCTCGTTAAACCAGTGTAGAAACCAACATGCGATCTATAAGCTACAGATCATATCCTATAGGTGCTTAATGGTATTCATTAGACAAAACATCCCACCAATATAATCTAACATATTACAAGAAGAACCTCAAATCGGATAAAACCAATACAATTTCTGTTATAACATTAAAAGCATTTTAATGGTGGAAAATTAAACCAGTGTAGAAAGTTACTTCGTGCTTCAATGGTGTCCAGTAGCTTCCTAACGTGTCCTGTTGGTGCTTAATGGTATCCACTAAACAAAACAAGCCCACAGGGTTACAAAATTCCGATTCCTATTGCAATTCTCATTATAACCATTAAAACCATTACAAAGTATTAAGGCAGTTATATCTTTTTGTAATAAAGTAAAATAATTTCCAGACCTAGTCTTGTCTAGTGCAGAAAATGGGAAGAGTGCTAAGAAAAAAGTGTTTTCGAAGAACAAATACGTTCTGTTTGGAAGTCCCTCCTATGTAAATGCCATGGACCTCTGTGTCATGAATGGTTGCCATCCTCTATAACTCTATACTCTGAACTAGTATTAATAACCGCATAAAAAAGGCCCCAGTACCGATCCTGTTCCTCTCGCCTCTTCTGTGCCACTTCAAGCTTCCTCTGCTCTACTTAACGTTTTTTCCCACCTGTACCTAAGTCCAAAAGCGATGAACGTCTGTCAGGACTTCACTCGAAACCTATTAAATCAGCACGGGGAGTTTGAAATATCAGGGTTTCAATTATATAGACTCGAGTGTTATTGATTAGATTAATTTATGATCCGCTTGGCACCAGACCTTCGAAGACAACACATTCATTTTCTATAGAGGGCTTTTATTAGTGCCGCTGGTTGGGCTTGGCTACTGGCCGAAGTCGACTAAATGCACTGCAAATGTGTCAGTTCATGATCGTTTGACTCCTTTAAGGCTGTGTTTAGACCCCATTTGAAACATTCCAGCAGAGTGTATGGCCTTTATGTCTGAAAAACAAAACCTTCTTATTCTACTGACAGCACCAGCAGGGTTAAAGGCCCCCAGACTGAAGCCTTTAAACATGACGGTGATGGAGATCATGTGGGCTCCTCCAGCTGAGCTGAACGGTCCTCCACCCGTCTACTACGTCGAAAGGACCGACGTATCCTTCTCAGATGCGGAGGGCCACGTCATCAGAGGAAGACGCTTCACCGGGACGGGCTACTACCTCTTTCCCAGCTCTACGCTACCCGTTAACACCGACTTCACAGGTCAGAAAAGTAACAGAATGCAGAGTTGATACTTTAGTCCATTACAAAGAGTTTTTATTTTAATGGCCATGCCACCTAATTACCAAATCACGCTTGTGTGTGTGTGTGTGTGTGTGTGTGTGTGTGTGTGTGTGTG
>JAAIIK010000032.1:4782565-4793611 GCA_014706435.1 Silurus glanis
AAGAGAAGAGAAGAGAAGAGAAGAGAAGAGAAGAGAAGAGAAGAGAATCCGCACTGTCATTTGACATTCTAGATGATATCTCTCACTCTAGCTTTTTTGTTTTTTTTCTTCTCTCAGGGTCTAATTGTGGATACAGTGCCTTTGCAAGGTATTGCCTTGTTAGCAGAATTGTAATAGCACAGGGTGAAGGATCATACGTGTTCAATACTCTTTTGTTGTGTTGCGATTTGCCTGTGAGAAAGGTCTTGGGCTGCAAGAGATGCACAAACCCAGAATCAGCAAAAACGCATCCCGCCCCCCGCCCCCCCCCCCCCACCCCGAATGCTTCCTTTCCTACGTTCTATTATATCTGTCACTTTTTACATGACAGTTCATTACCTCTACCTAACGACGTTTTCGCCAATTCTAGATCGCGATCGGCTTTTTTCAAAATCCTCCGTTTTTACCGCCGATATTTTCGGAGGGCGTATAAATCACAGGCCCGATCGATTTTATCGGGTCCGCGATCGAGCGCCGTAATAGCCGTTGTCATTTGTCATTTAAAATGCAATTTAATTGATGCCGAAAAACGAAATTAATCACAATAATGAATATGGTTACCTGCGGGTGTGTTTGATCCTGGTAGGCTGGAGAAACCCTTGAGAGGCATGTGCTAATTTCACAGTGCTTGAAAAAGAACTCGAACGTCCCCTATGCATCATCTAAACTCACATTATGGCTCGGGACAACTTTCTGTGCTACATTATTGTAGGTCTCACTGCTTCGGAGGAAAGCGTGTTTCCCTTTGAATTACGCCAGGACAAATACACTAGATGTAGTTACAGGATGACCTTACCTGTCTCGTGGAGAAATTGATGAAGGGATATATATCAAGAGATCATTATAAATATGCCAGAAAAGTTTTTTTTTCCTCCTGTACCGTATTTAATTTTGAGCAGAACACTCAACAACTTTTTTCCACCTTTGACTAGACAGAAAATTAAGTAACAATTATTAACAAGTACTAGTTTGAGAAAATCTTGCAAAAAAAAAACAAAAAGGTCTCGACAGAATCGGTTTGTTTTATTTTTATCGCAACTTTCTCCTCACATGTTTTTTTTCTTCTTCTTTTTCCTCCTGGCCTTGGTCTCTTGGATCTCTAAGCAGATAGCGGTGTCCTCTGTTCTAAATTTAGCTCAGAGAAAGTCAAGTGGCAGTCTGAAACGCTAACCCACCAGACACTTCCCTATTTTTGTCTGTGCATCCTTGGCCAGGGTTATTGCAGTAGAGGCTGTCTGGACTCCACACGCTCCACTGAAATCTTGAACTTCATCTAATGGTGCCCAGGTTAACACTGTGCCTGAGGAGGCATTACTTTCTGTCTGGCAACCACTGACTGCTAATTGATGCCACTCCTGACACCAATGACTGTTTGGTAATAACAGTGACTACTTGGTGATGCAACTAACTGCTTCTGACTGCTCTTTGACACTTCTGATTTCTCTGTAACACCACTGACTGCTCTGTGTCACTTCTGACTTCTCTGTAACACCACTGACTGCTCTGTGTCACTTCTGACTGCTCTGTAACACCACTGACTGCTCTGTAACACCACTGACTGCTCTGTAACATTTCAGACTGCTCTGTAATACCACTGACTGCTCTTTAACACCAGTGACTGATCTGTGACACTTCTAATGGCTCTGTAACACCCCTTACTGCCCTGTGACATTTCTGACTGCTCTGAAACACCACTGACTGCTCTGAAACACCACTGACTGCTCTGAAACACCACTGACTGCTCTGTGACACTTCTGATGGCTCTGTAACACCACGTGCTGCCCTGTGGCACTTCTGACTGCTTCTGTCACACCATTGACTGCTCTGTGTCACTTTTGACTATTCTGTGACATTTCTGATTGCTGTGTAACACAAATTACTGTTCTGTGACACAATTGACTTCTCTGTGACACCTCTGACTGCTGTGTAACACATCTGACTGTTTTGTGACACCACAGACTGCTCTGTCACATTTAGGACTTCTCTGTAACACCACTGACTGCTCTAGGAAACTTCTGAATGTGATGTGTTGTAACTGCACTGACAGCTCTGTGACACCACTGACTGCTCTCTAATCCCACTGACTGCTCTGTAACACTATTCACTGCTCTGTAACATTTCGGACTGCTCTGTGGCACTGGTCACTGTTCTGTGGCACATCTGACTGTAATGTAACCCAACTGACTGCTCTGTGACACCACTGACTGCTCTGTGACACTTCTGACTATTCTGTGACATTTCCGACTGTTCTGTAACACCACTGACTGTTCTGTGAGACGACTGCCTGCTTTGTAACACCACTGCCTGCTCTGGGAAACTTCTGAATGTGATGTGTTATAACAGCACTGTCAGCTCTGTGACACCACTGACTGTTCTATGAGACCACTGACTGCTCTGTGACACTACATAATGCTCTGGGAAACTTCTGAATGTGATGTGAAATAACATCACTGGCAGCTCTGTGACACCACTGGCTGCTTTGTTACACAACTGAATGCTCTGTGACATGTATGACTGCTCTGTAACACCTTTGACTGCTCTAGGAATCTTCTGAATGTGATGTAATGTAACAGCACTGACAGCTCTGTGACACAACTGATTGCTCTGTGACACTTCTGACTCTTCTGTGACAGTTCTTACTGCTCTGTAACACCACTGACTGCTCTGTGACACCTCTGACTGCTGTGTAACACAACTGACAGTTTTTTGACACCACTGACTGCTCTGTCACATTTATGACTTCTCTGTAACACCACTGACTGCTCTAGGAGACTTCTGAATGTGATGTGTTGTAACAGCACTGACAGCTCTGTGACACCACTGACTGCCCTCTAATCCCACTGACTGCTCTGTAACACTACTCACTGCTCTGTAACATTTCTGACGGCTCTGTCGCACCGCTCACTGTTCTGTGGCACATCTGACTGTAATGTAACACCACTGACTGATCTGTGACACCACTAATTGCTCTGTGGCACGCCTGACTGTAATGTAAGACCCCTGAATGCTCTGTAACACCACTGATTTATCTTTGCCACTTCTGACTGTAATGTAACACCACTGACTGCTCTGTGACACCACTGATTGCTCTGGGAAACTTCTGAATGTAATGTGTTATAACAGCGCTGTCAGCTCTGTGACACCACTGACTGTTCTATGAGACCACTGACTGCTCTACATACTGACACTACATAATGCTCTGGGAAACTTCTGAATGTGATGTGAAATAACATCACTGGCAGCTCTGTGACACCACTGGCTGCTCTGTTACATGTATGACTGCTCTGTAACACCTTTGACCTTTGACACAGAGCATATCTGTGGCACGCCTGACTGTAATGTAAGACCCCTGACTGCTCTGTAACACCAATGATTTATCTTTGGCACTTCTGACTGTAATGTAACACCACTGACTGCTCTGTGACACCACTGATTGCTCTGTGGCACTTTTGACTGCTCTCTAACAAAACTGATAGCTCATTGACTCCACTGACACTCTGTGACACAATTGACTATATAAGGCGTGCGTTTTTTTTCCTTCTTTTTTTTTATTCTGCATATTCCTCAGGTGGTCACCCCCTCTCGAGGCTAACGGACAGCTTCTGTTCTACATGCTGTATCAGGCCCTTTCTACAGAGGAACCAATTGTGGTGTACAACAGCTCTCAGCTCTTTGAGGATCACACATTGCGAAACCTTGTCCCTGGAAGTACCTACTTGTTCCAGATTGCTGTAAGTACTACTCCCTATTATTGAAGTTAATATAATATTATTAATGTAATTGTAATATATTAAATAAATTGATGCCTCTATTTTGCATTTTCTAATTCCAAAAGTATGTGGACACTTGCCCATCACACACATGCTTACTGTGTATGAGCCCTTCCCACACTGCTCTTACGTTTATAGCACACAGATGTCTCAAATGCCTTTATATGCTGTAGCATTAATATATTATATGAACTGGAACTAAGAGGCCACGATGACATGATGATGCTCCAAAGCGAGCTCCACAAAGACATTGTTTGCTCAGGATGGAGATGAAGAACTGTCCTATACTGAACCTAAACCTAAAAACTGATTGCACAGCAGGGCTTCTCGCTTGACATCAGTTCTCCTGTGGTTGAATGAGGAGGGGAAAAAAAATCCTTACGCCAAAAATCAGTTAATATTAGTATAGAAAAGATCAGATTTAGCGAATGATCCGATATGACTCTATCCAATATGACTGGGATGGTGTGTAACAGCCACACATGGCTTTCTACTCATATGCCCACTGTCCTGCTCTTACTGACCCCAAGTGCCTTTGCAACAAACAGTCTAAGGGGTAGCTGTAAATAGGGCAATAGCATTAAAAGGCTCTCTGTCCATGTTTAACAGCCTTCCCTGACTAATAGCTGCCTTTAACATGGAGCTTTATACAAAATCACAAGGGCACAGGGAAAGCAGGAAGTATTCGGAGGTTTCTAAACAAAATGGACATGTTTTTTTCCCTAAGAATTTGTACTCATTCTGCATGAAAGTATGTGTGATTGTTTGACTGTACAGTCACTATACTATAATGCACCCACGCATTTCCATTGGCATGTGTTTTTATAAATTTCATCTCTTATTTCGGTCGATGTTTTCTGTTTTGTCTGTCCGGAGCAGGTGTGATCAGCAGCTACGGCGTCTGGATGGACGGCGTACTGAGGCAGAACTCCTCCCTTACGAGCTTCGCGGCGGTCGGCCTTTCCCCCTGGAGTTTGCACAGCTTCCGTGTTCAGGCGTGTACGGCGCAGGGCTGCGCGCTCGGTCCGTCGGTGAGGGCCCCGTCCCATTTACATTATGCTAAATACCCGAACGTGTCAGATGGCAGCTCGACATCATAAAGGTGATCGATTTGCTCGGTTCAATAAAGCACCTTCTGCTCGCGCTTGACATTTGGTGTAAATGCCACTCTGGGCTGGTTAATGCATTGATGGGCCAGATTTGGGCATTTTTCCAATATGGGCGCAATATTTAGGCAAATGGCTGTTTTTGCCAATGCAGCAAAAACCCACAGTGGGGGTTGTGGGAGTAGAGGGGGAACCGGGTGCTTTGTCAAGTACAGAAATGCGTTTGAGCTGGAGGGAATATTTTCAGGAAGGGTATTTTAATATCATGTTTTTAAATTGTTCAATTGTCTTTTTTTTTTTTTTACCTTTGGAATAGTTTGGAGAGTTCGACCTTAAATAAGAACCAGTGTGAACAAGAGGGTTTTCAAGAGAGATTCGTTCTGTCCGTGAATTTTTATCTTTTGTCTTTTAGACGGAGGTGCGGACTTCAGAAATGCCCCCTGTTGGCAGCATTCTTCTGGAAATCCTCCCTGAGAGCCCACAATCAGTTTGGATAAAATGGGAAGCGCCAGCCAAAGCCAACGGCAACCTCACTTACTCGGTCCTCTTTACCGGAACCTTCTACCAGGCGGCAGGTAAATCGCAGACCTCTTTCGTCGACGGTTCCCCATCGCTCTGAGTAAATATAGGCCCACCCCTAAACTCCCCCACCCACCCTTGCCCCAACCTCTCTCGCCTCTGATCTCCCATATTGACTCCAGTTATTTTCCCTATGATTGTTTACACACAGTATGCAAAAAGGGCAGTGAACCCTAGCACGGGGCCCGCATGCCGTAATAGCCATAAATGAATTGTTGTCATTGGCCATTTCTCTCGGGCCGGCTGCTGGGAGGCAGGGAGAAGCTCCCCACCCTTGGCGGGATAAAAGTGGACAGGTTCGTTAAAGAGAGTGTGATGGCACACTCAGAACGAATCAACCCCAGCACTCACTTCACCTTTTTTCGAACCGCCTCGAGATAAACGTTCATAGTCGTCTATTGGGAAGTGCGCACACTCTCACACACTCTCCTCCACACACACATACATCGCACTTTCTTCATATGCCCAACAATCAAGTGTACGTTATTTTGTATATTCATTTATCCATTCATTTTTATATTCAGCTTCAATCTTGGTAAGGTCACGAGACGCTCATTTAGAATCTGGGCTTGAGACTGCAATTCCGCCAGCATTAACACGATTGAACTGAGGACCCTGGAGCTGTAAGGTGACACCGCTACCTGCTGTTCCACCATGCAACACACTCGCTTTATTTATCATTTAGATCTGTCCGATTTCCCTTTATATACTATATACTAGTGTGTGAGTGGCCTTTGTGTTATAGCAGTTTTCATCCTCTTTTTAAATTCCCAGGAACCGTCAGATTCTCACTGGTAATTCATGCAAATACCTGCCTTTTCAATCCATTCAGAAGAAAGGCCCGAGCCACATATTGTCTTTTTGATGCATTTTTTACATCAACTGTTCACACACAGTCTTACGATGCTGCCCTGAGATTCCTGCCTTTGTCTGTGTGTATTACGTGCCCGTGTCTCTGATCATCACTTCACTGTATAGCATTTGTTTATCATCAGCAAATTATACATGTTTGCTATCAGCAAATCAACCAGGAATTGCAGTTGACGCTGATCCTCCTACGCTGGCATCTAATTAAGCTGAGCTCGCCAGATATATAATATTTGGTTCGCTTACAAGGCATTCAATCAGCTTTGATAGACATTTTTTTGAATTATAGCCATTTCCTGTATAAGCATTTAGCTTTTGTTGAGTTTCTTGTTGTTGTTGTTGTTGTCGTTACGTCAAAAAGGAAGTTTGCTGCATAGACTGCGTGTATTGCCTGTTTGGTTAAAGGTCACATTTTTACACTTTCAGGCATTAAAAGGTTGCATTTTGCCCCAGAGTTTTGAACATTATATAAGAAAAAGGCACACAAGTGTATGCGGCTTATACCTGATACTACAAATAATGTTTTTTCTTCACTTTAATTCTAAAGTTGGGAAATTTTAAATGCTCCGATGGCAGAGGTGGAACGTATCGAATTTTGTTTGCGCTTCTGTAATCGAGTAGTTTTTTTGTGTATATTTCTACTTTTTAAATTAGTTTTTCTAATCTGTAATATTACTTTTACTTAAGTATCTTTTTTGTTATGGTTTTATTTGTATTCTTTTTTAAGTATTGAACTTAACTACATTTTAAATCATATTCGTTACTGAAAACCACTGCACTGATTGATGGATGGGCGGAGAACCAACGCACTAAACTCACAAGAAAGAAAGATGGAGATGGACAAAACAGACGCCAATAATGCAGACTCGGCTGAAAACGAAATGCCGTCGAATCAAACGTTGTTCAGTGCGTGCGCTCACTGTCTGAGTTATGAATCTGAATTTGCGATTTCTCTCATTGTTATAAATCACACTATAACAGAGATTTTATTTTTTATCTGCGAAGGTGCATCACTTTTTTTTTGTTTTATTTGGTAGTTTTTTGTTATTGCACTTTCATTTGTTTAATTTGTTTAAAAAAAAAAAAATTAAAAAGGGTTTGATAAGTATATCCCCTTTAAAAATTAAGAATCCTCCACCCCACCCCTGCTGGTAAAAAATAAATAAAATTAAATTAAAAAAATTTATAATTAATTAGATACTTTTTACTTTTACCTGAGTAGATTTTTAGATCTGTAACTTGGACTTGAGTAAAAATTTTATTTAAGTAACAGTACTTACTTGAGTAGAATATTTTATTAAGCTTTCCACCTCTATCCAATGGTAAATTAGCCATTTTCATGGCGTTAGGAGCAGTCGGCATTTACATTTACGGCATTTAGCAGACGTCCTTGTCCAGAGTGACGTACAAAAGTGCTTTGAGTCTCTATCAATGAATAAATCTACACTGGTACGCTAGATTACGGACTTAATAAAAATGAATTAAGATAAATCAGACTACAACTCTGTTAAGAGGATTTTTTTTGTGTGTGAAAGACAAAGCAAACCAGGAAAAGTGCTAGTTTAAGTGTTTCAGAAAAAGTTGGTCTTCACCTGTCGCGGTACCAGAACAGAGAAGTGCCTTCAGGTATATTTACGTGGTGCAGTGCGAGGTGTGATGAGGTCTCTGAGGTAAGAGGGTGCTGGTCCATTTTTGGACTTTTGTTATGAAGAGATAGTCTGAGATCCTGACCTGGAAATGAATCACCTGGGATGACCAGCAGTTCGGTTTTGCCGGGTTTGAGTTTTAGTTTATGAGCTCTCATCAGTGAAGATGTGTCCGCCAGGCATGCTGAGATCCGAGCAGAAGCTGTGATATCTGAGGGAGGGAAGGGAAAGATGAGTTGAGTGTCTTCAGCATAGCAATGGAAAAGAAACCGTAGTAATGATAGAAAAAAAGAGAACCAAGTACTGAGCCTTATGGGACAACATTAGAGAGTCTGCGTGGGGCAGATGTGGACCCCTTCCATTTACCTGGTCTGAGCAACCTTTCAGGTAGGAAGCAAACCATTCCCATGCTGCTCCATGGATACTGAGGCTCCTAAGGGTAGACAAGAGTCTTATGGTTGACTGTGTTGAATGCTGCTCAAAGGTCTTGGAGGATGAGTAAAGATGACAGCTTGGCTGATCAAGCAGCATGTATTTTCTCAGAGACAACCAAAATTTAGAATTCGCCGCTTTAAAGCCAGACTGGTTTGGATCGTGAAGCTTGTTTTGTGAGAGAAAGACAGACAGTTTGTTAAGATGGGAATAACCCTCGCTCGTTTGAAGGCCAGATGCTAAGGGCTTGTTGATGATCGTGGTGATGAACAGCAGGTCTTCTGAGATGGTCTAATGCAGAGGTGAAATTCTTTCTTCGCATGTCCCAGCGATTTTAGAAAGCTGAGGTCAGAGTGCAGGGTCAGCAATAATACAGCGCCCCCTGGAGCACAGAGGGTTAAGGGCTTTTCTCAAGTACTCAAGAGTGGCATCTTGGCGATCCTGGGGTTTGAACCCCTGACATATTTGCTGACACTTCAAGTGTAAAAGTAAGGCAGTTATATGCAATGCATGAATGAAGAGGATTTGAAGTTCTGAGGTAACAAGCCGAGATCATGATGTGCAGGAGCATTTATTGAGAAACGGGTGTTGTTTTAGCTGGAAATGATTTTGATGAATGAATGAAAGAGACTCGAATACGTACACACGTCCGTGAATCTGGTGTGATGTCGATGTGGTGTGATGTCTCTTGAGCAGCATGCGATCCAGCAGGAGAGAGAAGCCTGAAGTTTACTAATCTTTCCCTGTGGATTGTTTGAGGATTTACCGGCCGGTGGCTGGCCGTCACAGATTAAAGGAAACGTCGATCAGTAATGACCCCCTCTACATGTTAGTATTGCCATAAAGCCAGCTTTTTATGTCAGAGATATCGGAGTGGGAGCTATTACACATGACAGGGCTAAGCAAGGGACTGCAGACCGAGGCTAGCATTATTAAATATTGACTAGCGCTGTGATTTATGTAGAGCTAGAGGGGGGGAAAAGACTTTTTAACCGTGATATATTCTTTAGTTGCCAAACACCTCCATTTATCTTCGACCGGGAATAAAGCGCATGTCGGCTACTACAATTCTTTCAACATTTTCAAGATTCAACAGTTTGTATTGTCAGGTAAACAGGAAACCTTGTTACGGCATACAATAGAATTCATGCTCAAAAGAATGCGAGTCCTCAAAACAGCCTGTAGCATAAATTTGAAGTAAAGAATTTTTTTTTACAAAGGATTAAACTAATACGTCCAACACTTTGGGCGCCATCTTTGATTTCCTTCTTGGTGGTGAGGAAACAAGAACCCGCCTATTGAAGCCTATCGAAATGTTTAATAAATAACAAATAAAAGTGTTTTTTTTTTTTTTTTTTTTTTTTTTTTTTTTAAGTGTTTTGAGTTTTAACAGTATAATAAATAATATACTTGATAAATTATTAATGCTGAATTATTTAATGCAACATTATTAACATGCTATTATTTTTAATATTATTAATATTATTATTATTATTATTATTATTATTATTATTATTATTATTATGTAGGCAATTATTATTATTATTATTTATGAAGATTATTATTATTATTATTATTATTATTATTATTATTACTATTATTATTATTATTATTATTTCTGCATATTAAGCAGTCTTAATATTTCAATCATGAGCAATATTAATATAAATCGCTTTATTGATTTAAAAAAGAATTTCAATATAATCATAGATTTAATATAAAATTTATATTGTTAGCAAACACTTATTCGTAAACACAAATTACAATGATTATCATACTTTATTACAGTTTATTAATAATGCCATTAGTTTGTATCATTTCTATTCATTTTTCATTGTCCCATTGTGTTTAATAAACTCAGAACTGCATTCAGTTGCTTGTTTTACTTCCACTGTAGTGTGCATCACAAATGAGTCTGCAATTTCCACTTGATGTGTGATTTTTATCTATGAGGACGGTCATTTTGTTGAGCAAACACCAAGAGAAATGACTTTGAAATGTATATGATGAATGTATAATGTTATTTAAAATCTTTTCGGAGTTTGTCAGCACATGTACCATTCACATTGCAGCACTTGGGGTGTGTTGCAGGAAAGAACTCGAGTGAAACCGAAGAGCCGGTCAATGAAACGCGAGAGCTGCTCACCGCGGATACAGCAGGAAGCTGGGTGTCTGTAGGATGTCTGCTTCCCTTCTCCAACTACAGCGTACGAGTGAGAGGCTGCAACACTCAGGGCTGTGTGGAGAGCGCCTCCATCAGCATCTCGCTCCCTCCGGCAGGTTCGTGCACTACAACCGTGTTTTGTTAGATCGAGTTGAGCTTCATTGTCATATGTGGAGACATAGAAAGGAACAAAATGTTGTGTTTTGAAGGACTAAGTTGCTGCATACATATCTAATCATATATGAACAGATGTAAGCACAAAGACCATACAGAGGTGTATTAATTTATAACATATAAATCAAGATGTATTTACATATTTGTGTATATATCTGTAGGTATATAACATACATACTGTATATATGTAAAGTACATAATAGGTTATATGTATATATAGGCGGAGGAATTGGAATGCTGACTGCACCCCAGGCCTTCTTTACCTCACC
>JAAIIK010000032.1:4793621-4805425 GCA_014706435.1 Silurus glanis
GATCTCCACAAGCACACTCCAGAATCTAGTGGAACATCTTCTCAGAAGAGTGGAGGGAATTATAAGAGCAAATTGGGACTAAATGTGGAATGCAGTGCTCAAAAAAACAAATACCATACTTTTTGCAATATAATATATATATATATGGAAATGAGATATCCTTGGGAACGAGGTTTACATCAATCTTCAAGTAAAGATCTACTTGGTCTTCTAAAAGTAAACTAATTATTAGAACAACATTTTTAATCTTTTCGGTTTTTAATTCAGTATAAACATGGCGTGTGGTGGATTTCTCCAGCCTGAGCGCTCGGTCGCTTCTCTGGGCTCGAGACAACGGGAGGTTTTTGATCACTCAGAGCAAGATCTCACCAGCAGGCCAGCATCGAAGCCACTTATGCTGCCTGACAGAGAACAATACCTGCTGCTGGCGATCTAAAAGACCAGCCTTGTCCGCTCCAGTAGTTGATCTCTCTCTCTCACACACACACACACACACACACACACAAAGCCATGCAAGACAAGCCCCAGCATCGGAAGTTTATTACTGTGCTTAAGAATCGCACTTTCCCACTGTTAAATTGTTGTTGATTTTAATTATGACTCTTATGGCCCTGGAATGTTCTCTTTTATGACCTTCTTATGGCAAATAAAAGGTGACAAGTCATTGGTTAAATAGGGCTCATGCTTCCTTTTTTTAATGGAGTGGGAACTTATTACGCTGATTTACACACAGGGTGGGTGCTGGGAAGCGTGCGCCAAGCACTAGGTTATACGTGGCTAAATTAGCCATAGGGTGATAAAGAAGGAAGTGCTTTCTTTCCCATTGAAGCGGCTTGGCCCGGAGAGAGAAAAAAGAGAATAATAATCAATGGGGAAGAATGGGGAAGGAAATGAAGTTCGTGTTTGGACCCGCCTTTTCTCTCGCTGCTCGTTAGGGGAAAGAAACTCTTTATATTTTTTTTCTTCCACTGGGAGATTTTTTTTCCTCACATACTATATAAGACGACTCTTTATTATACCAATTTGATCGGCCTTTTGAATTTTTTTTCCTGCAGCCCAGATGTCTAGGAGACCTCCAGCCAGGCAATGCGTATGATAATCCTCCGCTCCTAATAGCGATCAAAGCTAAAGCAGTGGCATTCAAACACCAAATGGGCCTCATAACCACGTCTGCAATGGTTCCTAATCCTGAATACAACTCGAATAAGCACCACAGAGGGCCCCTTTCATCTGTCTATACGCAGCCATGTCTCTCTGCTCTATGCCATTATGCCGTCCCTCAGATCCTGCTGACTTCCACAAAAGACGCCACTTTTTCCTCATAGGGAAGGTGTAAATATTTGGGAATCAGGGACCGCCTTTTCTTTTCGATTCATCAGAACGCTTCTAGTTTACACGCTCTATGGGTCCAGAAATGGCGTGTTCGTGTCCGTGCCAGCCTCGGAAAGCAAGGCCTCGAGTCGCAGCACGGCCTCGGCGAACGCCAGTCGAAGAGCAAAGTTGAAGTTCTGCAAGGGAGCGGATAGAAAAAAAAAATGTTCAAGTTCAGAACAAAGACACGACGAAGTATAAATTTTAAATACCACACGTTTCCCTCCGCACTGCTCAGCCAGATCTTTAGGCTTCTTGTAGCTGAACTGAAGCCTTGTCTCCAATTGTCCTTGTTATATCAAAGAACAGAAGGCAGAGGAAGCGAAGAGATCCAGAGAAAACATAAAAGTGCATAGTTTAAAATGATTAGTGACACTTTTGATATACCTGAGGAAGGCGCGAGCCGAAACAAAGGGGAAACTCCATGCCGACTGTTTGATGAAATAAGTCTGGAAGGAATTAACTCTTTTGTCAACTGGTTGTCTTTGTTCAGTCCGAGCTCTCGTTATATCTCTTCCTCTATCTCCGTTTCTTTCTTGTTCTCTCTCTCTCTCTCTCTTTCTCGGTTTCATCTGCTTCTTCCTTTTTGTCTGTTTCACTTGTATTTATTTATTTTTCCTCGTATTCGCTCTTTCTCGGACTGTAGATACAACACATCGAATATATCAATACACAGGTATCTACACTATATTGCCAAAAGTTTGGAGACACGGTAGGGTATGTGCTTTTTAAACATCGGATTCCCCGTTTAGTCCCGATTTGCACTTATAATTTCCTCCATTTTTTGGAAAGATGTTGATTTTCGAGTGTGCTTGTGGAGATTTGTGCTCATATAGACACAAGGATGTTAGTAAAGTCAGGTACTGATGTAGGTGAGGTGAGGAGGTCTGGGGTGCAGTCAGTGTTCCAATTACTCCCAACAATGTTCAGTAGGGTTGAGATCAGCGCTCTTTAGCAGGAGATCTTCCCCTACAACCCATGCAAAGCATATCTTCATGGAGTTTGCTTTATCCACAGGGGCATTGTCATGCTGGAACAGGTTTGGGGCTCCTAGTTCAAGTGAAGGGAAAAATGTCATGCTACTGCATCCAAAGACACTCTGTACAATTGTGTGCCTTCAGCTTTGCAATAACAGTTTGGGAAAGAACCGCATATGCCTGGGAAAGTCAGGAGCCCTAATACTTTTGTCCATACAGTGTATGTCCTTATGCAAGCGCATTTGTAAGAGGAGATGATGTACTGTGACCCAGCAGGGTTTCGTTAGCAGTGGAACAGGATGCGGGCTTGCCGTTTGGGCCGGTCCATATGCTCATCATCATCATTACGTTTATGGCCACTTGGCCACTTAATCCTAACAGGGCTCTAGCAGCAAAGGCAGATGGGGGGAAAAGTGCGGAATGGCTTCAAATGCCGACGTCCATCCAGGAAAGCTCATCCGCTCGCTCCAATTAGAGCTTGCATCCCAGCGCCCAGAGCGTTTCAAGCCTTCCACGAGCACTAGTGCATTATGAAAATTGTACCTTGGCAGTGAACGTGAGCCGGGCCGGAGTGAGTGATGGGGCTCACCTCTTTCCAAACGGCCCCAATTCTTATATGGCGGCATATGGGAACGTCAGGTTTTGTGACGTTACATTGTGTTTCTTTCCATTCTTCTTTTCGTTCCTCCTGTCAACCCGCATGAAGGATGGCCTCGGCACGCTTTTGAACGTCCCTCAAAGAAAGTGTTTACTGACATCAGTGGCAGGGCCCTCGCTCATCAATCAGCGCATTAGTACATTTTCGCCCAGAATATTAGTTGATCTCATTCCACTCGTCGCTCTTTTTGCTCAGGGGGGGTTGCAAGCCTCGGGAGATTTCACCTTTGTAACAGATGCCCTCGTCGACCTTTTTTTGTTTTTCCGACGATTGGTATTCCACGGAGGCCCTTCTGTTTGGGCATGCACAAAATGACTTAAGTAATCAACAGTTATTGAGTGCTTGTGGTCGCATGAGAGGGATGTTGATTGAGAATGAGCCTTTACTTACGACGAGAGCCTCACTCCTTCGCCTCGAGTGGTGTATTATCGAAACAAACGCTGACTGGATTGCTCCTCGAAACAGATGACCAGGCCTGGAGTCCTTACCAAACAGTCTGTGCAGGCAGCAGCTTCGCCTTGTTTTCCTTCCAAATCGATGTCCTCAGATCTTCCCGCAATTTGTTTAAACGGCGTCAGAATCGCGCCCGGAAAGTGCACTTGAAAAGCATAACCGTAGCGTCTTGCATTATGCATCAGCATTAAGGGTTGCTTCGGTGTTGGGATGCTTAAAAAAAATTTACGAGGAGGAAAATTTAATAAAAATTTACCGATTTCGTTCAACTAAATATTGAGAAATATTTGTAAAAAATGTATTATGTGTGATATTATGGCTTATTTTAGTAAAACTCAAGCTTGTAACTGAGTCTATTCATTTCTGTTTAATTGGGTAATTGTACTTATGTAAAACAACAAAGTATATCATACTTTTGAAGTTACACACAAAACAGAGGTTCCCAAACTACGGCCCGCCCCCACATTTGAAACGACTCTCTAAACCAACGATCCCCAACCTTTTTTGCGCCACGGACCGGTTTAATGTCAGACAATATTTTCACGGACCGGACTTTAAGGTGTGGCAGATAAATACAAAAAAATAAAATGATACAACCACCATAAAAACTGGTATTTTCGAAATATAATAATAAACGTGAATCCACTGTGTTGTGTTTTGTTCATTTTGCTCGCTTGGGGGTTTGAATTTAGCGGTAATGTATTATGTGTTAGCGGCCGGAGCAGCCCCTTTAAGAAGGTAGCGGATGTCGGTAAGACATGTGACCGAGGGAAGTATCTTGACATGCAAGAGTGAGTCATAGACAGATGTGGTGGTGAGAATTCGGTAATTTTCCAAAATAAAACATCGTTCAGAATCAGATAATAAATAAAACGAAAATATTGTAAGTTATGTATTCTTTCTTATTTATTCTTTCAATTAACCCATGGACCGGTGCCAGTCTGCAGCTCGGGGGGGTTGGGGACCACTGCTCTAAACAATGCCAGAGACATACTTTAAAAATTTAATTTTAAAAGTTTTACACACATCATATCCGTATTTCATAATAAGGGTTGGCTTTCAAACTAAAATTTCCCTTATTAATAAAAATCGAGGCACCGATAGTTGATTGCTGGAACGACTAGCCGGCTTACAGTCTGCTATCATTTCGAGAGCTGCCTCTAGGGGTGAATCAATGACGGCACGTGCTGTTTGTTTTTACACGTGAGACTGCACACTGCACGGAGAGCGCTATATTAAATTACTTATTTATAATTAATAATAATTATATTTATTAATGAATATACTCATAATAATTTTCTTTACCACATTTTCATGATTCAGAACTGTTTTTCTTTTTTTTTGTTAATAAAGTACAATACTATTTTACATGGAGTGTTTTGTCTGTTTGTTTATTATCCAGTATCCATTTAAAAAACGATAAATAATATAGGCAAAGTACAACCAAACCTTACTATTGTGTTTGGTAATTTATCAGTTGACCTTTAGTTACTAACATAACTATTATAATTATAACTAATTATGTGTTAGATTCATCCACCAAACATATGCATATGCATAAGTAAGTAAATGTTTTGATTTCAATAGCAATGAATATAAAGAAATGCTATTATGATAATTAAAGTAAGTAATTATGCTCTTTTAATAGGCTGTATATCTCTTGAAAATTTTTTTGTCTGTACGCTACATAAAATAATAAACAAATCTAGCATTAGGAGGCATAATAATAGATACATTTTAAACATAAATGTAATTTTCTGTTACATAATAAGGAAAGAAAAAAGTATGTGGTCCGCACAGAAAAAAAGTTTGGGGACCCCTGATATAGAAGCTGTCATTCGAAAAAATAATTCCGGTTTGTGCTTGTGATTGGAATTGATTCACTGCTTTACTTTTACATCCTGCTCCATTACATCACCATTAACACTACCGCTCTAGAGCATATGCTTACCTGGCCTTCCTGTGTCTCTCTTTGTCCTGATGCCCTCAGCTCCAGATGGCCTCTTGCCCCCGAGGCTGGCAGCTGCCACCTCTACCTCTCTGCAAGTGGCATGGCTCAGTCCCTCCCGCCCCAATGCTCCTGGGACACTGCGCTATCAGCTGCAGATGAAAAACCCGGCCACCCAACACGTCCTGCAGTGAGTCTCCATATCCAGCAGCTCCACTGCACACACTAATATGTCGCCTACACACACTTTTACACCAGCTGCACATGTAGGTCACTGTCCTCGTGGAGGCACCTGGCTTAGTTAATAATCATTTGGAGAATTCTTGGGTGTGCATGATAAAAAATACAAAACTTTTTTTTTTTATAGATAATTTCTTAAAATACGCAGCTTTTAATCATCGGGATCCTGTATCTATAGTCCAAGCGCTGTCCGTAGTCCTGAAACGATTTAAAAACCGTAAAACTCCACACAAAAGAGAAATTTAAATCATAATCCAATTGTAAGTTTCCATCTTATAGCAAGGAGACCCAGGGGCTGAAATCGAAAGCGGCTAACTTCATCTGCTATGTATGCATTACATGCTCCTTGACAACAAATTGCTATTTAATCAGAGATGGGGGGGAATTCTCATTCTGTTGTAATAAATAAATGACTAGATCCATGTATTATATATCAGCCTCATTTCCTGCCATTTTGTTCAAATGTATTTCATTGTTCAGGTGATTTTTTTTTTTCTACTTCTTTTTTTTTTTTATTATAGTCCTATAGTCAATTTAATAGCAAATCCGACTGAAAATTGGCGCCGTTCAAAAACCGGCGTGAAAACAAACGAGAGTCATGAAGCATTTAATAAACGATCCGTATGGAGGCGTTTTAGACAGAAATATGCTTTTATGTATAGAAAGACGGTATGCTTATATCTGATTTCATGTCTCGGGCATGGAAAAAGAGGAATTAATGAAATTTGATCAGAAAAGAAAAAAAGGAAAAAGTTTACATGTCAAATTGGAACTCAGTACACGTGGTTCACGTTTATTGATATGTTAAACTTGCAGTGATGTACTCTGTGTGTATGTGTGTGGGGGGTGGTTTACAGAGTGGTGGATAATGAGATGGAAACGGTGTTCACTCACTTGGTGGAGGGTTTGGAACCATACACAGAGTACCAGTTCAGATTGCTGGTGTCTAACCACTATGGAGAAGCTGGCAGTTCCTGGGTGTCTTTCCATACTGCTCAAGACCGTGAGTCTCTTTTTCTCTTTCTTTTTCTCTCTGTCTCTCTGCCTCTTTCTTTCTCTCTCACACTTGCAGCGGTAGTAATACCCATAATACAAGTACATGCTCATCATAGATGCTTATAATGTATAGTGTAGAAGCAGAATGAACAGCAGGTATGTGTGTGTGTGTGTGTGTGTGTGTGTGTGTACCGAAGCTGAGGCTGCGTGCGTCTGCTAGATGACCTACTTGGTGTCATTGTGAACTGATTACTGTAATGGAATCATATTAGAGTTTGTAACAGACACTCTTTGCCGAGTTATAAATTAATTAAACTTCACTCTATTATCACATGCATTCTAATTAAAGCGCTACTATTTGCATACGGTCCAAATACCCTGCATTACGGACCATCACCTCTTCATTGCCATGCGCATTATGCTAAACCACCTCGCCACTACTGTATCTCTCTTCCTTTCGTTCTCGCTGCTTCGACTGCTCACGTACGACTACAAAAAAAAGTTGCGAAGGCGAGTAAAAACGTCAATTAAAAACCAAATGCAACGATTTGCGAATGTCACAAATCGAGATTTTGTTCACAATAGAGCATGTAAAAGATATCAGTTGTTTAAATTGAGGAAATTTGCTATTTTCAGGGAAAAATAAGGTCATTTTGAATTCGATGGCTACAACATGACTCGAAAAACGAAGTCGTTTTCAGGGCACGTTTCAGCAAGGCGATGCTAAACCACATACTGCATCTATTACAAAAGCATCGCTTTGAAGTACAAGAGTTCACGTGCTAAACTGGTTTGCCTGCAGTGCGGACCTTTCACTATATGAAAACTTTTGGTGCGTCATGAAATGAAAAATATGACAAAGAAGACCCAGGACTGATAAGCAGCGAGAATCCTGTAACAGACACAAATGGGCCAACATTCCCTCCACAAAACTTGTCTCCAACCGGTCTCCTCAGTTCCCAAACATACATGAATCGTTGTTAAAAATCTGTCTTTTGTAGTAACAACTACTTCTCTCAGTGAAAACCTGTTGTATAAAACATTGTAGGACCAAATTACAGGAACAGATACACATTACGGTTCCTATACTGTACATTTCCAGTGTTAAACAAGTTATAAATAAAAGCACACATAATGAAATAGGCACTATAAATTCAATGTTGGAAAGAACCGAAGAGATTTGTCAAACCAATGACCACATATGATCAAAAGAGAGGAAAGGACGGGCAAGGTAACATCATAGGAGAAGACCGCATGTCTAATTTTGGTTTTTTTTTTTCTTTTTTCCCTCTCAGCAGCAATAACTTTTCTTGTCTCTAATTTAGAAATACCCCCAGAGAGATTTCCCTTCTGTTCTTCCCGATGCAATGTTGAAAGCACTCAGGTGAAGGCTGCACTGGCCTACATTTCTACACCATAGTTCTAATCACAAATAATTACAACAGCTACATTTTATTTTATTTTTTTTTCGTGTAACGTATCATGTAACATGGATCATGTTTCATCGCGGTGCTTGTCATGGCTTCCGTAAATCGAATGCGGTTTGACGGAAAGTTTCCTAGTGAGGACGTACGAGCGTTTTACGTATTCAGAAGGCTCTCTCGAGTCTAGTTTTATCATTCCATTCAAATTTGATACCCGTCGTTTTAATGCAATTCCAAGTGTACATTTTTACTCCTTTGACTCGACTTTTGTGTTTGGTATTTGTTCAAATCTAGCACCAGATGTGCGACGGACTGGAAAGACCCTTCACATGAGTAATGTTGGACATTTCTTTTGTACCAAAGTCAAAAGAAAATGGCTAAAATTTCAAAGTGAAAAAATCACACTTATTTTTTTCGAACTTGACTGAACTTTTTTTTTTCTTTTTTTTTTAAAATTACGGAATTTTTTTTTATTTTTATCCAGAGCCACTTACAGCTTAGTGGTGCCGGGATTTGAACTCACAACTCCCTGATCAGGCTTTCAGTAATGGTCAGGTGCCACTATGAGACACTAATATGAGATGACGGTAGCCGTTGCAATACACTTACACTTTACTACCACGGTGCTTGATTCCTTTCTTTTATTTTATTCGTCTCTTTCAGCCACCCTAACCTTCCCAGCGATCCCGCCGTCCCAAAGACATCTACACTGTTAAAAAAAATAAATCAATAAATAAAATAAACCTTCTTTTCTTCCCTTCCCCCCAACCCCCCCACCTCTTTTTCTTTCATGCCTTGTCAATTGATTGTGTTATTATTATGCTAACCAAATCCTTATAAAAGTAATTTAAAGCTTGGTGGCCCGCGCTTTTGTTTCCCCGTCCCGCTGTCCCAGGAAAGACCCGGCTTAAGTATCCCAGACGTCCTGCCGACGCGCTGCCGGAGCCGGCCTGCCGTTATTGCACGGCGTTCTCGCCAGGCGCCCCCCCCCCCAAGAGCAGTAAAGCATCGATAAAATCAAAAGCACCTGCATCTTAAATGAAATTTCAATTGAAAAACTTAACAGCCCTTCAAATTGCGAAATTTAACACAGCCCAGTAAAGCTTAAATAACACTTTGCCTCTACAGACTGAGGTGAGACGAGGCGAAGCGAGGCTAGAGAGCGAGCAGAGGAGGCTCTGATCGGGGTGAAGGGAGCGAAGGAGGGGGTCTGTGTTCAAGGTGACTTGATTGTCTCATGTGGTAAAATTATTAACAATTAAGGAATTTCACCAGAGGGACGCAATGGATTTGCCAGCGCAGGTACTTTTTGTAAGCAGTGGTAAGGGGGAGGAGGGGGGGGAGATGACTGGGGGACTTTTTCAGTATTCATGGAAGCCCTCGAACCTTTGTGGTAATTGAATCAGTTAGAGTGCTGAGTGGAGCAAGCATAAAAACCTGTTAACCCAAAGGTCAGATCTGTGCATTGTTTATTTATCAGGACGTTCGAGGCGGAAGGGTGGGTTGGGGTATTTTTCAGGGGGCAGAATGTACAATGGTGACACACCCCCCCCCCCCCCCCCCCCTCTGCAGACACCTCCGTATGTGCTAGATGAATGAGTAGCTTGTTTTGTTTTTCGTTTTTTGGTCATCTAGCTCGTTCGATTTCCTTTTCAGATCTCTTTTCCAGGATCCTAACTAATAGAAAAGGTGCGTGCCCATTTTCGTACACGTTTAGTAGGACTTGAGGAAAGTGAATCATAATCTGTTTGACCTTTAAACATCTCACATGCGCTTAGTTTTGAGCTTAGTTCTGTTTTAATGCTACCTTCAGTATACAGTAAACAGTATGGAGCTCTGGGGCCTAGAAAAGCTCATTCCGTGTACTCAGGTGGGACAAGGTGGTAATGGGGAGGTGGAATTGGGCCATCTGTGGGGAGACATCAGCAGCCCAGCATGCATGAGAGAGCGAGAGCCAGTCACCTTGATCAAGCGCGCCCTTGCTGCCTCGCCATTACCACTGCTACTGTGGGACGTAAATGTAGGTGGAAAAACATTACCTGCAAATGAGCTTTCATAGGGCCTAAATATCAATCAGACACCCGAGGCTAGAGAGTCAGGTGGAGAGGACGCTCGCGAGGCACCACGCTGTAACTTCGGGTTTTTAATTTTAGGTATTCAGCTTTTCCTGTGAGGAAATCTTTGTCGATTTTTATAGAATGCAACTTAAAACTTTTTATGGAAGTGTTAACCGTGATAGTCTTTTGTTTTATGTAAAAGTGTATAATGAGTACTTTAGAGTTTCAAGAAATGCTTTCTTCGAATTCAGTCTGCATATAAAAGTATAATTCCAGATTTTTATCTAAAGTTTTTAGACAAAATTTACTTTTTTTATGTTTTTGTGTTACATCCTGATAATACAAACTTTCAAATAGATTTTTCTTATTAATCTACACGCAGTACCCCATAATGACCCCATAATTCTAGAAATGTCTTTTAATTTATTTAAAAAAAAAATGATTCAAAGTATTGAAGAGAATGAAGTGCCTTTGGTAGCAATTCCAGCCTCGTCTTTTTGGGTATGACACAGCAAAGCATTTCACATCTGGATTGGGGGGATTTTCTGCCATTTGTTTTGCAAATCTTCTCAAGTTTGGTCAGGAACAATTTTGATTGTGGACTGTACTGTACTTGATCTCTGTACTTTGCTCCTTTTGGCTTTCCCTCAACCCTGACCAGTTGCCCAGTCCCTGCTAGAGAAAAAGACCCCCACAACATGATGTTGCCACCATCATGCTTCATTGATGGTATTGTTCAGGTGATGAGAGATGTCTAATTTCCTCCAGACTTAATGTTTAGAATAGTGGCCACACAGTTCAATCTTGGTTTCCTCAGACCAGAGAATTTTGTTCCACACAGTCTGAGAGTCCTTCAAGTGCCTGTTAGTAAACTCCATGTGGGTTTTGCCCTGACGAGAGGCTGCCATCTAGCCGCTCTGGCATAAAGCTCAGACATGTAGGGGGCTGCAGTGATGGTTGTACTTCTAGAACTTTGTCCCATCTCCATATACTTTTCATATACAGATCTTCAGAGCTCAGTCATAGTGACAATCGGGTTCCTGCTCTTACTAAGGCCTTTCTCCCCCGATGGCCGTGCCACACTTCTTCCATTTGAGAATTATGGAGGCCAATGTGCTCTGAGGAATCTTCAGTGCAGCAACAATTTCTTCTTTAGCCTTTTCCAGATGTGTGCTTTGCAATCCTGTCTTTGAACTCCTTTGACCTCATAGTTTGTTTTTTGCTCTGATATGCATTATCAGCTACGAGGTCTTCTATAGAGAGGTGTGTATTTGTATTCATGTCCAATCAATAAGGTTTTCCACAGGTGGACTCCAGTAAAGGTGTAGAAACATCTCAGCAATGATGAAGTGAAAGAGGAGGCACCCGGGCCATTTTTTCAGGTGTTGTTGTAAAAGGCATGAATGCTAATGTACGTGGTATTTCAGGTTTTTTTTATTTATTTATTTAGAACTAGCTGAAAGTACCCGTGCTTCGCTACGGAAGGCAGAACGCTAAGCAATATGGCAATAAGCAGTAAGCACTGAGCAGGACTGGATGATCAGAGATCAGAACGTAACGTCAACAAATAACGTACTACCCCTTTGTAGTACCGATACAGGGCAAACTACTTTGAAAATAATTTTTATCGTGCATCTAACATCTAATAAGAAACAATGTAGTAAGTTTCATTAGGATCCG
>JAAIIK010000032.1:4810564-4821102 GCA_014706435.1 Silurus glanis
GTGTGTGTGTGTGTGTGTGTGTGTGTGTGTGTGTGAGAGAGTGTGTGGGACCTCATCAAAAATCTAGATTTCAGGACAATCAGAAGCAACTTATTATAAATTCATATTATGAACACAGTGATGTTTTTCTAAGATGTGTGCACTAATGTGTGCATGTGTGTGTGTTTAATATAGGTAACATGGTCAAGCCCATTGATACCCAACGGAGAAATTGAGCGGTACGAGATCCGGATGCCAGATCCACGTGTATCCCACAATGACACCTCTACGCTTAACCGCACTATCACCGGCTTAGAGGCGTACACCAACTACAGCGTGAGCGTCCTTGCCTGTTCAGGGGGCGGGGGCTTTGTCGGAGGCTGCACCGAGAGCCTGGCTACGCGGGTCACTACGTTACCGACGATTCCGCAAGGGCTTTCGGAACTCTCAGTCGTCGCCATCAGCGAATCTTTCCTGGCTGTGTCGTGGCAACCACCGTCAAGGCCGAACGGCCCGAACATACGGTAGTCCACATACGAATCTTAAACGTTTTATTTCCTTTTAGGAGAATGTTCTTGTCAAAGAAGTAAAGTAATGATTTAAGGCTACAGGTGATCATCTGGGGAAAGTGGTAGATTAGTGGCTGAGGCATCGGACCTTGGAGCCGAAGGTTGTGAGTTCAAATCCCAGCCACAACAAGCTGCCTCTCCTGGGCCCTGAAAACCATAGCTGCTCGGTTGTATGAGCAAGATAAATGGAAGTCGCTCTGGATTAGGGTGTCTACCAAATGCAAATCACCAGGTGTAGCTCAATAAGATTACAATCCTGGAGTAGTTTTTCAAAATCTTTCTTTGCATATACTAACCAGTAAGCTGGGGTCAGCCGTGATACCCCCACTGGAGCACAGAGGGTTAAGAGCCCTTGCTCAAGGGTTTAAGAGTGGCACTTTGGTGATACCAGGGCTTGAACTCCCATCCTTCCAATCAGTAACCTAGAGCCTTACCCTCTAGTGTGATGGTAAACAGTTCATATGGCACAAACATTCCCTTGAACACTGCCTAATCCCTCACAAAAGTCCTGCTAATGTGAGTTCTATATGATACTGAAGAATGAAAGTATACACTGTGGAGCTGGAATCCAGCTTAACACCCTTTTTTGTTATTTCTCTCCCTATAAGTGAGTCTGTTTTTGAGCTGATTAGGTGGTAAATAAAGCTCTGTGTTCATGTCTGACCATTAATATTCATGACTCCTTTTCCCTCCAATGCCTTGTTTGTTGAACTAGGCTTATGAAGAGCACATTAAGCCCAGCTCTCATGATTACAGGCGAAATTAGCATTACTGTTGAGCGTGCAAGAGAGGGGGGGACTGGCAAGGCTTGAACTAACAAGAGGATTGTGGGAGTCGAGCAGGCTGTGATTTATCGGGCCGTTTCTCCTGCCCTCAGGTACAAGCTGTTGAGACGGAAAACCCAGCAGCCCCTGGCCTCCCATCCCCCTGAAGATTTCAATCGCTGGTACCATGTTTACGCAGGAGACAAATTGTTCCACGAAGATAAAGGCCTTAGCAGGTGAGATTACCAAAATTAGCTTTAATGCAAACGCTGCCAGTGTGTACAAAACCGTTTTTTTTTTTTTTTTTTTGCGCTCCGATGCCATCTTTTTAATACTGCTCAAAGATACATTAAGCAAATATCCAAAAGAATTAAATTGTTTTCGCAACTAATCTTTCCGGGTGTGTGGTGTGGTGTGGTGTTTTTTTTTTTTTTTTTTTTTTTTTTTGCGGTCGAAGACTCAAATACATTTGCATATTATTTTTCTCTTTTCCCTTCTTTTCTCCAGGCTCTAAAATACTGTTAAAGTGCTGTTTTGTGTCTTTTGTCTTTTTTGTCTGCCCAAGAAAAGTGCATTGAAAAATATATATAAAACTTCAGTCTTCATTATTTATTTTTTATTTTTTTATTATTTCGCATTAGAACAATTCCCTATTGAAAATGGCATTATATATTTTTTTATTATTATTATTATTATTATGAGTAGTAGTTATAATTATATAAAATAGTTATAATTATATATAACAAATAATTATATATATATTAATTATAAGGTTCCCTGGTGGTCTAGTGGTTAGGATGCGGCGCTCTCACCGCTGCGGCCCGGGTTCGATCCCCGGTCAGGGAACCGACCCCAGCCACTTTCAGTGCTGGTCCCAAGCCCGGATAAATTGGGGAGGGTTGCGTTAGGAAGGGCGTCCAGCGTAAAAACGTGCCAAATCAAACATGCGGAGGATCCGCTGTGGCGCCCCCTAATGGGAGAAGCCGAAAGAAAGTGTATATATATTTATATATATATATATATATTAATTATAATTAGTAGTAGTCATTATTTTATTGATTTATTTATCCATTTATCATAGCAATAGTAGGATTGTGTAACGTTTGCAGCTTTAATGCCCTCGTTACTCCCAGGGCCGACTTGATGTTTGGAGTGTTTTTGCAGATACACATGGTACGATTACCAGCTGCTGGTGTACAACGATGTGGGCCACGCTTCAGGAGACGTGTCTTCAGGAGTCACTCTGGCCGGTCCACCGCTCCGTGCTGTTAACGTTTCTGCCCAGAACGTCAACCACACCGCCATTCTGATTAACTGGACCACACCCAGTGAGATGTCTTTTGCAATTTTTAGGGTTTTAATGCATAATTCGTGTAGCTCATTCGTGAATGCAAGCCTAAAGGGGAGCAGTTACACTCTTCAATAGTGTTCGTATAGATTGTTCTGTTCAATAAACAGATGTATAGGGGGAAAGAAATGCATTTTTGTTGTATAGATTGAAAGACACTGTTTGTTTTTTTCAAAAAGTTTAAAGGAACCAGAGGTGGACGAAGTTCACAAACCATGTACTTGAGTTAAAGATACACTTAGTAAAATATGACTCCATTTAAAGTAAAAGTGCTCCCTTTAAACTTTCACTTGAGTAAAAGAACAAAAAGTATTTGCCTTCAAATGTACTTAAGTATCCAAAGAACTATAATTTATTATGGCTAAATTGTTCCGATTATCTTTTTTTTTTTAGACTTTTTCTTAATCAACTCAGTATATGTGCAAAAACTCATGTTACTCTTAACACACCAATAGAATTATATTAATGAGTCAAACACTGATTAATATCTATAAAAAAATGATCACAAGCCCAAAACCTTCATATAAACTATTTCAAGAAAATTGCGCTAATAGACCACAGGTGTTGGGGGCGAGTTCGACTCAGGAGTTTCCTCAATCATTTATTCCTCTCAAAATGTTCTGCTTGCTGTCGAACTGATGCTGAACTCAACTGTATGTTTGTGCTGAGTAGATACCACCAAGCGAGTAGAACGACTGATTATGTACGATATCATCTCTTCTTCCCACTCCACACCTCTCCCACTCTTCAGCTCTGCAGGACCTGCAGGGAAACGTGGAGCTCTATTTTCTCACAGTCAGTTCCACCCAAACATTCAAGCTTGACCCCTCTGTGACCTCGGTGCTAATCTCTGACCTACAGCCCAACAATGAGTACACGTTCTCGCTGACCGTGTCCAATGGAGCTCACAACATCACCAGTCCGAACATCACATGTACTACTGCAGACGGTGGTGAGTTAATAGAGATGGGGTGGGCCAGTTTAACCACTCTTGTTTCTTTCTGCTAGCTTTTTTTAATACCAATAATGACATTTATTTCTGAATTTACTATTTTTGTGTGTGGGGGGGTTTATTTAGCTATATGAATGCAAAGCCCACTTCCTGGTCTGTGATTGCTTACTGTTTCTTTTTTACTTGGAAATCCTATATACCGTATTTTCCGGACTATAAGCCGCTACTTTTTTCCCACGCTTTGAACCCCGCGGCTTAAACAACTAAGTGGCTAATATATGGATTTTTCCTGGGTGTTTCCCGGTTTCACAAGCTTCATGCCAAAAAACTGAGCCCCATAACATTAGACCAATGAAATTGCCTAACGGGTTCAGGTGAACCAATGAAACTCTTTATATTAAATCAGATGTGCTCCCACTGAATCAGCCCGCACCACATCATAAATATGGATGAGGTTCCTCTGACGTTTGACCTGCCGCTCACTCGGACTGTCTACAGGAAATGCGAATCATTCGTCACGCTGAAAACAACATGAAAAAACGCACTTCACCTGTGTTCTGAGCTGCACGGCATCGGGAGAAAAGCTTCACCGATGGTGATTTTTAAACGACGATGCCAAAAGAAAAACTCCCGAGAGAAATTGTTGTGAAAGAAAGGAGGAAGACAGTGAACAATGACTTTCTTGGTAGGCTACTGTTTAGATACAAGCCGTGTAACAGACACTGTCTTTCGTTAAAGCCTGTGTAAAGTTCATTAGTTTCAGTGTAGACACCTGCGGCTTATAGACAGGTGCGGCTTATTTATGTTCAAAATAAAAATCTTTGTAAAATTCAGTGGGTGCGGCTTATATTGGGTGCGCTTAATAGTCCGGAAATTACGGTACCTTGAATGATGATTTAGATTTCTCAGAAGAACTTCTCAAAAGGTTGCTTCAAGTATTGAAGTGTCTCAACGCTTAAATGCACCAGTTTTGTCAGCGCGTAATGGTTAAGAGATCCAATAATGAACCGCACCACTTCCTGGTTTGCGCACTGCACTTGAGGTAACATTGTTAATTGAAGGTTTTTTCATATATTCTTCCGATACAGTCTGTAGAAAAGTTTTCTCGAATGCCGAAATGTGAAAGCAGTCGGCTTTGCTGATTGCATTGACTATTTTCGTTCCCGCTGTCAGCACTTAAAAACGTTTTCCGCTGATTTCCATCAGTCAGCCGTCCTCACATCACTTCAGTCAGACCTGTTCATGGAGATAAAGGCGGCTGAGACCAATCTCCGAATTGATTAAATATTTGCTCTCCGTTCTCTAGAGGCGCACGGAAAACATTTGCGTTTTGCCGAAAATTTTTTGATATACCGACCTCTGCACTGTGATCAATAGTAATTAAGTTGTCCCTCTCCCTCACAGTAAAAGTACTGATTCACCGATAACATGGGTATCGGATTAATCTCTCCCGCTCCCTCGCTTGCTTTCTCTCGCTCGCGCTCTGACTCATACATCTGCATACACTCTAACACACACCTTCGTGCCGCGTGCTTCGTAGCACACTGCAGGTTACCCCTCGTTGAGTGCGATTGAAATGTCTCCCTCAATCCAGTCTAGAATGGGTTTGCATTAGGAAACCTAACTGGCTTTTCGCTGCAGTGTGTCATAACTTTTCCCTCTGCTGGTCCTATTCCCATAGTAAAATTCGCATTAAAAACATTAGATAATCATTATCTCCCAAATAAAAGTTACGGGCCGTTTAGCTAAGTGCTTTGGATGGTAATTTCATTATTTTACAGCCTAAAGGGCAAACCTACTTTAACAACCGCAATTGAACTTGCAGATCATAGCAAGGCGCCCGGGTAATGTACATGTTAAGAGAGCCTTAATTCAGAAGTTGGACAGGATGGTGTGTGAAGTCTGGCAGAGTGTGAACGTTGCTCGAGTGGAAACGATATGAACAGTACGAGTGAATGCTTCTGCTAGCTGCTATACAACTGGGTTTATTGTTTTCTCTCGATCTCTTTATCGAGGAGATTTGGGACTGCTCAGCATAGTTGACTGACTAGAATATAACTGCAAATCATTAAAAGCGAACTCTCAACAAAATAAAAGCTTCCATATATACAGTGGTGTTAAAAAAAAAAAGTGTTTCCCTGATTTTTTTTTTTGCATGTTTGTCACATTTTCTTGATTGTGAACAGGTGTGGCAGTAATCAGGCCTGGGTGTGGCTAGAGAAATTGAACTCAGGTGTGTTAACAGGGGGGCAAACACTTTTTCACACAGGGCCATGTAGTTTTGGATTTAGTTTTCCCTCAATAATAAAAACCTTCATTTAAAAACCGCATGTTGTGTTCACTTGTGTCATCTTTTACTAATATTTAAATTATTTGATGATCTAAAAACATTATAGTGTGACAAACATGCAAAAAATAAGAAATCAGGAAGGGGCAAACACTTTTTCACACCACTGTATAAAGGTAAAGGCAAGGGTAGACATGTACTTTTAAATATGAATGTTTTTGTCCGGTGGTTCTCAAACGTTTTTCTGCCATTCCCCACTTTAGAGGGAGGGTTGATTTTCAAATCAATAACATGAAATAACATCAGTTAAAAAAATCTGGAAATTTCAGAACTGTTCATGCAAACTGCATTCCTAAATCATTAGACTGTTGATATCAATTACAGCCCAAATTTATTCTCAAAGTTCTTGAGTTGCTCAATAACGTAAGGCTGTGGATGTGGAATCGTTTCCCAGGTGCACAGAGATCCAGAAGGATGATTCACGCAGATAACGAACGAGGCAGGAACAGTGGTCACTGGTACCTCAGGTACCACCCATGCTCTGCCCTGTTCCACATTGAATGGCACTTAATGAAAAAAAGGTACCTCTCGACTTGTATTCATCCTTTATTCAATGAGCTCATATGTCTTTAGACAGCAGAGCCACTTGATAATGCTCCCCAAAGTAAACAAACAGTTGGTTAGTGACCCACCAGCTGGTAGGTACTTCCGCAAAGCACTCGAGCAGTCGCACAAATGGGGCCGGCCCTGGGTATATTCTCACCTGAAATTGCATAGAAGGTGGCAGGCTAATTAATACTAAACTCTTAATATCTTTGGTAGGAATGGGTGGCATTTGAACTGTGTCTTCCATATTGAATTGCACTGCATCATATTTTTTCCATTGCACGATATTGCATTTAATCGCATTGTGTTGTATTACATTAATAACCGATTCGCACCACATCGGTAGCTGCCTCACATGCATCTTTAATGTATCGCTTAATTGGTTATGCATCGAGATGCGAGACATTGTACTGAGTAACCCTCTTATTCAAGCTCCACAATTCTAGTCAGCCATTCAGTTCCAGGATCAACACCAAGATCTCCCAGGATTTTCAGTAAATCTTGCTTTTGGGAGTTTATTTCACCTTAAAAGAAGCCACAGTATGTTTCTGCTGTAGAAATATATACATATACATTCTGTCACTGAAGCCATTATGTCTACTTCTTTTTATATTTTTATAAAATCCATCTTTGGAGCGCTCTTAAAAACATGGACCCGCTCATCGTTTTTAGTATGGGAAGATGTACCATTATACCATTGTACTTTTATACCATCCTGCTGTGCATTCAGTGCCACTTTTATGCTGTGCTCCTATTTTACACGACTATAATATTGGCAAAAGTTTGCAGACACCTAGTTATAAATATGTAGGTTCTTTTTGATCATCGCATTCCTCATTTAGTCCCAATTTGCTCTTAATTTCTTCCACTCATCTGTGAAGATGGTCCACTTGATTTTAGAGTGTGATTGGGGACCTTTGTGTTTATCAGCCACAAGGATGTTAGTAAAAGTAAGTAACTGATGTAGGTGAGGTGAGGTGAGGAGCTCTGGGGTGCAGTCAGCATTCCAATTCATCCCAAAGGTGTTCAGTAAGGTTGAGGTCAGAGTTCTATAGCAGGCCACTGAAGATCTTCCTCTCCAAACCACGGTAAAGCATATCTTCATGGAGCTCACGTTGTGCACAGGGGCATTGCCATGCTGGAACAGGTTTGGGTTTTCAAGTTGAAGTGAAGGCAATGTTTTATTACAGCGCATCCAAAGACGTCCTAAACAATTGTGCGCCTCCAGCTTTGTGGTAACAGTTTGCAGAAGTAACACATATGGCAGGAAAGGTCAGGTGTCCTAATATTTTTTTTTTCCAAATAGTGTATTTATCCTGCTTTGCGGCTAGGCGAAGTGAGCCTCAAGTTTAAAGTATGAGAAGTTACCTTTTGATGGTACACCAGGGTCGGTCTCCATGCGAGGCGGATTGATACTTTTACCATTCTTATACCTTGAACCATTAAAAAGACAACGAAAAAATCTATTTAGTCTGAAATCCAGTTGTTGTTTTTTCGCAAGCACTCTGCTATTAAATTCGCAGTCCTGACGTCCAGACTAGAAGCAGATCGTTTTTTTCTTTTCTCGGGTGACGGATCAGGTGACTGGGTCCCTGTGTTCGATTATTTGCCCTGATTTCAACCTGTAACTGTGGCATTGATATTTGATCTCTTTCACCAAAACTCCTCTCTTTGTGTCTTTCAGTGCTCTTTCACAAAATGCAAAGGGCTAAAAAGCACTCGCACTGAACCATATGTAATATTGAGCTAAAAAAAGAAATGGTGTGTGTGTGTGTGTGTGAGAGAGAGAGAGAGAGACTGGGAAAATAAATAAATAAATAAAAAAGAGCAGTATATGGTGCTTTGTAGGACACTGGAAAGCACCAGTGTAGGCAGCAGGAAGAATCCCCCAGACTGGCTCAGTTAACCTCCCGCCCCCTGGTGCAGTACTCCATTCCCACCACGCTCTGTCAGGACTGATTCAATTTACCCACAAACCATCTGCTGGGACCTCCCCAAAACATAAAGAGAAAGAGATAGAGAAACAGGGAGAGAGAGCGATACAGAGACACAGCCAGCATTCTGTCAATTTTAGTTTTTATGTCTATGTCAATTAAAAACAGAGGGTTGCACAGTCAACACGTTGCCCATCTCATGTTCTCAGTATCCTACTATATTATGATATTCCAGCTTCACGTTTTTATTTGACGTACGTACCTGCAGCAACAGTGCAAACATCCATTCATTGAGGAATTTATTAAACCAAGAATGCGACTACACAGCATTTGTCTCAACAACGACAATCCGTTGTCCATTGGTGTATTCATACAGTATATTCGGATAATGGCTTTAAAGGTAGTAGTTTAGTTGCTAAGGCATCAGGCTTTGGATCTGAAGGCCCTGAGTTCAAATCCCAGCCATCCCCAGATGCAGGGGGAGATCTAGAAAATTATTTTTGGGGTTGGCATAAGAATATGAGGGGTGGCACCTATAAAGCAAGCATGGTTATATATAAAGCATGGTTCACGTTGATTGAAGGAAATCAAAGTTGGTGTATATTGTACATTGGGGCACACATTTATAAAGTGCTCTATAATCAATGTATAGGCGATGTCAAGTTTCAAGGTTGCATTGCATGTGTTCGATTCACTAAAAACAAAGCAGTTAATAAGAGTCGTTTGTTCGGACTGTGCTTTAATAGATTTTTTATATTATTTACAGGTATATGGATCATTACATTGAAGCGCTGCTGAGGAAACTGATTACATTTATATTTTATACATTGGGATACCAGTTCTGGGCTGGCAGATGCGGTGGCAGTGCTTTTTCTTAGAGTGGCATTTGCCACCCCATGCCACCCCGGTAGATCCGCCCCTGCCAAGATGCTACTCCTGGGCTGCTAAGCAAGGCCCCTCCTGGGCCCCATAGCAGTTCATTTGTATGATGAGATCAATTGAATCACTCTGGATGAGAGCGTCTGACAAATGCCATAATGTATAAATGTATCTAGATATAAAGCATGCGTTCATGTGTGATTTATTTTGCGATGTTTAACACAAGATAGACAGTTAGGCCTCTTATATATATATATAATTAGCCACAAATAACGTAGAGGTGCGAGAAATTGTGAACACAGTAGAGACATGGTCCTTGTATCGTTGACTGCTTGCTAGCTAGGGGTAGCTACATTTGCATTTATGGCATTCGACAGATGCTTTTATCCAGAGCGAATTACATTTATCTCATTCATACAACTGAGGAGCTATGGGGTTCATTGCCTTGCTCAGGGGCCTGGGAGTGGCACCTCGGTGTAGCTTCGGTTTGAACTCCCAACTTTTAGCTCTAAGTCTAATGCCGTAACCACTAAGCTATCACCTTACCTGTTTGGCAACCCAACAAAATGTAGGTCAGAAAAGTGGCTATTGTCACTCCCAATTTAGGGGAATATGTTAATACTCAAGGACTTACTTTCCTGACCTTGGGTATCTACTTTCACACTATATTCAAGTGGCTTGGGGCTCCTGTGTTTGATGCTGGCTGGTGGTGGAACTCTAAATGATAATCTAGAGACAGTATATTCAGTATGCCCAGGGTAATCCAGGATCATTCAGCACTTTCCAGACTTGCTACCATCTTATACTGGAAAGAAAGTGTATATTGTGGTGTACACTGTGGTGGTACCTGCTGCCACTCTGAAACTCCTACTAGCCACTATTTTGCGAATTGCAATTCCCATAAAGTTTTCAACAATATTTACATTTTATTGCATTTGGCATCTTTTGCTAGAATTAGGAGCCTCAATCACAGGATTGCAGGTGCTGTATCATGCTGACCATCACTGTCTGGAAAAAATAAAGGCAAGTAAAATGTAAAGAAACAGCATTGTGGCTCCGAATCCAGGGAGACCTCATTTAGCAAGAATCGTTTTTTTTTCAAGGAATGGAATCTACCCAGGGTTTAAATGGGTCGATGAGGGGGTTTGAGGGCATCTGAAGAACCTCTGTGCATGTGTGTGTGTGTGTGTGTGTGTGTGTGTGTGTGTGTGTGTGTGTGT
>JAAIIK010000032.1:4835872-4846982 GCA_014706435.1 Silurus glanis
TGTGTGTGTGTGTGTGTGTGTGTGTGTGTGTGTGTGTGTGTGTGTGTTGTGTCGATGCAGATGAAAGCGCAAACGGAGTCGGCGGTTGATGCTTTTAAAGGTAATGGGAGAGGATGCAGCAATATGGGTTTGAAGAAGTGACGGCTGATGGGACGAGACAATCTGATGGCAGAGAAGCGATTTGATTTCCCCTCGCTTTTCATCCTCATCCCTCTTCCTCATGATGCTGACCAAAAAAAAAAAACAAGGCACCACTCAACTAAAAACCTGCCGTCTAAGTGGCAGCGTATCTTTCTATGCAGTCTGATTAGAAATATATATTTTTTTATTAAAAAATCATTTTCAAAAATAATATTAGATTTTTTTTTTACGCTTATTCAACACAACTCTACACAATTGTTGGTTGTTGTTGGTGGTCGTGGCTATGGAATTGGGTTGGAAGGTTATGAGCTCGTATTCCAGCACTGAGCAAAGCCTTTAACCCTCAACTGCTGAATGTATACTGTAAATAATAGTCATGGCATTCTTTCTTTCTTTCTTTCTTTCTTTCTTTCTTTCTTTCTTTCTCTATCACTGTATGACTTTTAATGGCTCTTTATCCTGGCAAATGTTTAGCTTATCCAAAATCTTGAAATCTTCAGAATTGATTCTTCTGATTGCTCTGATATTGACACAATTCTTTGTGTGTTCATTACCTGGCAGACGAAGCCACTTTTCATGCTTCGTATCGGAACAAATTCACTTTCTAACCACTCGAAAGTAATCGTTTTAAATGTTTATTTATACAAGTTTTTTTTTTTTTTTTGTGAAGGTTGCTGTTCTGAAAGTCATATTCCGATACAGTTATGTCACATGATGTGTTCTTAGTAGTGATTTTAGGAGTAATGAATATGATGCACTTCACTTCTGTAGGTTCCATCCGTTAGAAGAAGTACGGTTTGAATCAGAGATGCCCAAACTTTTTCCTGTTAAGGGTTAAAAATCTAACTTGATTAAGGGCCATGTGGTTAAAGTAAAGGCTGCATTATACCGGAGTATATTATAATAAAATAAAAGTTGCCATGGTTCCTCTTATTTGCGATTTCATCATATATGGAAAGAAATGTATGAAAGGAAAGGTGTTTTATACTTGTCACATGTACTTTAATGTGAAATTCTTTCTTCGTATATCCCAGCAATGTCAGGAAGCTGGGGTCATAGTGCAGGGTCAGCCATGATACATTGCCCCTAGAGCACTTAGGGTTAAGGGCCTTACTCAGGGGCCCCAAGAGTGGTAGATTGGCGATACCAGGGCTTGAAACACCCAACCTACGAATCAGTAACCCAGAGCCTTAATCACTGAGCTACCACTTCATGGCTGGCTGGCTGGCTGGCTGGATGGACGGACAGATGGATGGATGGATGGATGGATGGATGGATGGATGGATGGATGGATGGACGGATGGACGGGCATATGGATTAATGGATGGATGAATTGTTTGATTGATTAATTGATTCATTGAATTTCATAGTTTTCCAGTTCAATACAGCTTATAGTACAACAAAAACATAAGATAATAGAGTAAAATAGAGTTCAATGATTGTTACAGCTATTGAAGCAATATTCTGTACTATACAATATACAATTTCTTTTTCAAATTGGGCAAATCTCCTTCCTTCATTTATATTTCCTACATATAATTTTGCAACTTAAAAATAAATAAATAAATAAATAAATTGTATGTTAAATTTGAAAAAATGTTTACTCTTTTTTCCTTTTCTTTTTTTATGTTGGGCATATGTGGCATGCCAGGCCAAATCAAAGGTGACCATAGGCCAACATTGGCTCTAGTTTGGGTGTCTCTGGTTTAAAGAGATCCAGCATTGAATTATTTTGTTGAGTTTGTGTATTTAAAACACTCTTGATCTCAATTCACTTTGGTGTTACAAAGTAGTTTTACAGAAATAAATATAATTGAATTTTTTTAATGAATTGAGTAGTCCATATAAGCTCATCCTTTCTGAGGGATGCAGAAGTGACAGCGGCGAGGAAAAGAAAATCGAAATATGACAGAAACCCTGAAAGGAACCAGACTCAAAACGGAACTCATCCTCTTCGGGGTGGATCTTTTTGAAAAAGTTTTAATAAATCCAGATTTTAAATGACTAATGTACTATATACTGTACTATATACTATACTATACTATACTATACTATACTATACTATATATAACACATTCATTGATGCCTTTAAGAAATGTGAATGACACATTTCCTAACAAAACAGTGTGTGTGTGTGTGTGTGTGTGGGTGTGTGTATTTAGGAATGGCGTGCTGTGGAGAACACCACATCAACACATCCACAGCGCTATGTTGCTCGGGCCCGGGTCAGGAGGCGAAAGCTCACGTGCTGGAGAACAGAACATCGTCTCTGAAGTGCTGCTGGACCGAGCTAATCGAGCAGGACATGGAATGCTGTAACGGCATCGGGTTCGACCCGAACGTATCTGTGTGTGGAGACCGAACTCCACATGACTCCATCATCATGGTGAAGAACGATAATAACAAGAATATGGACGTTTTAATTCAAAAAAATTTAAAATGTAAAAAAATATCAGAAACCCTATAAATGAAGATTTTTGACTGTAATGGCATGGAATACACCAAAAAAAAAACAGCTTTTTATATATTTATTAGGGTCATGTTTTGTATACTGCGTATAGACAGTACTTCTGACTCGTCTCTTTTCACAAGTCAGTTCAACTACAAGTCCGTTATGTAACACATTTCTTATAGTGAAACAGAAATAGGAACGGCTTGATGTTTCATGAGAGGTGATCATGCCTCCAGTTTTCAAACGCTCAAGCAGTTTATCATTTGTGTCTATTACAAAAAAAATTATTTTCGGAAATTGATCTCAGTTAAAAGGATTGAAAGGAAGTTGAACATAAACTGCAAAATCATGTCCTTAGACATTTTTGTATCAGTTGCAGTAATATTTTGGGTTATTCTATCCAAGATTCGTATGAAATTGTGGAACTTGAAGGTTTATAAGGCTTACATGTTACTATACATAGAGGTTCCCTGGTGGTCTAGTGGTTAGGATGCGGCGCTCTCACCGCTGCGGCCCGGGTTCGATCCCCGGTCAGGGAACCAACCCCAGCCATTAGGGTTGCACAAGCCTTAGTGCCGGTCCCAAGCCCGGATAAATGGGGAGGGTTGCGTTAGGAAGGGCATCCAGCGTAAAAACATGTGCCAAATCAAACATGCGGATGATCCGCTGTGGCGACCCCTAACGGGAGAAAGAAAGTTACATGTTAATATACATAGGAATAATGCTGATAGGGATAATGCAGAAACGTAGTGAGGACCAGGTAGTAGGACAAAGTCCAGGAGTGATCAGTGGGGTCCCTTTCTGTTCTGTTTTGTGGTTGCATGTAAAATTGTTTGATCACCAGTGATGAGGGTGAATCGTTGCGGCGGATTAAATAGTTTGAAAATCGATGCCGTTTCGGCCTTCGTGTTCAACACTTTAAACGCCGAGCACTTGCGGGATCCATTTGTGTCTGTTAGAGTCAGGAGTTTCTTCCATCATTTATTTCTCTCAAAATGTTCTGCTGAGTAGATTTCATCAAGCGGCGTTCAAAACAAGTTCACAAGAGAGCAGTTTTTTTTTAAAAGCCTGCTTTGAAATTGTCCATGCAGGTGAAGTGTAAACCAACCTCTCTAGGCCGTGTTACTGTTATTGGCCTGACAGTTTTTCCTCATTTGCTCTGGAGCATTTCTCATCCTTAATATTTGGATACCAGTATAAAAATGCACAAGGCACATATGGCATCTATGAATTTCAACAGCACAAATATACACAAATGTATGCAGGATGTTGATTGCAAGAGACCAGACAGGATTCACACTTTTACTGTGCTTTAATAGTGTTCTTTCGTTTCCTGGTTGTTCGTCCATTTCCAGAAATTGTAATTCTGTCTTTTGCTCTGTTAATGTTTGCTCGCTACTTGAAGGTTCACGAGATTCAGCTTTGACCTGTTTTAGAGAACTCGTTTATCACTGGTTGATCTTGAGCCCTTTACTCACCTTCATTAGTGACATTCAAGATTTATCTGCACAATTTATCAATTGAAGACACATTTTCAAGAAAAGAAAAAAAAAAGTTGAATAGAAATTTAAGCTTGACAGATTCTGACAACTGATTGAACTGTTTTGCATAAAATTACTTATGCAAAGATACACTGATGCAGAGATTCAGATGAGATCCTGTATAATATATTTTGATCAACATGACATAAACAATTGATAATGTAGGAAACAGCAGACGGTTGTACACAATCAACGAAATGCAAAAAAGCATTCGCAATTTGGAACGGGAAATGCGTTTTATGATGTGCGCAAGTGACTCCATGATGCGGAGGTTGAATAAGTAGTTTTAAGAATTTCATTTCTGATCTGAGAAACACTCCAAAGCAACTGAGAAAAACGAAAAGAAATATGGGGCTGAAAGCTGTGATGTAGGCGCGTGCATCTTTCCATCAGGCTCCGAGAACTCGCACTCGAAATTCGTTAATCGGATCTGCTCGCTGTAACATACTGCACCTCAACCGAAATGACATCAAAAAAGGACTTCTGCGATGTCTATCGCGGTGTCGTGTGACACCCTGGAAACATGTCACTAATAATTCCATGTGTTTGTTTCCTTTAGGAACCATGTCGTCCCAGCACTCTTTGTCCTGTCTCTGCGGCCTTAACAGCCTACTGTGGTGTGTGTGATTTGAACCCAAATCAGCTCACATGTACCCGTGTGCCAGATGAGCCAGGCGCCCCCACACAAGGATCCTCGAACTTAACCCGAACACTGCACCCTTCAGAGGCCGCACACACTCACTTCTGCCCAGTAGCCGAGGAGCTCATCTACAGTGGCGTGGCAAATAGCTACTATTTTACAGGTAATGTAATGTGAAAGGTAGACCAGTGTCATCAGTCATACCTGGATTTCATCATTACATTGCAGCAGAAGTGAAACCTGAAAATCATACTTGAGTAACTCATACTTGAGTTCTACCTGCCTGCAAAACATCCTCCTTACTCAATATGACTTGAGTAAAAGTCTTTAAGTATCTGATTTAAACAGTACTTTAGTATTTGAGTCGAATATAGGCTCAAAGATGCACTAGTCCTCAACACCAAATTAGTGAAAAACAAAAAACAGTTGATTTGTGAGGTTTAATTTGCTAAAATACAAATCAAATTGTAGCATCAACAGCCTCTTCAACATGCCAAAAAGAAACGAAGATCAAACAAGTCGGTCGGTCTATTGTCATTTCAACCATGTTTACAGTATCTCACAAAAGTGAGTACACCCCTTACAATTCAGCAACCATTTTAGCAACCATATATCTTCTCAAGGGGACAATACTATAGAAATTAAACTTGGATATATATTTTACAGTAATCAATATGCATAGTAGTAGAGGTTTACTGTCCTCTGAAAATAACTCAACATTCAGCCATTATTGTCTAAATAGATGGCAACAAAAGTGAGTACACCCAAAGTAATAACAGCTGTAAGTCGTGTAACCATGCCAAGCCACAAACAGTTCTATTAATCATGTTCATGTTTTTGTCTGCTTGACAGGACCATACAAATTTATGTATCTTCTATTAGCAGTAAAACCTTTGTGTTTTGAGTACACTGGATGTTCAGCATGGCACCTCATGACAAAGACTCTCTGAGGGTTTGCGAATTAGATTTGTTGCTCTCCACAAATTTGGCCTAGGCTATAAGAAGATCGGTAACACCCTGAAACTGAGTTACAGTACAGTGGCCAGGGTCATACAGAGGTTTTCCAAGACGGGTTTCACTCGGAACAGACCTCGCAAGAGTACATAAAAAAAATCGAGTCCTCGTGTTGTGCACCAGGTGCAAAAGTTGGCTTTAAAAAACATGAGTTCTGCCAGCATTGCTTTAGAGGTTGCAGAAGTGGAAGGTTCGCTTGTCAATGCTCAGACCATACGCCACACACTGCAACAAGTTGGTTTGCATGGCTGTCTTCCAAGAAGGAAGCCTCTTCTAAAGCTACCTTACGAGAAAGCACACACAAAAAGTTTGCTGGAGATGACCTGTCCAAGAGCATGAATTACTGGAACCATGTCCTGTGGTCTGAGGAGAAGATTAACTTGTTTGGCTCAAATGGTGTCCAGCATGTGTGGCGACGCCCTGGTGAGGAGTACCAAGTAAATTGTGTTGCCTACAGTCAAGCATGGTGGTGGTAGCATCATGGTCTGGGGCTGCATGAGTGGCGTTGGTACTGGAGAGATGCGCTTTATTGAGGGAAACATGGATTTCAAGATGTACTGTGACATTCTGAAGTAGAACATGATGCCCTACGTTTTGAAACTGGGCCGAATGGCAATTTTACAACACCATAACGACCCCAAACAGCCCGTCAAGATGACAACTGCCTTGCTGAGTAACCTGAAGGTGAAGGTGATGGAGTGGTCAAGTATGTCTCCAGACCTGAGCCCTATTGAGCACCTGTGGGGATCCTCAAGCGGAAGGTGGCCATGTGTCTAACATCTAGCAGCTCCGTGATGTCATTATGGAGGCGTGGAAGAGGATCCCAGCAACAACCTGTGCAGCTCTGGAAGAAACGAGTAGGGGACTGTTCAGTTTAAATGACAATGAGTGGAGTATCTGTGAAGTGAAGTGTGAAGTGAAGTACATACTGTAAATTGAATCATAAATGTAGTCAAGTAATGAGTAGAGTCTTTGAAAAGTTAAAAGCATGGCAACGAAGTACATTTATTCAAATACTTTACACCCGACTGCATTTTAGCTAAATTAAAATGTACCTATTATTAATGACTCTACACTCTTGGTACCCACTGCCTCCCGGAACAGACGCATTAGTTCTTGCTAATCATCCCCAAACTGCGCTCTTACATACTACGTCGAACTGCCACTTCCAAGAAATTCCAGCTTGGCAGCTCGAGCGCCTGCTTGGCATTAATTTGTGTGGCTGACTGGAGGGAGCGCGTGATTGGTCCTTCCAGTGCGTTATTTATTTGGTTAGTTATGTCTATTTAATCAAGACTAATGCAGGAGTTCAGCAGGGCTGGCTGGAGCAACCAGAGTGATTCTAGTCAGCACTGTGCCGCCATCTGGGCACAAGCGTCTGAAGCTGCGGTGGCCCCACGTGCCTCCAGATGTTCCGCACTCCCCCACACTAACAACCTGCAGACGGGTGACACTGAGCACGCTCAGATGAATACCTCACGGAGACCGGCTCCCTGGCTTTCTCCAATATGGCCTTCCAGTACGCTTAGCTTTTGGGTTCTTGATTGGAATCTAATCAAGGGACACTGACTTCCATCAGCAAAGCTTATAATGTTATTGTTGTGTGTGTGTCAGTAAAGTCAGTGAGGCATTAATGTGATTGAGAACATTAGCTGTGGGTCATTTGCCTGTAAAAAAAAAAAAAAAAAGAAGTAATCAAGCGTTTTGCTTTCTGTGATGTGCCCGGACTCACGGGATGTAGTGGCGTGAGCTGCTTTCCAGCTTCGCAGGTCTTGCAAAGCCATTTAAGTGATTTACACCCATGACTTTACACACACACACTTTTACGCCGAACTGTTGTAGCACTGATAAAGAAAAACACTGCCATAAACACAGAGGTCCCAGGCCAGTCTTCAAAGCAAAGACTTGTTTCCGTATGGAGAGGAAGATGGCCCTAACTGCTCTCCTGGGGGATGTCATAAACTACCTGCATCACATCTGGCCTCGTTTTAGTGATACCTCACTAGAATGGATGATCAAAGTGTCTATGAGCGTTAAAATCAGAAATCGAATGGATGAGTTGTTTCCTCCTGCAAAATTATTTGGTTCTTTAATTGTGAATGAACAATACATACTTTTTCGAGCAGTTCTAGTTTACCACATTAACTCCTTCTGGTTCACATCTGGATTGTAATATAGATACTTAAAGCATTAACCAGATACAGATACAGCTAGTTTCATTGGATACGTGTGTTTGGACTTTTTTTTTACTGTTGTTTTGCATGTTATTTTAGACACCAATTTGGAGCCATTCACCACCTATGAGTACAGAGTATCTGCATGGAACCGACGTGGCCACGGGTTCAGCCCGCCCTCTTGGATCACTACTAAAGAGGACGTACCTCAAGGTGTCCTGCCCCTCCGTTGGAGCCGGGTGGGTCTCCGAGACGACATCATCTTGCTCAACTGGTCCTCTCCGATTAAAGCAAACGGTAACTGTTATGTAAACTTGTCGAATCTACATTTATTTTGTAAAGCTTACATTGACATTTACAGGATATTGGCAGATGCGCTTAACCAGAGTGACGTACAGTTATCTCAGCAATTAAGGGCCTTGCTAAAGGGCCCTATCATTGGTAGCTTGGTGGCGCTGGTATTTAAATCCATGACCTTCCGATCATAAGTCAAACATCTGATCCCCCAAGCTGCAACTTCCTGAAAAAGCTGTTATGTATATGTAGTCCCCAAGTTATGATATTTCGAGATTTTTACGATCTTACCATGACGATAGCGGTATAACAAAACTGTCAAAATATTTTACGTTTGGCACAGCAGTCAAAAGTAACTGCGTATGTATGTGGTAGGATGCGTTTGTATGCTGCCAGGATGTACATATCTCCGCCTTGTGGGATGCCTCACTCTCGCCAGCGGTCAACAGAGTTCAGTTGTATCGGTGTTTTTTGCCGTTTCAAAGCCCAATTTTAGCTCTCGTGTCTCCTTTTTATTGGCGTCACCGGAAACAGAGTGCACTGATTAGTCTCATCTTCGTTTGTACTTCTTACCACTCGTTTTGGCCGGCTCCGCCGTCCACTCGCGAAAATTGCTCTGTATTGCTTAATGATGTACTGTAATTTGTTAAATTATTAACAAACTACATTATACTACCCCATGCTGATCACCATTCCTTAAGAATGCTGGGTAGGTTAGACCGTGTCTCCACTTACGATATTTTTAAGTTACGATGGGGTCATCGGGAACGCATCTCCATCATTAGTCAGGGACTACCTGTATTTGGGTCTTAAAGCCCCAAAGAAAGAAAATACTGAAATGGAAACACGATCACATGATTGTCAATAAGGCCGCTGATAAAGACGACGGTACAGGAAGCTCTAGCTGCACCATTGTAATTATTTGAAAGTCATTGTTGCTGTACTGACGCCTGGTCCTCACACGTTCCCGTCTGATCCCCTTTAATCACGGAGCTGCTTGTTTTGCTAATCTGCGCTCGCGTCGTGATTTCGTACATTTGGCCTCGTTCCGACGCTGAACTAGAATCAGCCGCATGATAACGACCCGGCGGGGTGGGTCGCAGTGTATCGGGCTGATTGATGTAGCGGTGCGCCCTCAGTTAGCGCACTTAATCTGCATCTCCCAGCCGAATAATTTATGAATGCCCGAATTCACATGCGCATAAACATGGCACTAAGTAGAAATAACAAGCTTCGTTTGAGCGAACTTCTGGACCACTTAAATATGTAAAGAAACACGCTGATTGCTCATTAGGGGCAGTCTGCTCTTTAATCAGAAGGCCCACAGCCCAATCTGCTGTGATTTTAGGCGAAGTTAGTCCTCCGCCTCCGTACTCATACCGACACAGGCAACAGTGACACATTAAAAGATGAACATGGACGAGGAGAAGATTGGGGAAGTGTAGAGGAATACATTCGACTGGTTTAAACCCTTTCCGCTCTGCCTAGATTCGATTTCTAACCTGTGCATTCGCGTGTTTTTGTTTGTACGTTTCTCCAGGTGAGATCAGCCACTACGTGGTCTCGCGAGATGGGCGTGAGCGTTACCGTGGAACTGAGAGGAGTTTCACTGATGCTGGAGGCATTCAGCCTTTCCACGAGTACACGTACCAGCTAAGAGCCTGTACTATAGCCGGCTGCACACACTCCTCCAATGTGAGTTCAAAACATCAGTTCATTGCAAAGTTTCATTGAAGAATTCAGGTGATATACTGTACACTGTATGGGTAAAGGTTTGTGGTTGGGAAACACCTGATCATCACCCTTATGAGGTTTTCCCACAAGCACACAGTTAATAGAGCGTTTAGAAACTATAGATCTCAATCCATCTGTGTGCACAAAGTAAGCTCCAGTTAAAAATGACAGCACAGAGCCCTGACCTCCTCAAGTTCCACCAAGTTCCTAGATGTTTATGCATTTCTTTAGATTATTTTGCCCGAAAAAAGTTTTGAGAGCCCTGTTTTAACCTGTGGTTGATAACTCCCCTTCGACTCCTAGCCATAAAAGTGATGGAGCTGTAGAAGAACTCCTCTACTTGGAGAAGTTGTTTCTCCCAGCCCTGCTCCTGCTCTCCAATTATGAAATGCTGAGCCGACTGGATATTTCTGATAGCAGCTGTGTGGTTCTTCGGGAGCATCTATCTAAGCCGCATCGAGTGTTCCCTTGCTATAATTGCAGTCTGTGTTAGATGAAAGAACTAGCTCGACTCTCAGCACGTCCCATTTTAGATCAGGTGATTATTGTTCTCCGAGGCGTGCTGAGGAAATGCTAGAGAACGGAAACAGCACTTTTTTTTTCAGAGACGTACCTAGAATGCCCCGGGCTCCTGATGATACTTTTCCGTGTCTCTCTCGTTCCCGAACGTTTCTTCTTCCTAAACTTGTCGGTTTTTAAGTGAAGCATGGTGGCGGGATTAACTTGTACACCTGAAAGCATTAGCCAAACAGTTGCAATTATTGTGGGCCCCCAATACAAGGGGGGAGCAATTACCTGCCAGGGCATGGGGGGGGGGCTGAGAAAGCTGATTTAATCTCCGTGGACACTCTGTGGGCTCGCAAAAGCACATCAGGCTAGTGCCTGGGCCAGGCTGCAAACGAGCAAAGAACAAGGGAAAAAAAGAAAAAGAAAGAAAGAACCTTAACCACCTCTCCCTGGCCTCGCCTAATAGTCTGCCACTCTTAAAGACAAGAACCGAAACCACTAGTGACATTCTATTAGAGAAGGATATCCAAGCCTCCATTAGGGCAAATTGCTGTGTAATTCCTTTCTGTGTGTGTGTGTGTGTGTGTGTGTGTGTGTGTGTGTGTGTGTGTGT
>JAAIIK010000032.1:4870367-4902107 GCA_014706435.1 Silurus glanis
ATAGATAGATAGATAGATAGATAGATAGATAGATAGATAGATAGATAGATAGATAGATAGAATACAGAACACTATAAGACAATTATAATTCAGTGATTCAAAATTATGTCTGTTTCAAAATATTTATTTATTAATACGTGTGAGGTGATGGACATAGTGGTTAAAGCAGTGGACTCTGGATTGAATTGTCACAAGTTCAAATCCCAGCACCGCCACGCTGCCCCTTGAGCCCCTTGAGGAGGCCCTTGAGCAAGGCCCTTAACCCTCAACTGCTCAGTTGTAAATTGCTCTGGATAAGGAGGTCTGCCAAATGCCGTAAATATACATGTAAATTTAATGATTTCAGCAACAAATCAGATTTAAATCTGAGCCTTGGTACTGTTGGAGATTTATACCAACACCCTGAACCCTTACACTTCATAAACCAAAAAAAAAAAAATGTCATGTAAATTCATGTTATAACATAATATTACATGTAATAATAATAGTAATGTATTTTTTTTTTTATTCTGACCAGTGTTCTGGGACCTTTATTTATTTTTGTTGCATTATTACATATCTTTATAGAAAATTGATTTAAGAAGTTTTTGTTTCTTTTTCCTCTAAAAAAGGCTTAACAATCATTCAGAAAAATTTTTTCCATCGAAATGCCATTCATTTATGCATTGATCCAATTCTTGCCTATTTTATCTGTGTATTTGTTTTTGCATGGCCGAAGCCTGGAAAGCCCTTTAGTAATCGTTTATTAAACGCAGGTTCATGGGGGAGCAAAGTAAATTGAGCATTTTTAAGGTGGCAGTAAACACCGCCACCGTGGAGCTGCGTAATTACCGTACGGCCGACGCTCGTTTTAAAAGTACACTTCATAATTAGTTTTGAAGCCTGCTGGAACTCGAACTCCACCTTTTGTTTTTAAGGTTTAATCACATCCTGGCTAAGCCTGAGCACATGAACAGCTTTCCATGAAAGAAAAACCTCTCTGAAACGGGAGTGACGGATTACGTATTTGTTGAAATGTCGTAAATGTTTTTTTTATTTTTTTTTTTATTTTTTATTTTTTTTTATAAGAAAAAAAGGAGATTCTGTACACTTTTTTGTATGCGTTCGGCACTGCGACGTGCAGGACCAGCGTTTTACTGCTGACCTTTCTTTGTTGGTAATAAACGATATGGAATGTAAATGGTGCCATTTCAGCGGATTCATTTGAATTAAACTTTGGTCACAATCATTTGTCAGTGACTTTTTTTTTTTTTTTTTCTCCTTTTATCTTCCCATCTCCAGGGAGCAAAGCGAACACATATGAGATTTATTGCGAGGAGATTATTCACTTTGCGTGCTGGGTGCATGTGTGCCATGGGTTTGTAGCATACCCAAGCTTCCGCTCGCAACGTCCAAAGATCTTGATCTAGTGGTGGACAGCAAGGAAGTAAATGTAATTCATAGCTGTACTTAAGGAGCTTTCTTTTTTTTTTTTTTTTTTTTTACGTATCTGTACTTTATGGAAGTATTTCTATTTAGGGAGACTTTTACTTTAACTTCACTACATTTCAAAGACAAATAACAAATTTTTTTTTAACTACATTTAGCAAAATCAGTCATTTCCTTTCATTTATTTAAATTTAACTGGTCAATCATGCGGCAAGCCACCAATCAGGGTCGAGCACTCTCTCCGTTTTAACTACTTTAGTACATTTGAAGGCAAATATTTTTGTAGCCCAGATCATCACTCTGACACTCCAGCTCCTCCATCAGTAGCATCTCATTGGCGCCAGTATAGCTTTCTGTACAAACCAAATTTGGCTTGAGCCTCATAACACTGTAATGAGGGGAAAGGAATCCACGTCCCACTGAGAATCTCCACTTCCCCCACCAGGCTTCAGAGAAATGCCTGCTCAATACAGAAATTAATTATTTGGCTAGAAATTAATGAACGTCATCCGAGCTAAGCCTTTTATCAGTGCCCCTTTCTCGCTTCTATGGGAATAATTTACAGTTGCAGTTGCTATTCTCTTGGCAGCCCTTTCCGCTTCTTCTTGACCTCCAGAAAGTCAACATTCGTTCGAGCGCCAGGCAAATGTGTGACATCAGGTAGTTTGCTGGTAATCAGCTCATAATTAATTTCCTCCGCTGTCCTTAGCCCTCTTGAATTATGACCCTGACCTGATAATGGGTGCTGCTGATTTATCATCTCGGGTATTGTAATGGTTTTTTTTTTGTTGTTGTTTTTTTTTATGGTCCAATTTTTTTTTTCCAACATAACCCGGATGAAAAGAATTCAAATCACATCACACTGATTATTTTTATTCATTTTAATATTAATTTATTCATTTTTACATTTTCACACACTTTCACCTAAGTTGTCCTTGAGTCAGGCTTTGCTTTACGTATTGTTGTTTCTTTGCATATCCAAGCGATGCAGCGGGCCGGGGTTAGAGCACAGGTTTAGCCATGTTACCTCACCCCTGGAGCACAGAGGGTTAAGGGCCTTGCTCAAGGGAACCAAAAGTGGCAGCCTGATGATATCAGGGGTTTATATGGGGGGTGAATATCAGGGCCTTAACTACTGAGCTACCATCCCTTTCTTCGTTATTTTGTATATATATTTAATATTATAGTAATTTTTTTATACTTAGATTTTATACTTTACAGTTTACATGTACACTACAGTATATTTGAGTGCGTTTGTTGACATTTGTGCTCATATAGACACAAGGGTGTCAGTAAAGTCAGGTACTGATGTAGGTGAGGTGAGGAGCTCTGAGATGCAGTCAGTGTTCACAATTATCCGGATAGTGTTCAATAGGGTTGAGATCAGTGCTCTATAACAGGAGATCTTCCACTCCACCACATGTAAAGCATATCTTCATGTTAGTATGCTTTGTGACCAACCCGCATAGGATCAGGTTTGGGTCTCCTAGATCAAGTGGAAGGGAAAATCAACATGTGGCTAGGAAAGTCAGGTGTCCCAATAGTATTAGACAGTGGTAAAAAAACATTTGAGTACATGCCATACTCCTGTATGAATGTGTATGTGACAAATAAAATTCGATTTTGATTTTCTTTCACGATAGGCAAATATTTGTAAATTACTCTGGAATTACTATTCCAGTTACTCTGGAAGCCTCCTCTTACTCACGTGCCACCTGCCATACCAGGGAGTTGGCGTGTGTTTATTAGCACAGTTTCTCAGGGCTACATTTATAATCCATTGATCCGGCTGGATTTTTGGACACAAGCTTTGTGCTAGATCAGCTGTCCAGCCTGCTGTGTCAATACTTGGCCTGCAGTAGGGTGTCGTATTGATTTGGCTGTAACCAACTGTTGAATGGGTACAGGTTGATCTTCTCTCGTGGAGTTAACACGACAGAGGTTTTTATTCAAAGACTGAGTGAAACGAGCGTTCCGGGAGAAATCCGAATCGTTACTCGAAACTTCCCGTACGTTACTTTATGCTGACGAATCGGCTAAGCGTCTTTGTTTGTTTGATTTTATTTGTATTTTATGGCTTTGTTAGAAGATTCTCCTCACACACACACACACACACACACACACACAGAGAATGGTCTCGGGCAGGCGGGGAGCAGAGCAGATGGTGTAATGTTCCATAATGCTTCTTTGTAATGTTCGGTGGCACCCGAGCATCAGGAGGAGACGCATGGAGTTCTCGGGTCTGTGCAGGCCTATCCAATACCTCACTCTCTGCTTTCGTGAGTGTGTGTGTTTGTGTTGAAGTTAGAAATGGGGTGGGGGGCTGCTATTGATCCCTGGCTGTGCTGTGTGCTGTAGCCAGTGCCAGAGAGGCTGATTAATGGGCACGTCACAGCGGCAGGACTGAATGAGGCTACGGAGCGCGGGCGGTCCTAGCCGCCAAAAACCTGCCTCCCTCGCCATGTGTGCAGACGCCCCTCATTACCAAACACTTATCAATGCTACAGAGAGAAAGAGAAAGAGCGTGATCCAGTGTCAGAATTTTTCTTCGGCTTTTTTTTTTTTTTTTTTATCTCCCCGAACACACCCTCAAGGACTACGCTTTCTACGTAGCTATTTTCTCTTATACTTCCCATTCCAGGTAAATAGCTTTAGCACTACATGCCTCTCTATACACCACCTTCATTTTTTCTCTGTACTCCCTTCTCACTTCACCCCCCCACTCACCCTCCCAGCCCCACACCCTTCCCTTATTCTTTCCAGATGTTGCGCTGCGGCCCCACGAGGTTCCCAGCGATGGGAGATGTATTAATACATCCTATTGATTAGATCAGGACCCCTGACAGTCATTTGCCGCGATACCATCTGGCCGCTGTTCCAACGCCTTCACCCAAACAGGACGTGACACCTTATTAATCTCACCGGTGCACCGTAGACACTTTGCCTTTTTTTTTTTTTTTTTCGTACACAGAAGCCCAACTCTGTCGGAAAGGCAGGAGGACCTGAAGGGTGCAAGAAATTAAGGTTATTACACAAATTGAGCCATATGGTCCAAATATTTCAGAGCTGAAATTTACTAGGCAATAAAAATTGCTCCTGCCTTCCTAATGGTGTAAATTGCAGTTTAACCATGGCTCTAATGATGTCCTTCTGCTGCCTGTAACCACTCTAACATGAAGGACATTGTTTAAAAAATGCACAGAAAAAAGAAGGGGGGGTGGTGAGGGTGTGTGTGTGTGTGTGTGTGTGTGTGGGTGTGGGGGGGGGGGGGGGGGTGTTGAAACAGCAACAGCATGTTTACAATCTGTTAGTGTATCATTAAGAAGAGAGCAAAGAGTGTATAGACAAGATGAACAAGCGCTGGACCATGTCTCATTTTTTTAGGTTTTTTTTTCCCGTAGGCCGGGCGAGGTGTGCATTTGGAGAGCGGGACGATCTGAGCAGAATTCTGAGCAGCCAGTTTGGGGCTATGCAAACACGGCTGCTCATTAACTAATAGGATGAATGCTGTAAAGGCCCGTGTTCAATAACACTTTGCTTTATGGGTTGTAGTGAGACTCGTTAGTAAACAAAGACAGCTGTCGGAGTACAATAGACGTCAACAGCATACGTCTTCTTTATAGATGCGGATTTGTTTTGTCTGGGTTGCATCAATGTTTTGTCTAAATAACGTGGCAACGCCGAATGCGAACAACCCGATCAATCTTCGAAGGAGTTTTGGTCTTATGGCGGATTTTTAATAGTCCTTTGTGGTTGTTGCTTGTCAGACTGTATGAACCCGATGCCACACAGTAGGATCTCAGTTGTCATAATGTCAGACTGTACGACAGACACAAGAAAAAGACTCGTCCGAAGTTTTACGCCATCGATCCATGCCACATTCAGACCCGCGTTCTCTCGCTAATGGTGGCTAGCGGGAAACAAAAACAATCCGTAGCGTTATTCAAGTAGGCTTTAGTGTCATTCCAAACACATACAGCGCAGTACACAGTAAAACAAAACAACGTTTCCCCAGGACCAAGATATCGGACAACATAAATTAACCAAAAGAACTCACAGAACTCTAAATTAACCCCACAATGTGCACATGTGCAACATTTATCACAAACAAAAGACAACATAAGACAAGAAGACACAGCAACTGTCAAAAACTGGGGACAGTTGCTGTGTCTTTAATTCAATTCAATTCATTTTTATTTGTATAGCGCTTTCAACAATGAACATTGTCTAAAAGCAGCTTTACACAGATAATGTGGTAATTAAAAGGGAATATGTTCTTTATAAGTGTAAGTTTGTCCCTGATGAGCGAGCCAGTGGCGACTGTGGCAAGGAAAAACTCCCCGAGATGGCATAAGGAAGAAACCTTGAGAGGAACCAGACTCAAGAAGGAACCCATCCTCCTCTGGGTTGCACCGAAGGGTTGTCTTCCTGTCTTATGTTGTGTATTTTTTTATTTTGTGTTTTGTTTAGTTTTTTGCCGTTAATGTCTGTGTCTGTGTCTGTGTCTGTGTGCTTGTGTGCTTGTGTGTTTTTTGTGTCAGGCCAGTCCCGTTTATTTTGTTCATGACATGCCTTGATAAAGTTACATTTTTCCCGAGGTGGTTTAAATTTCATCATCAGGTCCGGCGCTCTTATCGGTTTTTGGTTTGACGGTAGTCGTAAGAGAAGTCACACTGCAGGAAAGCGTCTGAAACCGGCGATCAAAGACTTAAAGGTTTTAGCCTAGGATTATAGGAATCTTTTAGGATTTTCGAAATTTGTCTTCCGACTAACAAATCGTAGCCAAAATCGCACCATGTGCACCTGGATTTATATTTGATACATCCCGGATACTACTTTTGTAGTCGTTTGCAGACGCAAATCTTCTTTATTCCTCCAGTCAAAGTTTTGAAACGGTCTTCAATTGATAATGTGCACACATAGCGTAACGGCGTCGACACTCGAACGCAGCCGTGTCCTTCAGCTGCGATGGTAGCCTTCATCAGACACTGGTTCAGTCTGAAGAACTGCCCAGTGATTTGAGAGCTCTCAACCTGATTGGAGCTTTTCTTTTCGTTTTTTTTTTTTATCTTTCCTAACCAGGGTCTCCCGTTCAAAAGAGCAAAATCGGCAATCCAATACAAGGATCTTATACGCCGAGACCCTTCGAGTAAAGTCTGCTGTTTCATTATTACCCCTGCACAAGAGGCCACACACTTTTCGATGACGAGCACGTCCGTGGATATCTGTGCAGATCTCCGAGTTTTTAATGCTTGTGTTATGGCTGCACTCAGGATTAAGAGGCTTGGATGGCCGGACTGCAGTTAGAAGAGGCGGTTTGGTCAATCAGGAGAGGTTGAAAGTATCGCTGGGTCTTTTTGTATTACTGATTTCTGTTCTAGTAAAGAGTGGGGTCTTATTAGAAGGAGTGTGTGTAGAATACGGAATGGGTAAAGAAAACCTTGTGTTTATTCAGCACGTGTTTTTAGCGATGGATAGAGCGGATCCTTTGTTTTTCTTTAAAACTTTATAGCTTAATATAAGCTAATAGTAAGAAATTGGGTCATGATGAATAAAATATGTCCAATAAAAAAAGAAAAACAATATATATTTGTATCGCATTTCTAACTTGTCAACTGGGCAACTGTATTATATTAATAACTATAAAGAGAGCAGAACAATTATGGGCATGTAATCATGCTATATTTAATTGACGTGTCAACTCAAAAAAATGAAATTCTCAAAACTACTTGTTCAACCGCCGCATCACGGTGTCACTTGTGCACATCATAAAAGCAATTTCTCGGTGCTTTGAACAAATTGCGGACGCTTTGGTACATTCGTTTAATTGATTGTGAGCAATCGTCTGCTGTTTTCTCACATTATCAATTGTTTGTCATGTTGATAAAAAAAAAAAAAAATAGTTACTGCTTCTCACCTGAATGGTGTCAACCCCCAAAACCACTCGACATCAGTTCATTGCATAAGTCATTGAATGCAAAATGGTTAAACCAGTTGTCATTATGTGTCAAGCTTTTTAAAAAATGTCTTAAATTGATGATTTGTGCAGACGAATCTTGAATGTCAATAATGATGGTGAGTGTACAGCATCAGATCAACCAATGATCAACTAGATCTCTAAAAATAGTCAAAGGTGAATCTCGCAAACCTTCATTTAGTGACAGAGCAAAACACAACATTTTCTGAAAATGAATGAACAACCAGGAAACAAACACTATAACAGTACAGTAAAAGTGTGAATCCTGTCCGGTCTCTTGCAATCAATATACAGTACATGCAGTATTATTTTTATGTTGAAATTCATAGATGCCATACAGAAGAAATTCAGCTTTTGTGCATTTTCACTCGTTGTAATCAGAAAATACTGAAACCGTGCGCCGACATACCGACAACGCGACTAAACATTTTGACGATCTTGTTCGTGAACAATGACAAAATGACTTGTTATTCTACAGAGTAATAAGATGTTCATTTTCATAAATATTTACTTTTGAGAGATGAACTAAGGATTTTGAGAAAAGTACATTCTTTAGCAAGAAATCAAATGCGTTGTGCTGTTTGTACCAATTGTTTGGAGAAATGCACTTACTGGTTAGCGAATATTAAGAATGATTCGAGAAATGCTCCAAAGCAACCAAAAAAATTGTAATATGAGCAACGAGTGTAGCTTCATGACTGTTGAAATGAACAGGAATGTTAAAAAGTGATACAAATGCAGCCAAATACAGAAAAAGCAGTTTTTTTGTGTTTGAATAAACGCCATTGATGCTTCTTAAATTCGCTATGTCCTAAGCTAAAGGCTGGATTCAGCAGCAGGAAGGGACAGGCTTGTCTTACTATATGCAGATGAGGCAGACCCACACCTTTGAAGGGTCAGGAATCTCTGCTTTTGCCTAATTAGCATAATTGTTGTGACAAATACACATGGTTATTCTTAATTAAAATCATCCCTGGGCCCAGGCGACCCCCAGCGCTGTCACAGGAAATAACTCGCACACAGGCCGTGGATGAGACAAGAGAGACCTGCGTCGAGTTGAAAGGGAAAAAAGGAGAAAAAACATGTTGGAAATGACTCTCTCGTCTGTACAAATGCCAGGAATGCCTGTACAGTATTCAAAGCCCCTTTAATGTATAAAACAGGAAACGCTTTCGTTCTCTGAGTGATATGAATCGGTTCAAGTGGGATAAGCGTTTTTGTCACGTAAAAAGATCTGAGGAAGTTTGCTTTTCGAGGACAGGGTACTGGGTACGTTGTTCAAAACTCAACATCTTAACAGAAGATAAAAGGATAAGAGTGCTGTGTTTAACTTGTGCAGTGCCAGGAGCGATCTTTTTACAGATCAGTGTATTTTGATCCTCGTCTTATTTATTTGCCTGTTTTGCATAGTATTAAAGGTATTTCCATTCTGCTAATCGAAACATAAACATTTCCCAATTTTAGGAATCTGTGTTGTTAACATTTATTTGAAAATCTATAACCAAAATCAATCGCCTTAGTCGCTTTTTAATGGCCGCCTTGAGCGTCTCGGCTCAGCGAGCGCATGTGCTTGTTAATATCGCAGCATCCGTGTTTGGAAAAGTGTTTGATAGCATTGCCATCTAGGGGCCAGATATAAGTCTCAGTGCCGAAATAAAGTGGAATGAAGCAGCTGTTGCTATTGACAGTGTGCATATGTTTGTCGGCTTTATAGTCCAAACACGTTCCATATTTCACCGCATTAAAAAGGTACTTTTTAAATGCCCCACCGCCTCCTGGTGCCATGATGGGTGGGTGGAAAAGCTAGCAGGGGACTGCTTGACTGTTGGCACCGAGCCTACTGCTAATACTGGCGCAACTGTGCTATCTAAGAGTTTAATGCGTTATTCTTTCACTTGAATTATTCTGAGCTTTAATGATATTTGATCGCTAAGACTTTTAGTTTTAGTACTGGTGGAATGATACTTTAGCATTTTTTTTGTTTGTTTGCTCTGACTCAGGGAGATGTATACCAGGCCCATGTATTTGGATTCGAACCGTACACCACCTATGGGGTGTGTGTGGAGGCGGTGAACAAAGCAGGGAGTGTCTGCAGTCCTTTGGCTTCAGTTCAGACTCTCCAAGCTTCTCCCAATCGTCTGGCCAACTTCAGCGTGGAAAAGAGAGTGCATGGACGTGCACTACTGCTGCATTGGCTTGAACCTGGCTCGCCTAATGGAATCATCAAGGTACTGTTACTTTCAGCATGGCTTTGTAGTCTTCTATACACTGAACAGGAATAGATCAGGCATAACATTATGACCACCTGTCTAATATTGTGTTGGTCCTCTTTTTGCTGGCAAAACAATCCTGACCCATTGATCTTTACCAGCATTAACTTCTACAGCAATTTAAGCTACAGGAGCTCGTCTGTTGGATCGGACCACACTGGCCAGCCTTTGCTCCCCACCTGCATCAGTGTGCCTTGGCCACGTGGCTCTGTCACTGGTTAACCGCTGTTCCTTCTTTTGACCACTTTTAATAGATACTGACCACTGCACGGGAACAGCCACAAGAGCTGCAGTTTTGGAGATGCTCAGGCCCAGTCGTCTAGCCATCACAATTTGGCCTTTGTCCAATCACTAAATGTTCACTTTTTGCCTAATGTAACTTACCCACTAACAGGTGCCATAATAGATATAATCAGTGTTTCACAATTCACTTCATCTGTCATAATGTTATAATCTCAAAATGTTATGCTTGATTGGTGTATATCATTAATTATGTAGCCATGTATGTCTTGTAAGTGTTCTGTCATCCTTCCAGACTTATAACGTCTACAGTGATGACAACCTTGAGTTCAGCGGTCTTTCACGCCAGTTTCTCTTTCGCCGCTTGGAACCCTACACCACATACTCTTTGGTTCTAGAGGCTTGCACTGAAGCAGGCTGCACCAGGAGTGTCCCTCAGCCTATCACCACTGATGAAGCCCCTCCCTCATCTCAGCTACCCCCTAGCGCCCAGAATATTGGCCCCAACAGCGTGGAGCTCCACTGGGTCCCACCTGGACAAGCCAATGGGAGAATCCTGCATTACCAAGTACTGGCGGTCAAGAGTGATGAGGATGACACGGTACAAGCCAAGGTTGCTTACACAGAAAGGGACGTCCAGGCTTATAGCTTCTTCTGCAATGTTTCCGGCCTAAAACCCTGGACCAGGTATAAATTCAAGGTGCGGGTTACAAACACAGCAGGGTCAACTGAAAGCTCATGGCTGACTCTTCAAACAAAGCAAGCTCTTCCGAGCGGACTGGCAGCCCCAACTGTCAGTCACCTTGAAGGGCACCCTAATGAGCTTTTTGTAAATTGGACACCACCGTTCGAGGCCAACGGTGTCCTTACGAGTTACAGGATTCAGAGAGATGACATCGGCTTTCATTTCAGCTTCGACTCGTCCGTGTTAAACTATACAGATGAGGATTTGACTGCGTACACTAACTACAGCTATGCAGTTATCGCATGCACAATAGCTGGCTGCGTTACAAGCCAGTCAACTACAGTTAGAACATTGGAGGCTGCCCCAGCAATAGTTGAGCCACCCACTTTATCTAATATTACCTCCCACTCCTTAAATGCATCATGGACCATACCGGCCATCCAGAATGGAGAGATTGTGGCGTATATCCTCCAGACCAACATGGAGGAGGTTTACCGTGGGAAAAAGCTGAGTGTCCAGGTGTCTAATTTACAGCCACACACTTCATATGCGCTTATCCTAACAGCCTGCACTAATGGAGGCTGCACAGCCAGTCTGCCCACCTCTGTTCTAACCAAAGAGGCTCCCCCTTCTAGCATGCCAACCCCAAGTCTGAAGGTCACCGGTCCTGAGTCAGTGGAGGTATCATGGAAAGAGCCCGATCACCCCAATGGGGTTATCACAGGTTACGAACTCCGGCGCGATGGCCACCTGATCTACGCCGGCATGGATACTCGTTACCATGACTTTCTGTTGCGTCCCAGCATTGAGTACAGCTACACAGTCACGGCTAATAACACCCAGGGCACAGCCACTAGTCTTGCAGCGGTGGCTCGTACACAGCCTTCAGTTCCATCAGGAGTTGCTCCACCACAACTGCAAGCCCTTGGGCCACTAAGTGTGCTGGTGCAGTGGGAGCCGCCAGCACGAGCAAACGGGGTCATCATCAGCTACTCGCTTTATACACGTGACCCAACCGAGCCCAACGCGCAGAGGACGATCTTTGCACCGCATCACAGCGCCTTTCAGAGTCGCAGTTTCTCTCTCACCGCTTTGAAGCCTTACCACAGGTAGCACTTACAGCACACTTTATAACACTTGTTCAATTCTCATTTAAAAAAACTTATCTTTTCAGTCAGGCATATCATTCACATTGTATTTGTATGTCTCATTGGTGTTTCATTATTTTAAACTGTTGGTGTTAATTGTTTTGGGTTTTTTGTTTTTTTAGATGTAAGGTGTCCTTGAGTGTCATGTAGTCAAGTGCCCATATATAAAATTTATTATTATTTTAATTATTATTAGTTTAGATTAGCTAGTAATTATTTATGATGTAATGGATTATCAAAAAATATTTAAAACTTAAGGTTGCTCAGGACATTAAACTGTAACTTTTTATTTGCTTTTTAAGAGAAATAGTATTACAACTAATATTAACTGTTGCTAGTGATGTTCCTAAATGTCACTAAGATGGTTCTAGAGATAGATACATCTTTTTAACAATGTCAACAGAGAAAGAAAGTGAGAAATAAGATACTGAGAGTAAAAGAGCAACGGAGTAAATCTTAAGGCTTTTACTTATGTTTCCATCACCCCGGTTTACACGAAGAAAGGAAGACAGGCAGTCAAATGACAGATGGTTGGTAAGCCATGCCCATATACTCATGTGGAAGTGAAATAGAGATAAGCTCAGAGGGGTAAAATAATAGCTCATCAGCAATATCGTTTCACCATCGCCACCTCGGTCACATGACCTTCCCTGTATTCTCCTTCTTTCATTACCTTTTTTTTGTCCTGTCCCCTTGAATCCCGCTGCCGCCACTTTCTCAGTTGCGATTGAAGATTCATTGATGACCAAAACAATAAAAAGAGGTCTTAGAGGTCTTGGTCCTTTTGAATCTGCACTAGTTCTACTGAGAGATCCTCAAATAAAGTGAACATAAATCGTGTCAGAACAGTAATAATAGTAACTGTGTACAGTAAAATGAACCTTATCTAAAATTGAGTCATCTCTGATGTTTCTACTACGAGAGGAAAATGTTTAGCATGTGATGTCTGTGTGTGGCTTTGACTCAGGTATGAAGTGCGAGTGGAGGCCTGCACTTTGCTCGGATGTGCCGCCAGCGACTGGTCCTCGATTCAGACTCAGGAGGTGCCCCCTGCTGGACAGAGTGCACCCCTGCTGGAGCTGCAGACCGACTCAGATGGCATGCAGAACATTTTTTTTATCTCCTGGGCTCCTCCGGTTCAAGCGAATGGCAAACTTTTGCACTACAAGCTCTACCGGAGACTGGGTGAAGATACAGGAAGCCGCCCTACACTTCTCTACCGCAACATCTCGTCCTCCTATCATGACCACAAGCTGCTGCCCTACACAGCCTATGAGTACCAGGTGCCATTTATTTTTGTTGTGGCTTACATTATAGGACAGATTTTTAAGATTTTCAAACAAATGGTACTGTCCATTTTTGTAAATGTAAAGAAAACATTTAATTGTTCTACCTTATTTCTTAAAATCCCGACTATATTCAGATGCACCACTTTGGCCCAATTTATCCACACTCTGCTTTTAGTTTAATGCCAGGTATTTAATGTAGCACCAATATTCACAGCATTGCTCCCCCTTTAACAGATCTTTCTTAATTGACAGGCGAGCCTTTAGAGCAAAATAACATTAGCATTTGATTGTCAGGTGTAAGAGGCATAGGCCAGTCGTGGGCTAAATTTATAGACTCTACCTGATTGTTCTGTCTTATTTATGAGTGGTAATTTATGACAGGGGGCCGAGCAACAACAGACAGGTGACAGGGCTATTAATCTCTGGCCTGGCATTGTGCTGCTGATTACGATCGAAGCCATCGAATTAGCCATCGTCGCCTCTTACAAGTACAAGCCTTGGAAAGACCTTTTAATACCAATTTGCTCTCCCTGGAGAGAATGCTAACCATGCAGGAACCTTGGACACACATTGTTTTAACCTGACACCAGAATGTTTGTGCGTTTTATATTTGAAAGCGATCACAGGGAATTTTTCCCCCGTGATTTCCGTCTTTATGAAAAATAGCATAACATTCACGCATGCCGTGTTTCTTTTTGCTGAGGTTTTGCTGCGGCTCAACTTTCGTAACAGAACCGAACCTGTTCCCTAAGCCGTGAGCAGCTACATATTTTATTGACACTTTTATGCCGAACCTTAATTAGCTCTTCTGTTGGAAGTGGTTGCTTCTTGGCCTGGTAAGTGATGAGTGGGGCGTGGTGGAGCTCGCTTAGAACCTGTCGCCGGGCAGACTCTCACCTCTCCGCTTCAACCCGAATCCATTAGAGCTCACACATGACATATTTTTATTTTCTCCTAATTACTGTAATAACAGCTCGGTATGCGAGTGCTGGTGCTGCAGTAAAAAGGTCTGCTCCAAATACAAGGACGTGCCGATGTCCTAGTCACACTGTACAAGGCTACCTTAAAGCCCCGAATTTTTTTTCCTTCCCCTTTTTGTCCGTTATTCATACTACTCGTCTGGTCAACTCTACAGACAAAATATACCGTCCAAAAAAGCCATCTGTATGTCGCACGCACATTCATTCTCTATCTTGCTTGTGTCATGTTGACCTTTTCGTTCTTTAAGGTGACAAGATGGCCTTTCTATGACCACTACGGCCAGAGCCCACTCCTATACCTCTCATGCGGACAGGTGATCCGTGTCAACATCGCTCTCCAGACAAGAATGCAGTGCCGCATGCAGTCCCTATATATTGCCATTTAGATCTATCATTCTGATTGATCACAGTCTAATTGCCTATTATTGAGGATAATTTAACCCTATCTGCCAGAACATCCATCTGTCGCCTCGATTCCGACTGACAATCTACAAATTACTTACTCATGCAAATGGAGACCCCGGCTGACCTTTCACTGTTCCTCCTTTCTAATTACACCAACGGCTCATCGCCAAAATAAGATTACGTTACCTCTGCGTGTTCACGTGCCCCTTAATGAAGGTGGAATGCAATTTCCGCGTAGATTTCTCCAAAGCAAGTTATGTAATGGAAGCTGGCGGTTTAGGGACGTGAGGTTAAGACATGTGTGAAGTTCGCATGAGTAGCATGAGGATGGCTCGAAGAAGTTGTTTTATACATGCTTTTGTATTGTCTTATTGGGCCAATGTCAGTCAGGTTCCTTGACCATCTAGTACAGCTTTAAAGCATATACACTACATTGCCAAGAGTTTGCGGGCACCTGCTCATAAATATGGAATGTGCTGTTTGAGTATCGCATTTCACATTTAGTCCCAGTTTGCTCTTATAATTCCCTCCACTCTTCTGAGAAGATGTTGATTTTGGAGCATGCTTGTGGAGATTTATGCTCATTCAACCACAAGGGTGTAAGTAAAGTCAGGTGATGTAGGTGAGGTGAGGAGGCCTGGTGTGCAGTCAGCATTCACATTCATCCCGCAGGTGTTTAATAGGGTTTAGTGGTGTAACGGTACGCAAAATTCACGGTTCAGTACGTACCTCAGTTTGTTGTTTTTTATTTACTCAGTTTATTATTATTAATATTTGTGAACCTTTTACATTTTTTAAACAGTTTTAAATACAATGCCTGCTTGGTTATATTATAAATTAAATATTTTATTATATTTTATATAAAAAAAATTGAATAAATCTAATTAATGCAATAAAATGTTTTATTAAATTGAGTGTGTATGTGTGTGTGTGTGTGTGTGTGTGTGTGTGTGTGTTACATATAATATTTAATTTTCTGAAGACATTATCTACTTAACTGTTCTACTTATTTGAGCATACTTTAACAAATGTCTTTATTCCTCCCATCCTTCATTCATTTACTTCCTCAATATGCAAAATTGTCAGGATTTTCTCCTTTTAAGAGAAATTCTTGAAGCTGGACATAAAACGCTAAAGAATCCATATTCTTTAGCTTTTTCATTCATGCGCAAAACAAACCGTGTTTCGGGTGCTGAGTGAGCAGCCACGGTGACACTGTGCTAACTCTAGTTTCTTTTTTATTCCCCAGGCATTGTTGTGTATATTGTCATTTTAATAATAATAATAATAATAATAATAAAAATGCGCTCAAAAAGCGAGACAGAGACTAAACAAACTTGCGGTCCGTTACTTAATACGTAGGGAACTCATGTTGTAACTATGTTTTGTACGTGAAAAGGATTGCATGTACCGAACCGAAATCCCTGTACCGAATAATTTCTGTAATAATACAGTACGTGTACCGTTAAACCCCTTATTGGGTTGAGGTCAGAGCTCTATAGCAGGAGATCTTCCACTCCAACCCATGTAAAGCATATCTTCATGGAGTTTGCTTTGTGCACAGGGGCAATGTCATGCTGGAACAGCTTTGGGTTTTCAAGTTCAAGTTTCATGCTAGTGCTTCCAAATACACTCTGTACAATTGTGTGCCTTCAGCTTTGTTATAACAGTTTGAAATGTGGAAAGAACCACATATGGCTGGGAAAGTCAGGAGTCCCAAAAGATTTTCTTTTTTCTTTCTTATTAATCCAGCTAAAAATGTACTTTTAGTTTGTAGTCAACAGAGAGAAAAAAGAGAAAAAACATCCTGATTAAATTCCAATGTAAAAACAAACACGTCACTGTTATTAACTTTCTTACTTATGTAAACATCCTTTAAATGTAATATTGTCTGTACAGACTCCTCTGACTCCTTGGGTGAGACATTCTTAAGAGCATCTTGTTCTGTTATTTCAGGTGTGGGCTGTGAACTCTGCTGGAAGAACAGGAAGCCCTTGGACTATGGGTCGGACTGGGCCAGCTCCTCCCGAGGGTTTGGGACCTCCTACATTTTTGCACATCCAAGCTACCTCTGCTGTAGTGGATATCAGTCCTCCTGCCAAGCCCAATGGCATCATCACCATTTATAGAGTTTTTGATCAGAAAAAGGACTCACATTATCTGGTACACTTTGCACTCATGCATCACCACTACACACTTTATGGCAATGTTCTCACTATGTCATTCGTCCTGTCTTAGTGGTTATTATCTGTCCCCAGTATTACAAGAATGCAGTAAGACACACGGTTATAGTTCTTTGTTGGGAGATTTGCAAATGTTACTGTATGATGTTCGAATGTGTAAAATACTTAGTGGTGGACGAAGTACACAAACCATGTACTTGAGTAAAAGTAGAGAAAAAGTAAAATATTACTCCAGTAAAAGTAACTTTAAACTTTAATTTGAGTAAAAGTTCAAAAGTATTTGCCTTCAAATAATACAAAAGTACTATGAATTTTTTATTGCTATAATGTTCCTATTATACATTTTGTCACAAGACTCTTTGCTTAATCAACTCAGTTTATGTGAAAAGATGCTACTGTTACTCTTAGCACAACAATGTATTTTGTCATTACTGGACAACCAAAAGATATTTAACAGGAGAAACTGAAATTCAACCATAGAACAACTTTGTATAAGAACAAAGTTAAAAAATAGTAATCTTACTGCATAATGTCTTAAAAGAAACAAGGCCTCAAATGATGTCTCTGATAGTAATAAAGCTCAATTTGCAGATAAAATGACTAAGCTTTACTAATGAAAAAAAAAAGAAAAATAGTCTTAATCAGAATAACCTTGCATAGTATTTTATATTTAAATCTTAAGCTTTAATTAGACGTACAGTCATTTGATTCCATTCTTTTATCCGCTAACTAAACACTTCTTTCTATCTGCATAGTTGTCAGAGGGGACATCACGGCAGCAAACGTTGCACGGCCTTATGCCCTTCACCACCTACTCTGTTAGGGTGGAGGCTTGTACCTGTTTCTTGTGTTGCAGTCGTGGCCCTGTGAGTGAACTCCACACTCAGGCCTCGGTCCCATTCCAGCAACCTCCACCTCGAACTGTTACTCTCACCTCACGCTTTGCTCTACTCGAGTGGGATGAGCCTCTGCAGCCCAATGGGATCATTGAAAGGTGCTTGGAATGTTCCAAAAGTGTTTCTGAATGTCTATTTAGGAGATTTGTTCATCGTTCTGATTTCTGCGTTCTGCCGTTGTAGCTGTGAGCTGCTGATGCGCACGGCTTGCCCCCAACCGCTGCAACCAGTGCCAATGCCTTGTTCTGTAGGGCCAGTGGAGACCAGGTTCTTTGGAAAGGGCCTGAGTCTTAATGTCACTGCCCTCCTCCCTTACACCACCTATGAAGTCTGTGTGGTCTCTTATAACAACATGGGGAGCACAGCATCCGATTGGGTTTCCATCACGACACTAAAGGAAGGTACAATCTGTCTTTTAATCAGTATCTTTTATGCACTACATCTTCTAAAAGTCGAATACTTGTATTGACAATTTAGTCTAAACCCATTTAGACAGCTGACATTGTTGGTCCATGTTGTGTTGTAGCTCCACAGTATAAGGGGCCATTTGTAGTGCAGAGCAACCTGACCATGGTGTTCGTGGACTGGAGTAGGTCTTTCTCTCTAAATGGACCGCTGCGTGACTACGCCCTGACCGAAAGTAGCCTGCGCCTTTACACCGGCTTCCACAGTTACATCTACATTCCCCGGACCTCAGATAAAAGTATTTATTAGAAAAGTATCACTTGTATCTAGACCTATGTCCCTAATAAAAATGTGTACAGTATGTTATATCTGAATTAACATCCAACGTCTATATCAAATTGTATTTCTTTTTTTTCTGTCTCTCTAACTCCCTCCACACTACACTTTTTTTTTTTTTTTTTAGCATTTGCCTTTCAAGTAACCTGTACAACAGACAGTGGCAGTGCCAGTTCTCCTGTAATCAAGTACCACACTGCTACTGGTATAGGTAGGTTTATTGCTGATTATGTGTGCTCACTGAGTATGTATGGGAATGGTGAAGAATGCTCCATTTCCATAATGTTAGCGACAAATCTTTGGTCCTTTCGGACACCTAAACCACATTTATGTTTATATTACAATGTTATAATATCTCACGTCCTGATTTCTGAATGTACAGTAGTATAGTATTATGTATTCTTACAATGTCAGCTCAAAGATTCAGAGAGAAATAAAAGGTTTCCTTCCAAACAGATGCTACAGAGCCCAATTCTGGTGGCAAGACTGGCTTGTATGCATCAGGATACAGATTCTACACAGAGCTGTGGTTCATCATACTCATGGCCTTTGTGGGCTTGCTGCTCGTGGCCATTTTGTTGGGTCTGGTCCTGCGCCGATCTCTCAGGAAGCCATCTTTCATAAGAGAGAGGGCACCACTCCAACCGTTACAGGGAAGAAGCCCGAAATACCCACCCAGTGACTCGTACCTGGTCAGAGAACACAACACCTATATAACTACCACACACTTTTCAGTTGCCGGTGAACAAATTGCTAAACATCACAATTATTTTATAATCTTTTATTCGTTTCACAGTTGAACTGACTCGGTCAGGTTTTGTATAAATCAGTAGTTTTTAAAGTGTAGGGCACGCCCCTCTAGTGGGTAATATAGACATGACAGGTGGGTCGCAATGAACGGCAAGATTTATATAATTTTTTTCGTGTTCTTCCTTATTCTTCATTTATGATTCTCTGTATTAAAAATAAAGTTCAAAGCAACCACAAACAAACTATTTAGCCATTAATGCAAGTAAATTAAAACATCAGTTAGGGTGCTTAACACAACTACACCTTTATTTTCTTGTATTTTTAACTTGATGCTATTTAATAGAACTTGATATTTCAATCAATTAGACGTTTTTATACTTGTTTTTCATCACCATTTTGGGGGGGGTCATGGAGGACAGGTGGGGCTTGAACACCCACCCCCCTCTAAAATGGGGAATGGCAGGAAAAAAGTTTAAGAATCCCTGCTGAATGCAGTGCAGCCTATTGACAATATATCTACAATCGATTTAACTTTAACTTAGATCACAGAGTGGTGATCCGTGCTTGTTCTCATTGGTATTAATAACTGAAAATACAAGTTATAGGATAATGCAGAATTTTAACAACTTATTGAGATCAAAAAATGCCAGAAATTAATTATTTCCTCTTTTTATGAGTAGTATTAGTTATGTTTAAATATAGTACTGTGCAAATGTTTTAGGCTTTAGGTGTGAAAATATGCTGTAAAGTGGAAACACTGTAAAATAATTTGTGTTAATACATTATTTTTATTACGGAACAACATTGAAAGTAAATGGACAGAAAAGAAATCCAAATCATATCAATATTTTGTGTGAGCAACCTATCAATTATTTTAGGTACTGGTTTTTGAAGGTACTGCCTCAAATCCTTTTGTCTCTTCATGTAATCTCAAGTAGACTCGATGATGTTAAGATCAGAACTCTGTGGCGGCCCAAACTATCACTTCCTGGACTCTTTGTTGTTCTCTACGCTGAAGGTAGTTTGTTATGAAATTGGCTGTATGCTTGGAGCGCAGAATAAATAAATTTGGGGCTAATTAGAAGATTCCCTGATTGTATTGTATCTGCTTGTATTTCCCAGTATTGCGAACATGATTAATACTGACCAATTTGCAGCCCCAAACATGCAAGGAAACCTCCACCATGCTTCACTGTTGCCTGCAGGAATGAATAATTGTGCTGCTCCTGCTACAGCCAAATATTTCATGATCAAGAGTACCTACTGTCATTTTTTGCACGTTTTCGTCCACAATTGCTGATGCAGTAGAATTACATTGTGTCTTGTTGCTGTGCTCAGTCTTGCCATGGTGTATAACCTGTGACGTGAAACTGCCGTCCATAACCTCACCTTAGAAGCAGAGTTCCTCAACGAGTTTTAAGACTCCTACACAGCTGTTTCTGTTTAGGATAATGTTTCAACCTACATGTGATTGATGATCATTAGCACCTGCTTTGTAAAACTGGTTAATCCTACAACCTGATTCTGATCATACAAAAGCCATGACTTTGTACAAGTGTACGGAATGAAAGCCAAAGGGTGGTCACACCAAATGTTGATTTGATTTGGGGGGTTTTCTGTTCACTCACTTGCCATTAAAAAAAATGGATAGAAATAAACAATAAAAAAATGTCAATTTTTGATAACATTCCAACTTTACAGCATTGCTCTGTGTGTGTGTGTGTGTGTGTGTGTGTATATGTTATACAGTGTGTGTAAAGTCAAAAACTACATCTGATAAATATTACTATAAAGAAAATTAAAAACAACGTGATGACACAATAGGAAAAAAAACATTGCACACTGTCACATTTCTAGAATTATTACAAGTATTGCCTCGTTTTGATTCATAAATCCTGTTCACTCACTTGCCACTTTAATAGGAACACCTATAAACCTTGCATATCCGTGTGGTCACAGTATAATGAGTCAAATCATGTTAGCGTTCACAAGAAACATCAGAATTCTGGCGTTTATCGGTTGCTGGAACCAATTGGACTGGTTCAATTATCGCAGAAGCAGCTGACATCATGTTGTTTTTACACGTAACAGTTTTAATATAGTTCATAAAGAATAGTGTAAAAATGAGAGAGAGATCAGAGGACAGACTGGTTTGAAAAGCATGTCAGCATGCACAAAAATGCTGAACTTGAAGTTATTCTTGTCAAAGAGGAATCAATAATGGACACGGGCTCACCTGAATCAGGACAGTTGAAGGCTGAGAAAATGTAGTCTGGTCCTTTTTCAATTTAATTCTGCTGCTTCATAATTGGTTTAAGGGGCGATTGCATTATGCACAAGGAGGCACGTTTTACTATTTAAGTGGCTTGTGAGTGTAATGTATATGTCACCTGCTTTAAACTCTTCTTTTCTCTCTATTTCATGTACTTGCACCAAATGGTCACAAGAGGGCACAATAATTTTCTCTTGCTCGTGCTGCCACCTTGTGGTCATATACAACAGTACAAGATCTATGCAACACTGACTTTACTAGAAATCTTCCCTTTTCTGGATACTTTAAGACTCATTATTATGTCTGAATGCTTTTCTGGGTTCCTCCTGATGTTACGGGGTCGCTCTTGGTGTTGCAGCTCTGCTCTAACCATGCCTCCAATGCTCTCCTTCAGGCTGATGGAGGAATGGTAAGCACTTATTCTCCTTTCCTTTCTGCTTCTTCTTCTTCCTCCTCTTCTTCTCTCTCTCTCTCCTTCTCTCTCTCTCTCTCTGTCTGCTCACAGCTCAATCTCTTTTCACAGTTTGACAATGTCCCGGACTCATCCAGCAGTGTAACCTTAAAGGGCTTTACCATACACACAGAGGTACAACATCTGGCGTGTGGAGAGCTGAAAGTGTGTTTGGTTGTTTTCTTTTTTTGTTTTTCTGTTTTTTCAGTCTGTGTTTTAGTGTGCTTTTTTATACAGCATTTTTTTTTTTCACCTTCTCCATTCTATGATTTTTTTATTTGCCATTGGAATTTTTTCCCACCTTTTTCCAGCAGAGAAGTTTCTATACGGTGTAATTGAGGACATCAATTTGCAAAGCTGTACTTAGAAACAGAGACATTTAATGTCAACAATTATTTTTAATTATATTTAATTATCTTTATCTTTAATTATGAATGGTCTAACTACTAATAACTCATTCTAACAAAATGATTTCATCTTTAATAATCAATTATCTAACAATAAAAATAAATAAAATAAAAAATAATAAAAAAAATTAATAATAATTTAATATTAATAAATTACTAATTAAATTATCTAACTAACAATTATCTTTAATGTCTTATATATATATATATATATATATATATATATATATATATATATATATTCTTTTTTTGTCCTGATCCTATTGACTTTTTTATTTTATTTATTTTTTTATTTTTACTAAATACTATTAGACTAGGTTTTAGCATAGACAGACCCAGGGGCGCCGCTAGGGTTTCAGGGCCCCCTGGCTAATTTGTACTCTGGGCCCCAAGGCCCCCAATCCCTCAATTATCTGATCTTTTTGCTACATGTAACCACATTATTAATAAGCATAAGAATTGTGTATTCAGTAAGAAGACAATAAAGAACTAAATTTGAACAGTTTATCAAATTGAAATTATGCGAACTGTATACAGTACAGCAATTGACACCATTGTATGGTCTTCCATTACTATTGCTGGATTGCATGGAAGTATTTGTTTCTTTTTTGTTCATTCATTATAGCGTGCTTCATAACAGATTATTGTGCAAAGCGACAATTTAAATACCAATATTATACAGGAGAGTATGGGGTTCTGCTGAGCCCCCTGTGTAACCAGGATCCTTAAAATAATGCTAAACCTCCCCCTGTTACACCAAACCTGGATAGACCACTCAGATATAACTCGTTCCTCTTCTCTAATATTGCAAGTCAGTATTGGTACCTTAAAGATCCAGGCGTCTGCAAGGAAAATTGTAACACTATAAACAATCAAATTCAGCTCTTAATGGATTGTGAGGACAGTCAGGTCCCTCATTTTTCCGAAATGATGGACAAACATCTACTTAATTTATTGTATAATGGTGGCAAACAATTTAAATGTAAACATATCTATCGTCATTGTTTTCTTTTCCTCCAAAGGACAGAATCATTTGTTGTGCTCGGAAAGGAAAATGATCTGTCTGTGCTGCGTGCTTGCTGAATTGACACTGAGACTGGAAAGGAGGGGACGAAACCTTGGGGAATGTGTATAAAATGTCTACAAAGAGGCTTGTCCAGACAAAAAAAAACCATTCCGGACCATAAGCTAGTTTTTTAAATGGAATGGGGCGGTAGCTTAGTGGTTAAAGCATTGGACTTTGTATCTGAAGGTCATGAGTTCAAATCCCAGCCACACCAAGCTGACTTTCCTGGGCTCTTAAGCAAGGCCCTCAACCCCATAGCTGAACAGTCGTACGAATGAGAAAAATGTATGATGCTCTGGATGAGGGCATCTATGAAATGGCATAAATGTAAACAGGTTTTCTCCTGACACTCGTTTTGAGGTGATGGATTTAAACCACATATCATGTTCGACATATTCTTTCAGATTATATGTACTAATGAGAACTAAATAATTGTTAATAACTGGTATTTTGTCAGGTCCGAGAGCGGGTCTCGAACCCGGGTCGCTAAAGTGAGTGGCAGACACTCTAGCAGCAAGGAAACAAACAAGCCCGAGAAAGGAGAACCAAAATTGAACACAGGCAGAGTGGGTTTATCAATAATACAAAAATAATAAAAACAATACTAATTGTAATAAAAGTAATTGTCAAAACAGAACAAAGAAATGCACACGAAAAGGGAATTTGGGAAGACGGGAGATACCAGGAGACTCAGGGAAAACTCGGGAAAACGGGAGACTCAAAGAAATCAAACAACCATAAATAGCAGGACACTCACCAGACAGACAACAAACAAACTCACACAGATCCAGATTGAAATACAATACAATTAAAGACAAAGACAAATACCAAGTCAAATATAATGAACCAACATAAAAGGGGTTACTTAAATACACAAAACAAACGAAGAGCAGGTGGGAGACATTCAACAGTTAGGGGCTAGGGAGTAAGGAATAAGAGCTCAGTGGCGGCATCTGGTGGCCAAAGCAAAAACAACCCAAAATGTCCAGATGATGTCCAATGACCCTGACCGTATTTAAGACTTTTCAGTGTTAAAACATAAACGAGCATAGTCTTCTGTATTTTTGATAAAACTCTGCCCTTTTCCCTCCAAAAAAGCAAGAAGGATGCAAACTTTGGCAATCAGTTTGCCTTTTGTTCAGAATGATTTGAACAGACAATTTGGTAAACAGGAAATGATGTTCAGATAAGAAGGCAGATCCATGGCCCCGTTGTATTGCGGTGGCTTGTTGAAAATGTAGACTAAAAGCATCGACTTTTTCAATGTAGTTTTGTAGGAGACATTGTCCCAAAAAGAAAGGAACAAAAAAAGAGAGTTACATGTACATCGAAGACATACATCAGAGACGCTGTGGCGAGCCCTAATGGGAAGAGCCGAAAGAAGAAGCAGAAGTAAATTGAATGCATACATACAGTGAAATCCTTTTTTTATTTTTTTTTTTAGGACCCTGGGGTCAGAGCGCGAGGTCAGCCATGATACAGTGTCTCTGGAGCAGAAAGTATTAAGGGCCTTGCTCAAGGGCCCAACAATGACAGCTTGGCAGTTCTGATTTTTAAACATTTACCTTCCAGTCAGAAACCCGGAGCCTTAACCACTAAGCTACCACTTCCCAAAGCAGCTTTACAGAAATAAATAGATTACAAATATACATTTTAGCGTCCCTAAATTTGTCCCTAATTCAAGGAAAAACTCCCTGAGATGGTATGAGAAAGAAACCTTGAGAGTACAGAGACTCAAAAGAGAACTCGTCCTTATCCCAGTCATCTCATCCTTTTTCCCCTCAAAGATGGGCAAAACCCTTGTGCTGCATTCATCTACATTTTATTCATTCCTCTTTGAATCTCTGTTTGCTTTTGCATGGTTTCGTTAAAAACATAGTGAAGCTGTGAAGCTTTGGAGAAGTGGGAGAAATGTGTGTGTATGTGTATTTCAGGGTCTGACCGATACGAAGCTCGGCGTCACCAATCGTGGCTACCAGAGCACCATGCCCGTGCTGCGCATTCCCAGTCAGAGCCAGCTTAGCCACGCCTACTCCCAGAATTCCCTGCACCGCAGTGTCAGTCAGCTGATCGACACACAGGATAAAAAGTCCCTGGCAGGCCTGAGATGGGACACTGAGCGCCAGGGCACCGACAGTGGCATGGTGAGAAGCTTGTATGTATAGACGTGTGTGTTGATGTTATGCACAGGGTTGCAAAATTCCTGGAAGACTGGAACTTTCCATAACGGGAATTAATGGGAATAAACTGGAAATGTATCAAATGACAGGGTTAGCCTTTAAAATCTTACAGGATAATCTTTGTTAAAACAATCAGCATTAATGCAATTTCAGTCGAATTTCTCCCCTGCACATTTATCAATCACATCAATCGCACACAGCACACACTTACTGCAGGGTTACTGAGGCCACACCCCCTACATGCACTGTGTGTTTCCTCAACACAACATTTCTTGAATTTTGCACACAAAATCTTGGGAAATATTCACGTAAATGACAAGTATTACATACATTTATGTAATACATATAATAAAACATGTATGTCTGCTTATGAGCAAACAAAATGTGTATGTTTGGGCAAAGATACATCAAAATGTATTAAAAAAACAAAAAAAAAATAAATAAATACCTTAAGTGTATCAAAATAAACTACAAAATACAGTAGCCACACCATGTATTAAAATAAACTACTGTATTTCTGTATTTTAAAAAATGAAATTTCTTTGCAAATCGTCCATCAATTGGTCTATTAGATCTGTTCCTTCACCATCACACCGACTCAGTTGATTAATTAGACAATTTTTGATCGCAACAGCTTTTCTGTGGCCGAGTCACGCAATAAATCTGACATATGCAACCAGATAACAGATCAAATATTCACATATATAATCCCTGTGATCTCTCAGATGAAGCTTAGTTTTAAAGTAGCCAACAGTTTAATGTTAAATTTAGTTACTTGGTGTTTTGGTAACGAAGGGCTACTTTCCATCAGCAACACGGACTCAATGACAAACAAGTCATTCACAAGATGACAACCTGCATTCATAGCAACTAGTTTCCAACTAATTAATCATTTGATTGTAAATCGTAAATATGATAATATATTATGGGTCAGGCAGTCATTCATGCAATGGGATGCAAAATCCTGATCCTAATAAACAGCTACTTCAATTAGGGCACGATATTCGGCAATCAAATATTTATATATCAATAACTGGACACCTATTTGGAAGTAGAAAACACACGTTGTAGCATATCAACAATTATTAAATGATCAATTTGAATGTTGGCAGCCTGCACGTTTCTTACCTTGACCACCTTCTACAATATGGACAATTTTCTGTTCTGATCTCAACCAGTCTGGGCAAACTACTGAGTAGGCACCAATCATAGGCTGCATTTTTATGATGTCATCATGTAGTCTTCTTACAAAATATTTTACAGTATTTTACTGTAAATACAAAACACTAAAGTATTTTGAGACGGATTAATGGATTAAAAAATTGATTAAATTCATTATTTTTCTACAAACAATACCCCATAATGACAACGTGAAAGTAGTTTGTTTGAAATCTTTGCAAATTTATTACAAAATAAAAATGAAAAAAAATCACATGTACATAAGAATTCACATCCTTTGCTATCAGACTCAAAATTGAGCTCAGGTGCATCCTGTTTCCACTGATCATCCTTGAGATGTTTCTCCAACTTGACTGGAGTCCACCTGTGGTAAATTCAGTTTTGGACATGATTTGGAAAGGCACACACCTGTCTATATAAGATCCCACAGTTAACTGTGCATGTCAGAGCGCAAACCAAGGACTGTATCGAGGCACAGATCTGGGGAAGGGTACTGTAGCATTGAAGGTGGATCGGGGGAGAAGGGCTTTAGTCAGGGAGGTGACCAAGAATCCGATGGTCACTTTAAAAGAGCTCCAGCATTTTTCTGTGGAGAGAGGAGAACCTTCCAGAAGAACACACATCTCTTCAGCACTCCACTAATCAGGCCTGTATGGTAGAGTGGCCAGACAAAAGCCAATCCTCAGTAAAAGGCACATGACAGCCTGCTTGGTGTTTGCCTGAAGGGACCTGAAGGACTATCAGACCATGAGAAACAAAAATTGAACTGAAGGAAACCAGGCACCGCTCATCACCTGGCCAATACCATCCCCACAGTGAAGCATGGTGGTGGCAGCACCATGCTGCGAGGATGTTTTTCAGCAGCAGGAACTGGGAGACTAGTCAGGATTGAGGGAAAGATGAATGCAGCAATGTACAGAGACATCCTTGATGAAAACCTGCTCCAGAGCGATCTGGACCTCAGACTGGGGTGACGGTTCACCTTCTAACAGGATAACGACCATAAGCACACAGCCAAGATAACAAAGGAGTGGCTACAGGACAACCCAGTGAACCCAAATAAACATCTCTGGAGATATCTGAAAATGGCTGTGCGCTGATGCTCCCCATCCAACATGAGAGAGGTTCTGCATAGAAGAATGCAAGAAACTGCCCAAAAATAGGTGTTCCAAGCTTGTAGCATCAAACTCAAAAAGACTTCAGGCTGTATTGGTGCCAAAGGTGCTTCAACAAAGTGTTGAGCAAAGGCTGTGAATACTTATGTAAATGTTTTTTATTTTTAATAAATTAGCAAAGATTTTAAATACACTTCATTCACGTTGTCATTATGGGGTATTGTTTGTAGAATTTTGAGCAAAATAATCAATTTTATCCATTTTTGAATAAGGCTGTAGCATAAAACGTGGAAAAAGTGAAGAGCTGTGAATACTATCCGGATGCACTATACTATTGTATATTTGAAATACATGTATCATAAATAGTGCCCATTCCTGTATATGATGTTTCTATAAATTTCCCAAAATTTCTTATTAATTCCAATAAATCCCTGGTATCCAACTTGGAATATTTCCAAAATTCCCCAGATGAAATTCCCATGGAAAGTTTCCACCGCTTCGCAACTCTAATTATGGCTCGGTGTCCAGTGTGTGTTACATCACGATCAACGACATGAAATGCATGTCTTGTTTTTGCAGTATGTTGGAGACGAGGAGTTTGCAGACTCTCTCAAGGGCTTCAGCTCGTTGAAGAAAGATCATGCAGTGTTCACGGATACACACCTGTAGAGCTTTTTCTCATTCTATACACACGAACACAAATATCCTCAATCTCCACATTCTGCCTCATTATAATTGACCATGTCAGCATCTTTTAATAGCTTTCGAAAGAAATACTGTTTATTGTTCATTTAAATGTATCATCAAGAAAAGGTTGAAAAGGGCAGAACCTAAACCACTATACACATAAGACTCTGCAGACTTTTATTAATCATATATGCTCCGTTAATATTTCCCCTTTAAGAATTCGAGACATATCAGAGATACACCTGCAGTGTATACAGCATAGGGGTGTGCGATATTGGGGAAAAAAATGATATCTCGATATTTTCTGGGTTTTGTCTGATTAACGGTAATCAGACGATCTTATGCATAAGTCAAAAAATGTGTTTGTCAATTTATTATATTGTACGCGTTCCTTTTTACATTGTCAACAGGATACTGATTAATCGAAACAATATACAGGTAGTCCCCGAGTTAGGATGGTTCGACTTACGATTTTTCAATCTTATGTTGACAATAGCGACACGAAATTTTTTTTTTTTACAAATACTTAAACAATGCCTTACTATAGAGTTCAGTTGTCTTGGTGTTAAAGTGCATATTTTTTTTCTTTGCTTTTGGTGTTTCGAAACCCAATTTTAGCTCTTGTCGCTCTCCTTTTTTTTATCGGCGTTACCGCTAAATGAATCAAGCACAATCGGCTCTGCCCTCCACTAGCGACCCGGCACTCGTCCACTCGCCCGTTGCCACAAACATATATACACTGTAAAGTTTATGCTTTATAGTACTGTAAATTGCTCTGTTATGCTTAATTATGCTCTGTAATTTGTTCAATTATTGACAAATTACAGCATTACAGCCCCATACCGATCACCATTTTTTAACACAATATATATCGCGCACCCCTAATACAGCTGCTACCTGTGTAAACTGTCTCCATCATCTGTTCTTGCGGTTTTCATTTAGTACAAGAGGCTAAACGTCAGGACGAAACGCAACCTGGGACATTTAGTACGAACATATCGAACGATTCCCATCTTTCCACGTTTCTACAAAATACAAAATGGACTGCGGTCTCTCACAGATCTGAGAATAATCTAGATTTATACGTAGGCTAATTGATCATCAAGCCTGGAAGACAGCTCCAGTCTTCAAGTCATCATTTTTATTCAATCGTTTCATTTAGACTTTAAATTTTTAATTCAAGTCCTCAAAACGATGTCCAAAAGTAAGTCAAGAAATTGAGAAAAATCCTAGTATGCCCGGGGATATAATAATATAATGTATCCATATAAGCGCAACATCACAGGTTGCATTTCCGAACCACGATTCACCTTTAATCAACCAGCCATTAATGCAGCACAATGTTTTGTCCCAGAAATCATTTCTGATCATGTGTAGGATGCTAGTAATGCAAATCTAGCTAGCATGACTCTGTGCCTATTACATAGAGTAATATAGTAGAAATAATTGTGACAATGCCAAGCGAACAGTAATTATGTTACTGTATCCTGTTAAAGTCTGTCGTTTTTTTGCATGTTTCCATAGAGGTTTGGTTTAAACCTGTATGTCATAGCAATAAGAGTAATATCCTGTTCGTCTTGTGCTTCTGTAACTACTTTTTCTTGATGTTTTATGAGATTTTAAAGAGGTTATCAGTATTATTTATTGAGTAATTTATAAATTATTTTTTCTTTTGTACAAATAAGAATGTACTTTAACATCCTGTCAGGATTTTATATATATATACTCACCGGCCACTTTATTAGGTACACCTGTCCAACTGCTCGTTAACACAAATTTCTAATCAGCCAATCACATGGCAGCAACTCAATGCATTTAGGCATGTAGACATGGTCAAGACGATCTGCTGCAGTTCAAAGCGAGCGTCAGAATGGGGAAGAAAGGTGATTTAAGTGACTTTGAACGTAGCATGGTTGTTGGTGCCAGACGGGCTGGTCTGAGTATTTCAGAAACTGCTGATCTACTGGGATTTTCACGCACAACCATCTCTAGGGTTTACAGAGAATGGTCCGAAAAAAGAGAAAATATCCAGTGAGCGGCAGTTCTGTGGGCGCAAATGCCTTGTTGATGCCAGAGGTCAGAGGAGAATGGCCAGACTGGTTCGAGCTGATAGAAAGGCAACAGTTACTCAATTAACCACTCGTTACAACCGAGGTATGCAGAAGAGCATCTCTGAACGCACAACACGTCGAACCTTGAGGCGGATGGGCAACTATTTGATGCTATCATGTCAATATGGACCAAAATCTCTGAGGAATGTTTACAGTACCTTGTTAAATCTATGACACGAAGGATTAAGTCAGTTCTGAAGGCAAAAGGGGGTCCAACCCGGTACTAGTAAGGTGTACCTAATAAAGTGGCCGGTGAGTGTGTATATGTGATTATATATATATATATATATATATATATATATATATATAAATCCTTTTTTATATGACAGGTAGTCATGCATTTATTAGAAGAAAGTATTTACATGTATTAAAAATCATGGCTCTGAATGCATTCTTGTTTTCTTATTTCTTTATTGTCAGTGAAAGTACAAGAATGTGTACCGTTGTGTGTTTCACTTCAGTAATGTACCTTGTGTTAGTATTACATTTTACTTGCTGATCTCCTTTGACTAAAATATAGCTCTGTTGTCAAAACTAACGATGCAGCCGTGCCTCGCTCGCAGGGCCTTGTTATTATAAAACGTCCTTTATATTAGCAACCATACGCTTTTATACCCGGTCGATTTCAACTTTGACCCGAGGATACATCATTTGTCCGATCAGGATGACAGGTTTATACATAGTCCTGAAGTATAGCTGCTAATTACAGAAAAGAAGAAAAACATCACTCGCTCGATTTACAATCGTCCGAACCTTCACCTTTAGTAAATTAATTTAGGCTTGAAATGAAAGATTGCAAATAACGCTGAAAGGAAGAATTAGTGTGTAGGACAAACAAATAAGCTTAAAAGTAAATTAAAAAAAAAAAAAAAAAAAAAAAGAGAACAGAATCTGATAAATTCCATCCAATTCAAACGTCTGAAATAACTGACATTTCGAACAACTTAAACACAAATAAAACAATCTTGATGTGTCTGTCAATTGAAATAGGTCCATTAGGCATTAAATATATATATATATATATATATATATATCTTTTTTTTAATACACCCTTTTTAAACTTCCACTGCAAGCATGTAAAATACCTTAATAGCATGAATCTTTACATAATGGCTTACGATAATAAATGTATTCATCGTATACCAATGTCAACAGCTATATCAAGTACATTCCATTATTACAACTGTAAACATAGCGGAGTAAAGCCAAAGCAGAAAGTGGCACACGCTTATGTTCAGAAAGTACAATCAGCTTAGCAGTTGTTATTAAATAGCTTTATC
>JAAIIK010000032.1:4907107-4920859 GCA_014706435.1 Silurus glanis
ATAAAGCAATTATTTCGCCATTAGAGACTCGATGTGTTACTTTAGGGTTTAAGTGCATGTGGGAATTCAGTGTTCAGTATTAACCATAGACTTAAATGCTCCAAATGTACTGATTCAGCAACATCCTCTCTGATGTATGTACACTGGAATAACAAGTCTTAATAGTCTGAAGAGTATTAAAATAGATCTGTTAGTATTTTCCTGCTCTGCGACATGGTTTACAGTGTGGTTTACAGTGTGGCAGTGAGTAATGTGGGACTGATGTACTGAGTCTGACCTGGAGCAGGACTCTCGGAGTCGGCTGTGGTGCAGTAATGAAGGAGCGGGGCTAATGTTGGGTGTGGCACAGCGTGATGTACTCAGATCGCATTGATCAAGCAGCTTTAGAAGCTCCTCCTCTGTAGGCCCTCCAACTTCTTGAGGCGGAAAAAACACAACATAGTCACAAGTATAGTTTAATATACAACAGGAAGGACAGGAAGAACTAACAAGAGTGTCTGGACTCATAAATGACCAAAAATGCATGGTCATTTATGAGGTTATGCATTAAATTATTCCCAATAATCTTTTCTTGTCATTTGTGTCTGTATACAAGTTTTATCTAATCAGATTTTCGTCACTTTATGTATTGCTGTAAGGCCGGCACTATAAGCACCGCAGGCCTTTTCTACCATAAAATCAATGTTGTTTGAAGCTAATGCTATAACCAATCAGACTGCGACTTGCTTTCTTCAAGGACTTAAAGCTTCAGAACATGTTGGCATTTTCACATCCTTTGATTGGATGGTCAGGGCACGTGCTAATCAGAGCTCGCGACCTGCATCTGTTGCAAACTGCACGCTCTAATATATTCATGCATGTTAAATAGCTGTTTTTCGTTCCACCGATGACGGAGGAGAAAAAAAGTCGCAGATATTCTTAACGAGGACATTTGCAAGACGGACTTTTCAAGAAAAGCCAGACATCATGAGGAAAGGTCGGCCAAATCAGTTCAAAACAGTGTTTTTCATGAACCGTTTATACTTTTGCGTTTTCTTTCCTGTAGAATTTGCACAAAAACACACAACTTGCCTACATTTTAACATCCCCAGGAAAAGCAAAATGCACTGAAAAATGCATGGTCATTTATGAGGTTAATATCGATGCTTCTGCAAGAGATGATGTATGCGGCCAGTGCGGCTGTGGCTGCAGTGAAAGGAGACTTGTTGAATTGTGTGCATTGGGTTTCTTGCTTCAGTAATGCCGTTCATTCTCGCTGTATTAGATTCCCTGCTGTAAGCGTAGCATATACTGCGTTTCTCTAGAATATTGATGCTTTCTATAGCCGTGGTGTCATAATGATGGTATTGAGGTGAACTGATTCAGGCAGAACACCTCTGAAGGCCTAGGTGTGAACCGCACGGCCCGCCGCTGACTAATAATAAATAAATAATAATAGTAATTGAACTCACCGACATCCCGTTTGCTTTTGCTGTCGTTCTTGTTCGCCGTGTCCATGGCCGTGGTTAGATCCCACATCTGGATGCTGCCGTTCGCGTGGCCAGTGAAGAGGTAGCGACGTGGCCGGGAGCCCATGCGACTGGAGCCCTCGCACTCGCGCACTGTGAAACACGTGATGGTGGTGCTGTCCACTGCCTGCACCTCACAGATCCTTTGGTTGGACATGTAGTCAGGTCGAATAAGCACAAATTTGAGAATCGGAAGTGTGAATGGACATTTAGTAGATAAAATCTGGCGGTGATTTGAGATTTACCTTTTTCCAGTGGAGGAAAGACGCACAAAGAGTTTGTTGGTTATCGGAATGACTTTCTGAATGAACACTTGTTGGTCGTCTCTCTCTCCAAATGGTCCTGTATGGGTACAAACACCCCATTTGTACAAACACACCAAGTCTAGAGACATTCTCTGAAGAAGATTCGGGTCCTTTAAGCATAGTCACCTATGTCGTTGCCGGAGGAGTAGCTGCTATGGCTCTCCGTCTCCTCCAGCGAGATGATCTTGAAGGAAGCCAGTGGCGTGGACCCAGGCTGAGTGGAGATCATGCCTCTAAAGCGAGTCACTGTCCACGTCCTCACGTGGTTATTGTCGGCACACACTGTAGCACAAAATCGTGGACTCATGATCGTCGCAGTGTCAACGAGAAAAAGCGGATTTCCGAATAAGTATTTTAGTGTTACCAGATACGAGGTGTTTCTCAGACAGCATGATCTTGGTGACAGGGCTGCGATGGACCGTGAATGTCTGAAACAGCTGAGGCCCCGAACCAACCGTCTCGGGGTGCTGCACTATCACACGCACTGCACCTGAACTAGTGCCATACGCGATCTCGATCCAGTTTCCGCTCACGCCTGTGGAAAAACTGTAGCTCTGTAACCAACCTCAGTTGCTCTGTTTCAAGGGGAAATGATTTAACTGTCTATAAACAGCGATTGTGATTATAATTTCTGCGTTTAATCGCACAAAACGCAGGTCACCTACTGGTTTTAGGTGTTAAGTACACGCTGAGAGCTGTTATAGCGTCATTCGAGGGGTCGTGGTAGAGCTCGGTCACCAGCAGGTCATTGTCCTTCATTCTCAGTGGGAACTTCTGCATGTCTGAAAAAAAAAAGATGCCATGGATTTTCTTGCAACTTCACATCTTGTGCATTCATAGCTAAAAACTAGTTCCTCTTTATGATGTAACCTATGCACAGTATATGCATTTACAAAGTGCGTCAGATCAGTGTAGTGAGCGCAGTTGTTACCTCAGCACACCTGCCAGTGGCTTACCAATGTAGTAAATGGAGCCATTGTTGCAGCCAAGAAGAAGAAAGGATCCAGCTGTGTCACAGCTGGTGATGGGTACAACATCCTGCACCTACACAACAAAGACAGTGTCTTATCTCGTGACGACACACTCGCATGAAAAGCACGTGAATGCCCACCATATCATTTAAATGGTCTTTAGGACTCGCGTGCATTAATCTGTAATTAACTGTGATTTCTAAATGTTGAACTCTTTTCTGGTGACAAGCTTCAGAATCTTGACAGTTCTAATCAGATTCTCTGCTCTAAGCACTGATTTCATGAGTATATCAGAGTTATGCAGGTTTGTTGATGATGTGTTCTTTGTCATCTACAAATGACCTCTTTTCTTGTCAAAAGTATTCGGTTCTTCATTCATGAAACTCATAAAGGAACTCATAAAATGTTACAAACGAAGGAACACATTTTTATTTTAAACGTAGTTTTAACGTATTTTATTCTTGTTTTTTTTTATCATTATTGCTATACACACATTTAGTATGAATGCTCTTACTTGCCAATGCTGTGTCACTGCGTTCCACACACCGACCTTCCCAGTATGACTGGTGGCAACCAGCTGACTCCCAATGAAGAAAAGAGAATCAACAGGCACACCAAGACTGAACACACCTTCAGAGATAAACAATCAAGTCAAATCAGGAAAAGATGTTTTACTATCAGAATTTATTTTCAGTAAAAAAAAAAAGGGGAGGTTTATTGTTTAAAGCCCCTTTCTCTCACCTATCTCATTGCCACTTCCCCCATCCTGGATACTCCATAAGATGATCCTGCTCTCCGACGACACCGCCACCATCTTGTCTTTGTCACCATGAGGACCGCCTACTACTTTCGCATTTAGGGCGACGCGCTCAATGGCCCAGTCTAGGTAAGGACTTGAGAACACCTGCTGCCATCCTGAGGATTCCTTTATCCTGTGGAACATGACGGATCAGAAAAAGTCAAATCCAAACTATTTGTTTTCCGAATTTCAGTCAAGTTTTAGCCGAGTTTTACCTGTAGCAAATGACGAAATGAGCGTAGGCAGCAACTATCCAGTTGTGATGACCGGCGACAATAAGCACCTTCCTGGGATCAACTGCTGATCCAGCTGAGTGAAAGACACAAGAAAGCGTTTTGGCTACACTCGGCTTTTTTTTGTGTTGCGATTATTACGGTTCTCTAGAATCTAGGCTTAAATCACTGAGTTTGTTAATGTTGTATGGGCCATTTGAACTAAATATAAAGTATGGCCCTGAGTTTTCAGCGGATTTTAGAGTGTCACAGCATCTTGCAGGAACAGATTTCGATCAATGACACACATTCTTAAAGAAATATTTAGAACAGGTTGATTTTTTTAATTTAACACATTGCAAACTAACTTCTAACATACACTTACAAATGTCAAACGTAAAAAAAATGTGCAATAGCTACACAATAATATTAACTATAAAAACAGAATTAATAAGAATTCTCTATCCAGGGGTGATATTGCAGATGTTCACAGGAACAGACTTCCTGAACTTCTGGATTATGATTCATGGCATTTGATGGAAATAAAGGAAATTCTAATCTTACACTTGAAATCCATTTAGATAGATAGATAGATAGATAGATAGATAGATAGATAGATAGATAGGTTTTTCTTTTCTTACATTTTTATTACAATATAAAATTTACAATTTTGTTACAATTTTAAATAAAATGCCTGCTGGGTTAAATAATATTTTGTACATTTTTATAAAAATAAAATGGAATAAATCTAATTAATGCAATAGACTTTTTTATTATATTGATTACATTAAGTAATCAATTAAATTGATTACATAAAATAAAATAAATGGAAAATGTGTTTTACATTTAACATTGAATTTTCTAAATATACCGTATGTTCTACTTAACTGTTCTACTTATTTCAGCATACTTGAACAAATGTTTTCATTCCCTCCATCCTTCATAAAACGCTAAAAAACCCATAGTGCTGCCCAAGTTAGCCGCAAGCCAACAGAACAAACTTGCGGTCCGCCACTTAAAACGTTCCTGAAGGAAACTCAGATTTTAACTATGTTCTGCAAATAGTTTCCCTGTGGGATCAAGAAAGTATTCTGATTGTGATTGATTCTTCTACATGTACATACCCTCAGGTGACAACTAGGGTGTAACGGTGCACGTGTACCGAAGCGACGCCCTGTACCAAAATATAGAAATACGTGTACCGTTACACCCCTAGTGGTCACCTGAGGTTATTTACATATAGAAGAATCAATCACAATCAGAATACTTTCTTAATCCCACAGGGAAATTGTTGGTTTACAATAAAATTGAAGATTAAAGTCAAATTAAATATAAGGAAATTGTAATAAAATATGCATATTAAGTTTAATATTAAGTATAATAGATGCTGTACAATTAATGAATTTCCAATCTTACTGAAATGTGTAGCAGCAGTGAAACAGATGGCAGAAAAAGTCAGACTACAATGGAACAGTTACACAAGTTATTGCACATGAAACAATTACTATTATTAAATACTATTATTGCAAATAATTGCCCGATATATATACAAATTATTTATATAAGTGTGGCATAAAAATCTATAGCTATATTTATAACTATATCTATATTGTCTATAAAAGTTGGTCAAGTTTTAGGCACTGATCAATAAAAAAAAAGCCAGGTGAGATGGAAGGCATGCTGTTATGATGCTACTGTAGACTGTAGACGAGATTCTGTTACTAAATACATTCGAAGGGGAACCTATTTTTCTAAACTAACCTCAATTTACTAATAAGAGCTCAGTGATTTTACTGGCTGGGTGAAAATACCCTTTTTTTAGGAACTTATTGTGCTAGTTAAAGGACTGTATCATGTAATTTATACAGAAAAGATTTAAAGCATATTCAATATTAATGCCAAAACTAACAAACAAGAACGAGTGTACTCACAGAGTCTCGTTGTCCCGTCCAATCCGTTGGGTCCAGGCAGAGATGTGTGCGAGCATGAGCGCAAGAAGCCCCCGTCTGCTCCGCTGGTGCCTGGGTACTCGTCCTGGATTCCAGCAGCAGCACTCTGCCCACTGGCAGCCTTGCGAGGTGGGATAGCTGGAAGAAAAGCGACATAAGTGAAAGGTCCAACCAGTGCTGTGACTGACAGGAAACATTTTTTGGGCTTTGTTTAAAGACCAACATCAAGCTGTGCAAGAATGTATTAGGTCATCGTGAATAGCGTATCTAAAGATCTTAAAAACGGCTACCTGGTGGTGGGAGGTAGCCATGAAAAAGCACACTTCCACATGATGATCTCTCTAGCTCCTCGCACAGCAGCAAACGCCGAACTAACCGCAACGGTAGGAAAATCAGCACAAAATAGAGGAAACAAATCCCAAGCGAAATCATAATGCATTTACATTCATATTCAATTCTCTTGTATTCACATCTGAAAAAAATATAAAATATAGGAGAAAGAAGTCATACCTAATGGTGTAATCCCATAAAACTCAGCTTCATGGCGCAGAATGCTTATGCTGACCCCTCTAAAACCAAAGTGGACACAAAAAGAACCTCAATATTTTCGCCATTCGAATTCCAAAGTTAAAACTTCAACTTTTAACTGTTAAAAAGTTCAACTTTCGCCTTACCTTAAATCTAACTCTTTAGTGCGAAGGAAGTTCAAAATGGGCACAAATGCGGTCGGGTCCCTGTCGATAAATATCTACAGTGCAAAAGGGTACATTCTATCAGTTGAACTGGACAATTGGGCATCTCATTAGGCATACAGTAAATCATGCTGAATGAAAAACACAACGAGAAGACACTACATTTACGTTTACGGCATTTAGCAGACGCCCTTAACCAGACCAAGGTACAAAAGTGCTTTGAGTCCCTATCAATGAATAAATCAACACTTGTTCGATAAATACAAACTTAAGATATTATCAGCCTACAACTCAGAGGATTTTTTTTTAAACAAAGCTGGAAAAGTGCTAGTTTAAGTGTTTCAGGAAGAGGTAGATCATTAGCCGTCGATCAAAGATAGCCAGTGACTCCGCTGATTGGACATCTAGGGGGGAGTTCATTCCACCATCTCGGTGACAGAACAGAGAAGAGCCTTGGGTATACTTACCTCTTACCCTGAGAGAAGGTGGTACTAGTTAAGCAGTGGGAGATGATGAGGTGATGAGGTCTCTGAGGTTCATTTTTGGCCTTGTAGGCAAGCATCAGTGTTTTGAATCTGATACGTGCAGCTACCAGAAGCCAGTGTCGGGAGCGCAGCAGTGGGGTTTTGTGGGAAACTTGGGCAGGTTGAACACTGGGGAATCAGTGAGTCGTGTAGAGTTATTCTGAGATCCTGACCTGGAGATGAATCACCTGGGATGACCAACAGTGCTCCCTGAGACTAGGGTGCAGCCCTGTGCTGCCATCTGGTGGCATGTTACAAAAATTAGTCTGGAAACGTTTTGATACCACCTCGTATAATGGTTAGGGTAAAGACTCAGCATTTTATACGCCTTACATACAGCACACAGGGCATTTATTCATTTATTAAGGATTCATCATATCCCTATCAGTCACTGCAGTAGTGAAGGAGCCAGACACTGTGTTTATATGATAAACCATAACGAGTAAGTGAGCCTTGGAAATCCCGTCTTTGGGTTTAAAGGCGTTTAGACAGCAGTTGCATCATGGCTCTTGATGACCACTTGATGAATCAGGGACCCAAAAATGTGGTCTATTGCAATCCGAGCTGTACGCCACCACAAGTCAGCATGTAATCCCAGAGCCGCTAGCTGGCTGAACAGTGAGGGATTTGAGCTAATAACCCTAAGAGGAATTTGACCCCACTGGTAGACTGAGGGGTGAATGGATTCCAATCCCAGTGGTTCAAAACAAAGCCACAGAATTATGAAAGATGGCTGTGGTATTAAAGGTAATTTACAGAAATGTTTTTGGAAGATGTTAGCTGTGTGAGTGAGCATGACAAACATTAGACCCACAATAAAAATAAAAAAATAAAGTAAACTTACAGCTCCAGTTTCATCCCTAAGCGTTGATATTCTCCCACTGAGTAAGCTAAAACACAAAGAGAAGGTTTGATCAAGACCACACCACCACAATCCTGTTTCAGATGTTTTCTTTTTCTTTCTTCTGCCTCAAATGATCAGATCTAATCAAAAGCTATTATTTGAAAAGTCTTCTTACTATCCTACCTTGAGAAGAAAGAGTCTGGAATCCACATAAGAGTCTGTCTTGAGGTGCTAAACCTAAAATTCAATAAAATAATATGCATGTTTGTATGTATTTATCATCTCATTTTGCAGTGACAAGAATCAATGAGGATGGAAACAGTTGTTCAGGAAAACAGACGTTCAGGAATATCACCTGAAGCTAGGTAACAAATGCCAGCGCCAAAAACATGCCTTAAAGCTTACAATTAACTGCTCCTCCTCCTCCACAAGTCATCCCATCTTGACCAGATTTGGCTTACACCATCTTGACTAGAGATTGCTGGAACTATCGGCAAAAATCCATATAGATAGTTTTTCCAGGTTGTGTTATACCGTACAAGAGTGGCCTCTAGAGGTGAATGACGGACACCTCACGCTGTTTTCTTTTTTTAATAATTTTGGCTGTAACTCTTTTTACACAAAACTTTGTAGGCGTCTTCAGGACTATGAGCTGAGGCTCTGCCACGAACTTCTTGCCTGCTCCACCTACTGCTCAAAAGTTACAATAACATGCTTTTAATAATTAAATCTAAATGCTATTATTTATACTCCTCCTCTATTTTTTTTCCAATCTTTTAATTTTTCCAAGAATCAAATTATTATTGAAACCCTGCTACCCATTTTGTTTATCTAGAACAGAAATGCCCAAACAAGGTCCCTCATGCCAAAGTTGGCTCACCATGTTGACTTGTTGATGGCCATGCCATATATCAGAAAAGAGGAAAAAAGCCACTGATACAGATCTTCTTTTATAATTCATCATTTTAATATAACATATTTAGTTTTATCATTAAGCTCCAGAAATGAAAAGTGGAGAATATACGTGAATTTGCCCAATTTGTGGAGGGAAAAAAAAGGGAACAGCTTAATGCATCCACCAGATTCTTCAGCAGATAAAGAAAAGACCAGCCATGGGTTGTTCTACCAGGATTTTACACAGCTTGCAAAAGATGTCTAGTTTTACCTTCTTCGATGACAAGATCGTATCCATCTTTCCCACTTTTGGAAAAGGTAAACTCAATCTCATTCACGATATTCGAGCAAATTGACCACAATATTATTGCTAATATTTGATGTATACTCCATACATTGCCCAGCCCTGAAAAACACTACAAATTAGGCTGCTTGGGATTATTTCTCTGCTTTCCTTTCTTTTTCTTAGACAAAAGCTGTATGAATGTGTGACTCAATAAGTCTTGCCTTTTGCCAAAGAATTTGATGTAAAACCAGACAGCAATGACTTCCACAAACAAATCCCACCATTACTCAACACTCACCAGCTTTATCAGGAAAGTCAGAGCATGCACAGTGATCAGAATGGTGTATTTGGTCCATATGAAGTCTATGAAGCTCAATAAGGGATCATCTCATCTATAACATGTAACACTTGCATGCATTCGGGACTTGGTTACATTGATGTGTTACAAACCTGTAACTCATTTTCGGGGTTTGAACACAATTAGTTTGCTTTTTGATTTTTGGAAACCTTGCTTTGAGCCCTTACCGTGTTCCTCCGACGTTCAGCTGGATGATGTCACCCGGTCCAGATGTTGGGCCGTTACACACTCCGGCCATTCTGAGTGCGCACGGTGTTCAGCAGCTCGAGCTCTCGGTCTCGTTACCCTTCTGGGGCGCGTGTTTTTACCAGGAACTCGCGGAAAACATCAGGGCCGCTCCGTGGGAGTCTCAGCACGCCGTGTCCCCGCAGAATGTCCCAGCAATTATCCCCTCTGTCCTAACACATATCCATATAACAGACTCATCGAGGAGGCGGGGAATCTATTCAACGCAAAAAGAAACAGCAGTTATTTGTTTGTTTGCGTGTTTATTTATTTGTTTTTATGTAATTCTTTTTTCCCAGCCTGCGCGTCATGTTTGGCCGCAAAACGAAGCTTGCCGACACCGACGTCGTGCACAACTACCAATCAGAGACTCCAGCGTCAGGGCTTCCCCCCGCCCATTGACACAAGCCCCGCCCACGACACTCCTATTGGCTGCCGCAGACTTGCTCAAGCCGTCAGTCATTTATTAATGGGGCAGAGAGTCAGCGAGAGGGCGGTTCCTATTTATGACGCCACAAAGCTGAATTCCTCATTGTTTCACCCAAACGTAAGGAACCCCATTACAGTAAAATAAAATGATAATGAGATAATTGTTATGACCTCATACTTAAATCTAATAAACTAATAGTTATAATAATTAACTATAAATGTACATAACACATACTCTGATCAGGCAAAACATTATGACATTATATAACATTATGCCCAGTGAAGTGAATAACACTATCTCTTGATCATGGCACCTGTTTTTAGGTGGGATATATTAGGCAGCACATAAACATTTTGTATACAAACTCGATGTGTTGGAAGCAGGAAAAAATTGATGCATGTGAGAAGCAAAGGCTGGTCCAATCCAAAATTGCTGAAAAAGTTATTGCTGTTAATGCTCAACAGGTCAGGAATGTCTAACTAACTGTCTGTCTGTCTGTCTGTCTAGAGGTAGATTAAGTAGGCTCCCCTCTAAAGGTCCAGGTACCAAATTCAACTTAATCCACTTCTTAATACCACCACTATCATGTCGCAATTATAGAAACCATCGAAACTATACAAAAACGCAATAAAACAACACGTGGCATTACAGAGAGAGAGGCATTTCACATATGGAGGGTGAATACCATTTTTACTAAAGCAAGAAACCCAGTTAAGACTCCAAACCTCTACACTACCACCGCAACTGTGCCACGTACATCATCTGGAGCAGTTCAGAATCAATATTTGTCTAATAACTCGACAAAAACATAAAAATGTAAATAAAATACAACCTACTCACCAGAGATGCATAGTCATAATTTGCACCGCTCCTCAGAGGCTGTAAGCCAGTGGTACTGCTCGTGTTCACTGTTCTGGAAGTGGTGAACAAATCATTTCCCGGGCTGAGACAAGCTAGCTAGCGTCGGGGTTGGCTGACCTCTCCTAACGATGTTTAGCTTTTCTTGAAAATGGATTTTTCAAAATGTCCGAGACCAAATCAATTTCGGTTCCTCCGTCAGCGATTGTGGGCATAAAAAAAGTCTAACTAAGATGTATTAATGCATGAGGCGAATACGAAATCTGATATGTTAAAGAATCAGAGCTATTACTTAAGGAGACTATGGTAAAAGGGCCAGCAGTACTGACTTTGAAGGCCCTGGGCAGATTAGATTGACATGGCAACACATAGAGGCTGAAATCTGATTGGACAAAAAAATCTAACATACACTTACTGGAAGCAGTGCAGCCAAGAGAAACACTATGAAATGAAGAGAATAAACTGTTGGGAATAAATTAATACAATTTCTTGGAACAAATATTAGAATTTAGGTTGCAAATGTAGGTCAATGCTTCTGATAGTGTTTAGGCCAGCAGATAAGGCTTTGCTGGCCCTGACGGCCCACCACTGATATACTGTAAATATACACATAATGTACTTAGTTATTTTTTGGCTACTTTCTAGTTTTACTGAGTATCAAACATATACGCAACGTTTACTCTCTACTCAACTACATTTATGTTTCAATATATGTACTTTTTACTGCACTATATTTTAATTGACAATGACCGTTACCAGTTACATTTTGCACGGCATCTTTATCTGCTTATTTATTCTGCCGGCCTCATTTTCAATCCAAAAAAGAGCTCGAATAAATTTTGAAAACTTTGAGAACCAGATTTTTTTTGAAGTTTATTAAAAAATATTGCCCCTTTCTGAGACTAATAGGGTGCATCAAATCACAGTCAGCTCTGAATATTTGTTTTTTCTTTATCAAATATGAATTACTTTTATTATTTTTATATACATCGAATACTAATGGTTTTCTACTTTGTGACATCATACTGTTATTTTATTTGTAGTAGAAAATATATATATAAAAATAATTCTTTACCACTGTCTTTTTTGTGACAGACATGTTTGATGTTGAAGAGGCTGTTGATCTTGGTTAAAGCAGTGTTTTAGAAATAAAACCTTACAAATGAACTGTTTTTTGTTCAGACTTTTGTTGCCACATCCCGACGTTTTCGAGACGTGTTGCAGCCATCAAAATTAAAATGACCTTGTTTTGTCCTTAAAATGGTTTATATATGGTTCTATTGCGAATAAAATATGGGTTTATGAGATTTGCAAAGCATTACATTCTGTTTTTATTGATGTTTTACAGTGTCCTAAATTTTTGGAATTGGGAGTTGTATATTAATCATTTAATGGGGTCCTGAATCATCCTTTTCCTTCTCTGGTTATTGTTTCTGTGGTTATAGTCAGTTTCAGTCATGTACCATCCCTGCTTTCACAATTGTGCTGGTTAGAATTCTGATTCATTGGTGACCATTTAGTAGGATTTCCTGAAGTGATATGGTTCTGGTTTGTCCCACATTATGACATTTTACATCAGTTACCGCAGATTTAAGTGACATTCAGGCATCTTCTTTTATCATCGGAATGGCTTGCCTTGATTTCATAGACAACTGTGTACTCTTTATCTTATTGTATGCATGTGAATATTAAATACACCAAAATGAAGCTGTTAAACACCAACACATTTGACAAGAGTACATCTGAACAATAACCACAACGAAATAAGAGCTGACATTTTTTACTTCATATGTGATTTACCATTGTTGCAGTTCCAAGCTGCTTCATTGAACAACAGAAAAGCAATTTCACACGTGACTGTTCAAATCCCTTTAGGAAACAATCTATTATATACAGCTTGCTTCTTCTGCCATTTGCCAAGTCTATGCTAATTCCCTGTGAGTTTATTCTTCATTCTCTTACCTGCTAAGGTAATAAGCTCAATGTAAAATGTATTTAATATTCTCCAGGTAGCTTATCATTCAATCACTGGTTATTCAAATTAAAAACAGAATGCAGAGAGGTGAATACAACCTTATACCACCAATACCTTCATTTACATAAAATGTAAAACCTTTCTCAGGAATTTAACATCGCTGTATAAGCAAATAGCAATCTGATTCATTTGAGTTCACCTCAGATGTATAAAAGCAGCGTCATTCCAAAACGCCATGTCCGTCTGCAGGGTGTTAGAAGTCTTCCATTTTCCGATTAGCTCTCAAAATATCTAAAAGGCTCCCAGATGAACTCTGTCAGGTACATCGAATGAAATCTGTAACACTGGTGGTCCTTCAATACCACTGATTTCCTTCCATTAAAAAAAAAAAGTCTAATAAATGTAATTTATTGTATTTATCTACCTACTATAATCACAGTCAAATGGCTTTTGGTAACAGCAAATGTGCCTCCAAAGCAAATATACATAGTGTCTGGTTGCAATGTTTTCCCTTTAATTCATTCTAAATTACATTTTTAAAAAAATCCATTTAAATGCCCCCACCACCCCACCACACCCCATTTTTTGTCAAATATCTTCGACAAATAAATACTTAATTTTTTTTTTTAACTCCCAAGTGAATACTTGTGATAGACTTCATAGAGAATATGCAGTGCGAATGTAAAATACAAAAAAAGATATTCGTATGCATTCTTAATACCTCCTCTATTACTAATGATAATAATAATAAAAATATCAGTAATAATAATAACAATAATAATAATAGTAACAAAAAAACCATTAAAGCAATTTACAAACAAAAATACCTCTTAGACAATAAAAAAATGATCATCTAAAAAGTTTTTTCCACTCGGCCCTGTACCCCAAAAAAAGACATTTTATATTATTATATGCTATACAC
>JAAIIK010000032.1:4965836-5003310 GCA_014706435.1 Silurus glanis
ATAGTATAGTATAGTATAGTATAGTATAGTATAGTATAGTATAGTATGAAAACCACACAACAAAATAACAACAGCAACAACAACAATAATAATAATAATAATAAATAATAATAATAATAATAATAATAATAATAATAAAGGTGTTTATTATTGGTTCATTAGAATACTTTCAGTCTAAAAAGCAGTAATGATAAGAAGAATAAAAACAACAACAAGAACGTTTATAATCAGTTCACTAGAATACTCGATTTAAAAATATACAGTTGGGTAGGTAGTATAGTATAGTATAGTATAGTATACAGTATTATGGTTAGTGTATATATATATATATATATATATATATATATATATATATATATATATATATATATATATATATAGTATAGTATAGCATAGCATAGCATACAATAGTATAGTATTGTATAGTATAGTTTAATATACAATAAAACAGTGTAGTATAGCATAGCAAAGAATATCATAGTATAGTGTAATATAGCATAGCATACAGTAGTATAGTATAGTACTGTATAGTATAGTATATAGTTAAACATATGCCACCTGAATGCTTATTTAATAGGCCCTATAACAGGCCCTGGTCATGGAGTACCCCCTGTACCCCCTGTGCCCCCTGTACCCCCTGTTTTCTCTGCTCTAGCACTGTTGGGAGAAAGGAAAATCGTACAGTAAGCAATACTACAGGGCCAGAGTTAAATCCATATAGTAGACAATTTATATACAATATAGTGATTCATGGTAAAACAATAAAAAAAAATATGCAATTCATTGTTTGGCTGCAATACATCAAATAATTGTACATATAGTGTATATATGCAATCAGTATAAATACAATTAATGAACGCAGCGCTCTTGTACCCTGTTCATTAGTGTGAAGTGACCACCATATGAAAACTGCTGACCAGATATCATTTGACTGGTGGATGATTTTTCAGCACAGCACTGACACTGACATGGCAGTGGGATTTCAGTGAGTTTTGTATTTGTGTAAATGATCGGTTCATTCCAGCACCTTGATGCCAGTACAGAGAAGACTCTTGACCCAAAGTTTTGCTAGAGGCTCTAAGGGCACATTTTGTTTGTATGGGGTCCATTTTTTGCCATGCAGTCTATTTTGTGTTATGTTTGATGTGGATGCATACACACGTACACACACACACACACACACACACACACACACACACACACACACACACATATATATATATATATACTTATTATATATTACATTTACATTATAAAAAGAAAATTAAATAAATGCCACAGAATTTTTTTTGTAATAAATAAACATTTGTTTTACTGATGTGCCAAGTCTCAAATCAAGCACCATGATGCACACATCTGTTCATTAAAACCATTCGTGTAGAAACATGTATAAAAATGAAACTAGATTAAGCTGGTGGCTACTCACCCAGTACCGGAAATACGATTTGTAGTGCGCCAAAATACGGATTGTTTCATGATGGAAGCGATATCGCTGCCATCGCTGGATTCTTTTGCGTTTTATATCCAGTGTTAAGAATTTATCTTAAAAGGAGAAAACCCTGACAATTCCACATATCGAGGGAGTGAATAAATGAAGGATGGAAGGAATGAAGACATTTGTTGTATGCTGAATTATGTAGAACAGTTTAGTAGAATTTTTTTTAGAAAATTAAATATTATGTTATACACACACACACACACACACACACACACACACACACACACACACACACACACACTTATTTAATTTAAAATTTCCATTAATTTAATAATATTTAATATTTTCAATATAGTAAAAATTTATTGATTTGATTTATTTTATTTTATTCTTATATATTTTATTAAATATTTATTATTATTATTATTATTATTATTATTATTATTATTATTATTATTATTATTAAACCAAGTAGGGATTTTTTTTTTTTTATGTTTGAAAAATTTAGTGTTGTTTTTCGGAATTTTTATTATAGTAAACTTAAAAAACAAACAAGCAATTTTGTTTTGCATTTCTTTTAAGAAAATTGAGGTACGTAAAGAAACGTAAATTTTGTGTACCGTTACACCACCGAGATTTGTGTGTGTGTGTGTGTGTGTGTGTGTGTGTGTGTGTGTTCGTGCGCGCGCGTGCGCAATCGGTTCCACTGCAGGAATGTACGGAGCAAATGATAACCCCCACTAGAAACCGAGTATAAAGGTTTTTAAAGATATATTGTAATATAATCGAATATATAATTTTTGGAAATCTAAATGAAATGTGTACAGCTGTATACAGCTGTGCGCTTCAGACTGCTTCCGAGCCTCGGCGTCACCATGGAAGCGGTTGGTTTGTGACACGCTGCGCCATTTTGATTCCAAACACACCACCGGGAGCGTCGCGGAAAAAGAAAAGAGCAGAGCCGCGGTGGACCTTAAATAAAGCTGCAAACAAGACCCCGAGACTCAACACCTCGAGTCTGGAGTTCAACAGGACAGAAAACTAAGCTCGGTGTAATTCATTAGCGAGGCGTGGGAGTGGGAGAGTGTGTGTTGTGTTCGTGCATGTCCAGGTTAGACATGGTGGAAAGTGGACATAGATTGTCTGCTTGTCCTGCAAGAAAGGTTTTGGTAGGGACTTAGAGACAACGCGAGCCAAATTCTTGCCTTAAAAGAAATGTTCAGCCAGTTTATTTCTCTTGTCTTCTCCTATCTTGGTCCTGGAGAGTCTTAAAGGTAACACCAGTAAATAACTAGTTCTAGCAGAATCCTTCAGTGCCTTGACTATCGGTTTTGTAGAGCTTCATGATCTGGCTAAAAAATATAAATAAATAAAGTTACAGGTAGTTTAGACCTGTATGTTTACTTGTTTGGCCACAACTCATGGCAGAACGTCAGTACAATGTTGTCTTTGTGAAGTTCCTGCAGTCCATCCTGAGCAGAATTTGTTCAGGGTCTTGATAAATTCTTGAGACCTTTTCGTTATCGAGATGAGCTTCGTGAAATCTCGACAAATCCGTGGCAGCTTAACCCGCAGGCTGTGGGCGAGACCCTGACGAGCGGGCGTCAACGATGATTTATGGATTGATCCCTCCGGAGTTACACGAGCAGCTCCTCGACCATGAGAACTACCAGAATCGAACGAATGGAGTCGAAGAGCTGAAAACCCTCCTGTCCGAGCTGGACATGAAAACGGTCTCCTTTGACAGTGTTGCGGAATTCGTCTGCTTTTTACACCAGCTCCTAGACGACACCAACTTCAAAGTCTTGTATGGCACTCTACAGGTCCTGAACCTCCTCATTCAAAGGCTGGACTACGACGTGGACCGGTATTACAAGCAGATCGTCCAGGTGGCCCTCAAAACCCTGGGGGACACGCTGACCGTGCTACGCAACGAATACATGAACGTTTTCCGGCAGCTCATGAGGATCGTCGGGCCGCAGAAAGTTCTCGATCTCGTGACCGGCCACCTGAAGCACAAAAACTCAAGAGTGAGAGAAGATGTTCTCAATATCATTACGGCGGCCATGCTGGCACACCCCAGGAAAGACTTCAACATCCCGCACCTTTGTTTTTTGGTGGCTCCTTGTCTGGCGGACAGCAAGAAGAGAGTTCGTCACGCGGCTCTTGAGCTCTTCGCTGTTTTTGATTACTGCCTGGACACTGGCAAGAAGCAGCCGATCACGAAGGCTATAGACCGTGTAGAGCTCACCGGTGAAGCCGAGGGTCTCATGGCCGCCGTACAGGCACGGAGGGCCAGGCACATCCTCCCTCGGCTATCTGCGGACGGTACGGTGGAATACGCGCTGGTCATCCCCAAACCCGGCCAGCGGCGCACTCCACAGTTCGGTTCTGGGGCCGATCTGGAGTGGATCCTTAACGGAGGGAGAGCGAACAGCGCGAGGAGTCACAGGACCGACGCGATTTCCGAAGGGCTGAGCGCCTACAACAGTCTCGGGTCGCTGGCGGACGAGACGCCTTCGCAGAGGAGGATCGTGAGTGCTGGTAAAAACAAGCTGCCGTGGGAGAGGTCAAGCCTTCCGTCTGCAGGAACTCAGGAACCCTGCAGTGCAGTGAATGGAAAGATGTCCGATAAGGTGAGGGATTCACTCATGTCTTGCATTTTGCACACAATTCGGAGGAAAGCCTCAGCATCCAGTCAGACCCCCCGATATTTTAGCATCTAAACGTGGAACAGCAAGTTCTGGTTCTCGACTAAGTGAGGGATTTGTTAAATGAATGTACATTTGGATTGTAATTAATATAAACAGTACATTCAAACAATTATAAAACTATAATAAATGGACATTCGGTGAATCCCAGACGAAGACGGTTTCCCTTTTGAGTCTGTTTTTTTTCCTTGAGGTTTCTTACCATCTCAAGGAGTTTTTCCTCACCATGGTCGCCACTGGATCGCTCATTAGAGATAAACTCAGGCACTAAACTTATGAATTTATATTTTATAACCTTTATTTCTGTAAAAAGTCTTTTTTGGGACAATGTCCGTTGTTAAAAGTGCTCGACAAATGAAATTGCATTGTTTTAAATAGTGTGGAATTTAGTATGTAATCCAGTCTTTTTCTCTTCATTAATTACATTTACATCCATGGCATTTGGCCGACGGACTTATCCATTTTATCGTATTCATACAACTGAGCAGTTCAAGGTTAAGGGCCTTGCTCAAGGGCCCAGTGATGGCAGCTTAGTCCTGGTGGTATTTAAACTCACAACCTTCTGAATATCATTACCAATGATGCACCATTGTGTGATTTTATTTATTTTTTTATTTTTTTATTTTTAACTTTTCTAATTAGACCGGTGGCCTAATCAAAGGTGTGTGAGTGTCATGGATCAGCTGGAGGTGACACTTTGGGGAAATGGTGGCTGTAAGATGAAGCTGCCGAGGGTTTCTACCAAATGTGGAGGTGTCGAGAAATCAGATAGACGAAGTGTGGCTTCCTGTAATCTGAGATTCTTTCCAGATTAAATCCACACTCTTCAAAGAGTGAAAGGTCATTGTGTTTCTCATCATTTTCAGCCATAGTTTCATGTAGTTCTTCCAAAGGCCCAACCTTATTTTTATTTTTTAAAGGGTTAGTTCAATATCCGAGTGCTCCGGACCATTCAACATGCTGACTCATGGAATCTGGTTGCCATGCCAGGATTGTTAACATGCTGCTCAGAAACGAGAAAAGATTGCTTCTAAAGGGTCATCGATCACACAGACAGTGCAGTGATCCGGTTACAGGCTCCCACGACGCCACCAAATATGTTTTGTTCACCTTCACGATACCCGAGCCCTTGGCAAAAGCCACGCCGTGGATCATTAGCACAGCGATTAAATTTTTTCGAAAGACGTCCCTGAAGTACATGCAAGAACTAAGTAGTTACCCTGTTTACAGTTACGCAAATCATCAGGACACCAAACTGAACTTTTTGCCGTGATTTTCACTAAAGTGCTCGTGCTGATATTAAAGTGACACTGTGCTGCGTTAACCCTCATCCGGTGTTCAGAATTAGTACCACGTTTGTTAAACATTTTTCGGTTAAATCTTTTAATCAGCCTCAGTTCTGATCAAAGCTACTAAATATATTTAAAACTCTGTGTACATTCGTAGAAATACAGTACATGGAAGGTTACAGCATAATCTTTTTTTAAATTGCTGAGTAAATACACTATATATCACCAGCCCCCATATGTGCTGGTGGAAAATCTCGTTGCAGATTCATTTCTCCTTTGCTGGTGATCTAACCAACGTGCTTCCCTCGAAAGCTTTCCACTAGATTGTTTAGATGTTTGTGTTCCTTCACAAGGTCAGGTGGTGTTCACTTCATGAATCATAGGCTTTTTTATCTAACATTGTATCAGAAGGTCATGGAAAGACACATACTAGACAGATGTGGCAGCAGTTTGGGCAGAACCTCAACCACCGTGGCCAAAGAATGCACATAGTTGTTAGATATTTTTGCAAAGCAAAACTGGGTTACTGATCGCAAGGTTGGGATTTAAGCCCCAATATCACCAAGCTGCCACTGTTTGGCCCTTGAGAAAGGCTCTTAACCCTGTGGACTCCAGGGACGCTGTATCATGGCTGACCCTGCGCTCTGACCCCAGCTTCCCACCATCGCTGGGATATTCAAAGAAAGAATTTCGCTGTGCTGTAATGTATATGTGACAAGTAAAAAGTTTTATTTTATTTTATATATATTTTTTTTTCTTAAAGTCAAGCCTTGATGATCTCACTACCTCCATGAGGCTGAATCAGGAAACCTGTGTTACCCATTCTGGTAAGATTTCAATTTCTTTTCTCTCTCTCGCCTTCTCCCTCTCTCTCTATTTTCATGTGCAGTTTGTTTCTTCTAATAATGTTTTTTCCACAAGTAGTGACGCATCTTTAAGGTTTAACCCCATGCCACATGGCTAAGTGTTCACTCTTCTAGATTACAGATGCGCATCTCCATAACCGAGGCCCGATGCGATTCGCATCCCGATGCATAGCCAACAATACGATACATTCGTGAGAAGCGAAGCAGCCGTTATGATGCGGCGCGATCCGATTTCCATTCGATTCAACACGAATGCGGTTCAATTCAATGTGATCCAATGGAAAACTATAATGCTATGCAATTCACTGTGGTGCAGACAGTTCACTTTTATTGCTTTGGTTTAGACAGACAGCATGGCCCTTTCACAAACAGGCCCTTGTAGTTCTTTACCTATTCTGTCTCTAGGAAGATGCAGCTCTACCTCTGCCATGTTAATCTGTATTGTATGTGACTCTCAGGACACGCCTCGGTCTCCTTCATATTCACGTAGCAGCAGCGGCGCAGAGAGAACACGCTCGAGAAACGGTTTAACGAGGAGAAATCGATTATCGGTCACGTTCTAAATAATAAAATGCCGCTCATTCACGTGAGGGGGAACGAGGATCTTTATGAAGGATTCTTTGTGCCCAAGCGTTGCATAAACGAGAGCAGTAAAGCGCCTGTTTGACCCCAAGAATACTCCCGTAAAGTCCCGTTTAAAACAAACCAGGTAAAGATGTGCTACGTGTTGGAGAACAGAAAGCAAAAAAAATGGCTGTTGAATTGAGATTTTCAGTCCTCGTTACAGTCCTAGGATTTAGCAGTTGTTTCCAACACTTGAAAGTGGATTTTACCGATAGCTTAGTTGGACCGTACTTGCCAATAACCAATACATCAACTGACTAAAATGGATATTGGATAAAAATAAATAAATAAACATAACATATATGAATATATAAATTATTTTAATATACATAGAAATAAATAAAAGACGCATTCAAACTGAAACAAAAAGTAACTGCATGAATAAATAAAGACACTTGAAATAAACACATCAGTGATTTGCCTCTAGAGGCCGCTCTCGTACTGTATACCCCAACCCGGAAAAACTAGCAGTATAGATTTTTTCAGATGGTTCCAGCAATCAACTATTAATACGATTAATTAATGGGCACAACGGATGACCTCTAGTTTAGTTACATATGGTAATGCAAACAGATTTTTGTCTCTTATGTCATGTAGGATTAACAGAACCACTTCAGTCACGTTCCTCGAGTCGGCGCAGAGAAACCACAGTCCGACTTCATCGAAGCGGCAGCTTAGACTCGAACCCGGACATTTTTATAGCATCCAGTTCCAGCGATGCTGACAGAGGTGACTCACGGATTATATTTTACACAGAATGTCAATTCTTTTTTCCTCCTGGAGTGGTTTTAATTTGAATAAAATGTAGTGTAGGTCACAGAGAGCATTTTACTTGCAAAAATCATTCTGAGCACAGTTTTCACCAGTGGACGTTCTCTATATTGCAGGTGTTCCCAGGACGGGTCGGCTTCCAGGGTCTGGGAACGCCAATGTGGAGCGTACTTTCTCTCTTCCGTCCAATCCCACTCCCCCTGGCTCCTTTCTGCTGCCCTCCTACCCCCTCGCCACTCTTCCAGGGGTACAATTAACGCCCACACTGTCTCGTAGAAGCCATGCTGACTCTGCACTCTCGATGTCCAACACATGGCCGAACATTCGGGAGATGAGCCCACTACACGGTGATCCCAGTCCATGGAGGAACAATAACGGTAATTACTTAACTGGAGTCAAAGTTTCATATAATTGTAAAATAAAATATTGATGTTTATGTATGTACAGTGCATCCATAAAGTATTCACTGCTCTCCACATTTTATGTTGCAGCCTTATTCCAAATTGGATTAAAATAATTTTTCTCAAAATTCTACAAACAAAGTGCGTTTGAGATCTTTGCAAATGTATTGAAAATAATAAATGAAAAAAATCACATGCCCATAAGTATTCACAGCCTTTGCCATCCTGTTTCCACTGATCATCCTTAAGATGTTTCTACAACTTGTTCGGAGTCCACCTGTGCTAAATGCAGTTTTGGACATGATTTGGAAAGGCAAAAGGCACACACCTGTCTGTATGAGGTCCCACAGTTAACAGTGCATGTCAGAGCACAATCCAAGCTATGGAGTCTAAGGAATTGACTGTAGACCTCAGCGACAGGACTGTATCGAAGCACAGATCTGGGGAAGGGTACAGAAGAATTTCTGCAGTGGCCGCCATTATCCGTAAATGGAAGAAGTTTGGTACCACCAAGACTCTTCCTAGAGCGGGCCGCCTGGCCAAACTGATCGATCGGGCCTTAGTCAGGCAGGTGACCAATAACCCAATGGTCACGCTGAAAGAGCTCCAGCATTTCTCTATAGAGAGAGGAGAACCTTCCAGAAGAACAACCATCTTTGCAGCACTCCACCAATCAAGCCTATATGGTAGCGTGGCCAGATGGAAGCCACTCCTTAGTAAAAGGCACATGACAGCCCGTCTGGAGTTTGCTGAAGGAAAACAAAGATTGAGAAACAAAGATTGAACTCTTTGGCCTGAATTCCAAACGTCATGTCTGGAGGAAAACAGGCACCGCTCATCACCTTGCCAATACCATCCCTACAGTGAAGCATGGTGGTGGCAGCATCATGCTGTGGGAATGTTTTTCAAGATCAAGGTAAAGGGCACAGAGACATCCTGGATGAAAACCTGCTCTGGAGCTCAGACTGGGGTTCATCTTCCAGCAGGACAACGACCCTGAGTACATAGCCAATAAAAAAAAAAAGGAGTAGCCAACGGGCCGACTCTGTGAATGTCCTTGAGTGGCCCAGCCAGAGCCCAGACTGGAACCCGAATAAACATTTCTGGAGAGATCTGAAAATGGCTGTGCACCAACGCTCCCCAAGCTTGTAGCATCATCCTCAAAAAGATTAAGGCTGTAATTGGTGCAAAGTTGCTTCAACAAAGTATTGAGCAAAGGCTGTGAATACGTTTGTACTTGATTTAACTCGTACATAAATTACGCTATTCTATGTAACACTTATGTACGTGAGGTTTTTTTTTTAATTCTAATACATTTGCAAAGATTTTAAGCATCTATTTTGGAATACGGCTGTAACATAACAAAATGTGGATACTTTCACTGTAAATTTGTGAACATCAACAGTTTACGGTTTTTTCCAAACAACTATAAATAAAATGCCTGCTTGGTATAAATGATATATAAAATAATAATTTATAATACAGTGGTCCCCGGAACTCGCGGGGGTTACGTTCTAAGTTTCGAGTGAACTGAACCTCAGCTACTCAATGCAGGTGATGCTGGCTCCACCAGGTGTTCTCCAAAGCACGCGTCTCGGACTGCGTCCTCCTCATCGTTCGCTCAGGCTATGAACGCAGTCAGGCGTTCTCCACCCGGCTCTCCATTCACGCAGCTGTCTGCGCAGGACGCAGCCAAGCCGAGAGACCAGCGTAGCAGGAATCTCCACCTCGACCTGACGTCCATGAGCCTGCAGGAACCTGATGAAGAGCCGGTGGACAAGGAAGAGGTGAGAGAGACAGATGAATGAACTCAATGCGAATAAAATAGATGTAACTTCCACGTTCCACGGCAGTATTATAATATCTGTAGACTGTTGCCTCATGTTATAGTGTAAAAGGTATAGTTTTCTTTAGTAATTTATTAAAATAACTATTTGGTTCAACTAACATTTGGATGATTGCATTTATATGGGGTAAAAATAATAATTATTTATTTTTTTTAAACAGATGATGAACTCGCTACGCTCGTTGCGTAACAGCGCAGCTAAGAAGCGGGCAAAGGTGAGCATGAGCGGCTCCGAGCCAGATCCGGACAGTCCAGACTCGGCTGTTAAACTCGAACCGAACCTCGACTCATCCTCTCAGACTTCTCCATCTGTGACGAGCCCAATGAGCGAGAGCAGCCTATCTAGCCTCTACTCCCCCACTACTCCCACTATCAATGGCACTCACAGCAGGTGCTCAATTATTTTTTTTATAAGTTTTCGATTTTAAAATACTGCTTCCATATAGATAATGTCTTATTCTTATATTCACCTCCGTAGCCCTGGGAATTCCACAGGAAAAGCATGTATAGCCAGAGTGCCATCTGGGAAAAAGAAAACTCCTTTCTCCATGGAAGCAAGTCCTCAAGGTACATCAACCTACACCAGGCTGCCACACCCCATATTTCCACCGCATTGAGTGTATCAAGTGTAATGTGAAATGTTTCGCAGGTGTCCAACCGGATGTGAGCGTCAGTGTTGTTGGTCAGAAAGTATCTTATTCGAACGGAGCAGCAGCGGAAGAGAAGCAGCGAGACGTACCTTCGCCTCCCCACACGAGACCTTCAGGCCGTGAGCCGCTCAGAGCTTTGCGGCCCGCTAGAGGTGAATTGATGTGTATGTAAATGTAGTGCGTATTTTAATAAGAAGTTTAGTCTATGTTCGATTTTTAAGTCACATTTTCCAGAGGTTTTTTATTTACCAAGTCCCACCCAGACCACCTTGCTAGAACACCACAGTGGCCATCAAACTCTGTAACTTTTCCCCTTTCAGTAGCTGACACAATGAACACCGACCCTGTAGCTGTAGCTATCGTTTATTCTATTAATCGAGTATTTTGCCGGTTTTTCCATCGAGTAATCGGATAAAAAGCAGTTTTTCTTTATTAAAGAACAACACTAAATGTACAAGAGGAAATAGTTTCCTTTTTTATAAAAATTATTTCAACTTTTTAGCTGGAATTGCATTTTTAATGCGTAAAACTTTTTGCCACTACAGAGGAAGTAAAGCCGGCCGATTGGCTAAAAGGAATTGCGAGAAAAAAAACCTCGGAATTGCAAGAAAAAAACTTTTTTGTTTTGTTTTTATGTGGCAGAAACGGGCTTCCATATTTTCATTCTGCAGCGTCTTCTGTTTACCCGTCCAGAGCGCTCCAGAGTTTAGCGGGAGGTGCGTCAGTAATAATTGTCCGTGAGGAAACAGTGCTGCGTGTGTAGTTCAGTGGACTAACGAAGCATCGAGGCAAAATATTTTGATGCTTTCGATGATTTTTTTGTATTTGAATTACTCGAGGAATCGTTTCAGCTTTACAATAATTACAGTGTTCATTAATATAATACCCTGTGCGGTATCTCAGAATGTGCATTACCAATCTGAAGCAGACTCGGGCACAAAGAATAAAGTTCTTATTTTATTTTATTGTATCGTGTGTTCTTATTGTATCTCATTGTACCATATCGAATCTTATCGTAACAGCTGCTGACTGAGGAGGGTAAACTTCAGCATGTGCCTCCTCTGAGGCACCTGAATCCACATCTTTTCAAACCTTCACAGACCTCCATTACTTAGGCTCGCTGTGATAGACCTACGGCTGATGTCTCAGCTTTCTATCATGTAATATTTGCATCATTTCTGACATTGCCTGAATTGCGCTTTCTATGCATTTATATTTATCTGGCAAAGACAGAACAAAGCTGCTCAGCCATTTGCCTTTTTTTTTATTATTATTATATGGCTTTAAGAGAAGAGGTCATGCTTAGAATTTGTTTCATAGCCAACAGAAAGATCTGGAAGTTGCTTTTGGGTCGAAGTTCTACTCTATACGTGTATCCTAAAGTATTGAATATTATTAGTAGTAATTAGTCACTGGCTCTTTGTCGATCAGGATCGCAGATATACAGCACGAAGGCCTCCTCGGTCAGCGACATGTCTGAAGGAGTAGTTGGGAAAGGTTTGTGCAATCTCTCTTCTATTGGGGGAAAAAGGTGTTGTATGGAGTTTATAAAGATGCTTTCTTCCTTAAAAAACGGATGTTGTATATGCGTTGCAGGAGTTTTTGTCTCCACAGTTCTTCCAAGCCGTTCTGATGTGGCAGCATGTCCTGAGGAGTCGTTAAAAAAAGGCCCATGTGAGCCACCAGCTGGTGTGTATGGCCATGCTGTATCGGGAAGTCATGCAGAATCCGATGACGGCGCTGAACCCGATGAAGCAATGGTTACAGAATCTTATGCTCAAGTAAGGAACGAATTCCATATTCACCGGTTTTCAGGATTTTCTCTATGCATGGGCCCATAATTTATTATTAATAAGAACTTATTTTAATTGGACACTGTGTAGAATCTTGAGGTTTCCTGATTTCTTTTAAAAAATATTTTCCCCAAGTTCACTTCCTGTTTGAGCAGCACTGGAAAAAAACCTTTCAAAATCTGAAGATCTAAGACTAACGTTATAGTTATTGTACATGTATTTTAAATAAAGTGTCTTGAGATTGAGGGACCAGTAAACCTCAATACAGATTGAGTATTCAATTAAAATTGTTCAATTTACACCATCTTACAAACTTGTAATTACAGGAGCGGGTGAAACTGTCCAATTACGCAAGGGATAAGATGCGGCAACATCGGTTAGAACATCCAGAATCCCAGCCTTCGCCGCGAATGAGGCAGAGCCTTAGACGTGTAACAGCTGAGGCAGATGAAGCAGCGCCTCTGAAAGGTAAGAGTTTGACATGATGAATGCTTCTTCTCATGCTCATGCTCTGGAGTCATCATCATTTCCCTCCTGTTCCCAGCTGAGTTGCAGTTGAACGGCAGTGTTCTACCCTCCACTAAGCTTGAAAGCCTCACCATGGAATCGCCCTCCAGCCCTAGAAATGCACAGGGGTCCCAAAATCAACAAAACTGTATCAGTCCCCATTATCAGCCTAGCCCCCCTACAGGCCTCCCGAGTAGACACACCCTTCCACGGCCGAGACGAGCTCCCAGTCTGACCAGAACGCAACCCAACGGCTCTGGTAATACTTTAATGTATATCAAGGATTTTTTTCTTTAAAGGTATAGTTGAAAAAAAAAAAAAAATTCCATTAAGGGTGTAACGGTACACAGTTCAATTTCGGTACACAGTTAGGGGAAGAAATGAAAAACATAAAATTGTTTATCATTTCTTTTCTTTAACGTCATTTATTATTATAAGCATTTGTGAACAGCAACAGTTTACATTTTGAAATCAATTTTCAATAAAATGCTTGCTTGACTCAAATAAGAAAAAATATACACAAATAAAATGGAATAAATCCAATTAATGCAGTTTTTATCAGTGATTTTAATCGAGTAGTTGATTAAATTGGCACAAATGAAATCGATGAAATAAAATTCAATAAATAGGAAATGTAATGAAATAGTTTGTAAATAGTGTGGGTTTTTTATTTTATTTTATACATTTAATATTTAATTTTCTAAAGATATGTTCTACTCAAATGTTTTATTTCAGCATACATTAGCAAATGTCGGCATAAAAAATAAAAAAACAAGATTGTGTATTTATTCATGAATTCACTGTATTTATTTGGAAGTGAATTAATTCCTTTTATCCTTCATTCATTCATTTATTCATTTATTCGCTGTACATAAAACGCAAAAGAACAGGAAACGAGTCCATATATGAGAATATTTCTGCTTCCATACTTTCCATTTAGATGAAATCGTGCCCGTTACCCCAAAGAAGGATCCCAACGAGCAGATGGAGTTGCGGCCGTTTTCCAGACCAGAGCTAGCCCTTTCTCAGAGCTTCAGACTGCTCAGCTCGGATGAATGGTGAGTCTAGAACCGATGGAAAATGAAAATTAATGAATAATAAAATAACAATAAATAATTTATTAAAAGTGTGCTTGTCTAACACACAAGGTCACGAGCTTTACGTGTAAAATGTTTGCTGTTAATGAATTTCAAAAAAAAAAAAAAAAAAGGTCCAAAATGCCTAAAAGTCGATTAGACTAGAGAGTAAAAACGTTTATCTTTGATGCGCAATAAAACTAGAAAGTCGCCAAAAAAATTGTTTAAGCACAGTAACGAAGTACATTTACTCAAATACTTTAAACCACAGCTAGAAGATCAGTGTTCAGTTCCTTTAATACGAATGTTGTGTAATTTAATACACCATATGGCAAATTGTATGTGGAAAACTGGCCGTTAGACAAAAAGTTTTCCACAAAAAAAAGATTAAAATTTTCCTCAAAACATGACAATGCATTTAGGCACAAACCGGGCTGCAGGAAGACCTGGTTTGCGAAGTCAAAGGGGTGAAAACTTGAGTGAGCTTGATCCCTGACTTCCTGAACTGTGCCGAATGGGCAAAACCCATCTAATGCTCTTGGTAGCTGGATAGATAAATACCGTATTTTTCGGACTACAAGCCGCTACTTTTTTCCCACGTTTTGAACCCCGCCGCTTAAACAACGAAGCGGCTAATTTATGGATTTTTCCTGGGTTTTTCCTGGTTTCACAAACTTCAAGCCAAAAAACTGAGCGACATAACATTTAGACCAATAAAATTTCCGAACGGAAACGAAAAAACGCACTTCACCTGTGTTCTGAGCTGCACGGCATCGGGAGAAAAAACTTCCACCGGTGTTGATTTTTAAACGCACGACGATGCCAAAAGATAAACTCGAGAGAGAAATAGTTGTGAAAGGAAGGAGGAAGACAGTGAACAATGACTTTCTTGGTAGGCTACTGTTTAGATACAAGCCGTTGTAACGCGTTGAGTCAGGGTGAAGGGAGTGCTCGCTAACTCCATTTGCAACAGAAATCATATAAGCACAGACAGGTTTCCAAAACTCGTGCTTTTTTATTTTTCGTGGCAACAGTGTTACGGGTTAGTCAAAGAAACTTAGAAATGAGCATCAGAAAATAATAAGGACATATTCCTCGGTCTTGCACACATGCAGTAATAGCGGAAAAATGCGGCGGCAGTCTATTCCCAAAATGCCGCTCTGCTCTTAAAGGAGCCACAACATATTTCACCCGTTACACCGTCTTTCGTTAAAGCCTGTGTAAAGTTCATTAGTTTCAGTGTAGACATTTATGTTTAAAATAAAAATCTTTGTCAAATTCAGTGGGTGCGGCTTATATATGGATGCGCTTTATAGTCCGGAAATTACGGTAAGTACATAAGTAAATGTATGAAGCAAAGAAATAAAAGCAAAACTATCTGTCTCATATTGAATTGCATAGCATCTTTTTTTCTTCCTATTGAATCCCATTGGGTTGAATCAAATCGAAATCGGATCGCGGCGCATCGCAATCAGGCTGAATTGTATCGCAATATTATGTATTTTTAATGTATGTAATGTTTAGTGTTGGATATGCATCAAGATACTCATCTCTAATATACAGTGTATAGATATAACTCCTCTCTCTTTATACAGGGAGAAGAAAATCGAAGGGCTCAAGTCCCTGCGCTGTTTGGCCCGCTATCACTCTGATGTGCTGAGTAGTAGGGTTCATGAGGTCTGCCTTGCCCTGATTCAAGAGGTAAGCCACTCCTTTGCATCCCACTTAACTGAGTTCGCAGGTAGCCATCTGAGATGCTAATATTCAAATATTGAATCAGAATTTGAGTATTTTTTGATGACCCTGTGTCCAAACGAATTAAAGGTGAGGTTAATACTGGAGGTTGACCGATAGTGGGTTTTAGCGATAAGGATAGTAAGGATCGTACTTGCCCATAACCGATAAATCAAGCGGTAAACCGTTTTTTTTTTTTTTTTTTGGATTTTGGATTAAAAAATAAATAAATAAAAATACTACTGAACTTTAATTATATTTGAATATATTAATGATATTAATAAATATTGATGAAAATAACAGACGTGCATTGAAACTGAAACAAAAAAGTATCACTTGAAATAAACAAGTGGCATCAGTGATTCGCCTCTAGAGGCCGCTCTCGTATTATATAACGCAACCCAGAAAAACTATTGGTATGGATTTTTGCCTGTAGTTCCTGCAATCAGCTATCGATGGACCTCTAGTATGCTAATAAAATTATTATTAATTTTTTTTTATTATTTTTTTTATGACATTCTATACTAAGTAGAGGAAACTTCAGAGGAGGAGACTTCAACTCCAGATATGGTCAAGACAATTTTGTTTGCTGTTTGTTTAAAACCCTCGGTGTGCTGTAGGTTCGGAACCTGCGTTCCGGAGTGTCTCGCATCGCCGTGGTGACTTTAGGAGAGCTCTACGCCGGCCTACAGAAGGGAATGGACCAGGAGCTGGAAGCAACAGCCAAAGTTCTGCTGCTTAAAGCAGGAGAGTTGAATGCGTTCATCAGACAGGACGTGGATGCAGCGCTGGACAGCATGGTGCAGAACTGCACACCTATACGCAGCATGAATGCCCTGCTCACCGGAGGAATCAGGTACGTTTCAAATGGCTGTTGAAATAGATCAGGACCGATTTCTGTCCCGATCTAGGCATGTTGTTACAATAGAGTCCTGGATTTGCAGATTGTATTCTATTGATTTTTATTTATTTTTTTTGTTAATTTATTACCTAGAAGACAAGCAGTCAACTAGCGAAAAATTAAAACGCTACACCTTTTATTCAATATAACCCATCGTTTCTGCAATCCTCTACAATATTTTTCTATTACCGAGTCTCCAGTTTAGTGGTTACACCCGGATGGACACAAATTCGCCCAGACACGACGCCTTCACTGAAAAGAGTCGAGCTTATTATAATATAAAATTGGAACTCAGTTTTAATCATGTAACGAATTCCATTCACTTCATCACTGTCCACCACCGCCTATCGGTTCTTGGTTTTGACGGTCGCTTATCGAAGGAAAAAAATGACCGCAAATGGCCATTAATCGGCTGTCGGTGAACACGTCAAACCAGCGATCAAAGACTACAGATTTTATTTTAGGATTATAGGAATCTGTTAGGATTTTGGAAATTTGCCAAAGACGACCAAATCGTGGCCAAAATCGCACAGTGCGCACCTGGTTTAATGTTAGGTGTCCACAAACTTTTGGCCATACAGCATATAATAACTCTTACAGCCCTGTAGCTGTTTTAGACCACTTAGCTTTTCATACATGTGCAAATTTATTTTTTTCCTTTAATTACCCTAATTATTTGAGCGCTATAATAAAATGTTTCATAAAAGGCATTATTTTTTTCTCTTTTCTGTGTTTTTGTTAACAGTCACTTGAGCGCAGTCATAAGGAAGTGCACCGCTCAGCACTTGGCTACTCTGGTTGAGAAGATTGGCAGCGGGCGCTTACTCTCCGGAACTAAAGATCTCACTGACCGAATCCTACCTGCCGTCTCCAAGCTGGCACAAGACTCTTCACAAGAAACCAGGTGAGCACCGGATTTCACCACCTTTCCCTCTGTATATCACCCAGTTCTCAACCTCGTAAATAGTTTTATTTTCTTTTGCTTCATTTCTCACATTTTCAGATATTTTGGCCGCCAAATGCTGCTGTTCTTGTCGTCTCACCGCGACTTCGATAAAATAGCGGAAAAGTACATCCCTGCCAAAGACCTGGCAACCGTCAGGGACATTGTCGTCACTCTAAAGACCAAGGTTTTGAATTCGGAACACGCGTTTGACCACACATTATTCCACAGTAGATCTGTTTGTTTTTCCTTTATTTGATCGTGTATTCGCGTTTAGGGACTGGGCGAGATGCCTCAGGACGCTCCTTCGGCTCGAGGCAGGCGCTCCTTATCTGGCAGCAGACTGGTGCGTGCCTCGTCTCTGACTCGCGAACCTCAGATTTCCAGCAGGTACCTTTTTAAAACTCGGGGATTTATAAAATCTTTGATTTTCATTCTTTTTTTATTTTTTTATTTGATTGCAGTTTTTTGTGGGTTTTTTGTCCTATATTTTAGCAAAGACAACAGTAAAGCTCAATTCCACAGCATTGCAGACAAGACGGAGTATGTCAAGCAGCTCAAAGCCCTGCTGGCTTCTAAAGACTTCCGCGAACGCATCAAGGGCATCGACCAGCTGGTTTCTGACTGCGAAGGCAACCAATGCATGGTCACGCGGAACATGTTCCCGGTAATTTTTTCCTGCCGTCTTCATTTTAGTGCTTTTATCCGTTCTAAGAAAACGAAATGACGAGGTTTCTTTGATGACTGATTTGTTGGATCGATGTAGAAGGCAGCTCAGGGGGGTTTCGTGGGCCGCAAGCGAATTAAGCAAAGTGACACCGTTTCTGTTCTTCGCCCAGGTGTTCGACGCTTTCAAAGAAAGGCTGCAGGAGTCAAACAGCAAAGTGAATCTTTATGCGCTGGAGGCCTTACGGAAGATCATCAGGTTGCTGAAGGACAACTTGGCTCAAGTGGTGTATATCCTCGTCCCCGCCGTAGTGGACAACCACCTGAACTCAAAGAATGACGCCATCTACGTGGCCGCAGCGGCCGCCATACACGCTCTGATGGACAACCTGGGTGAGTTCCTATTTCTCTTGAACTTCATGCGGTTTATAGTTACAGTAATTACAGTTACAGTAATGAAGTCAACGTAATTCGTTACAGTACTCGAGTAGCTTTTTCGCGCATCTGTTCTTTACTGAAGTATTTCTGTTTGAGGAGACTTTCACTTCACTGCATTTCAAATTCGTACTTTTTTACTCAACTACATTATGCGAAATCAGTTGTTCTTTTTTTTTTCTTCCAATTATAAGGGGATCAAATCTTAACTGGTCCATAGCGCAGCAACCACCAATCAGGTTAGAGCGCCCTCTGTTTCAAACTCGTTTTGATCGGCGCTTGGCGATATCTACTCAGCACTGACATACAGCAATTTTGAGAGGAAGAAATAATGGAAGAAACACCTGACTCTAAGGACATGCCCACAAGAATACATTCACGTTTGAACACGCATTGTTTTCTCTCCGTTTTTTGGCCTCCCATCCACACAGAGACGGCGTTTTCAGTCATCGAAATTGTAGCTTTTCGAAAAAAATTAAACGCTCTCCGAAACAGATACATTTGACGCGTACAAAAACGCAGACGCATTTCCAGCCGTTGCCAGCCGGAAAGGAAAAAACAGGAGGAGGGAAGGACGCAGGTCAAAGCATCGTACGTTTCGCTTGAGCCCAGTAGGCGTTTTCAGACTTTTCAGTGTGGATGAGCAACTTTTGGGAAACGATTGGAAACGAAAGTGCTTACGTGTTGTTTATTTTATTTTTTAATTTTTTAAAGTACCGTATTTTCCGGACTATAAGCCGCTACTTTTTTCCCACGCTTTAAACCCCGCGGCTTAAACAACAAAGCGGCTTATTTATGAATTTTTCCTGGGTTTTTCCCGGTTTCACAAACTTCAAGCCAAAAAACTGAGCGACATAACATTAGACCAATGAAATTTCCGAACGGAAACAAAAAACGCACTTCACCTGTGTTCTGAGCTGCACGGCATCGGGAGAAAAGCTTCACCGATGGTGATTTTTAAACGCACGACGATGCCAAAAGAAAAACTCCCGAGAGAAATTGTTGTGAAAGGAAGGAGGAAGACAGTGAACAATGACTTTCTTGGTAGGCTACTGTTTAGATACAAGCCGTGCAACGCGTTGAGTCTGGGTCATGGGAGAGCTCACAGACAGGTTTCCAAAACTCGTGCTTTTTTATTTTTCTTGGCAACAGCGTTACGGGTTAGTCAAAGAAACTTAGAAATGAGCATCAGAAAATAATAAGGACATATTCCTCGGTCTTGCACACATACAGTAATACCGGAAAAATGTGGCGGCAGGCTATTCCCAAAATGCCACTCTGCTCTTAAAGGAGCCACAACATATTTCACCCGTTACACCGTGTAACAGACACTGTCTTTCGTTAAAGCTTGTGTAAAGTTCATTAGTTTCAGTGTAGACACTTATTTATGTTCAAAATAAAAATCTTTGGGAATTTTTTCTATTTCAAACAAATAACTTTTCAATGTTTAATAAAAGACGTTTTTTTTATTTGGATCATATATAACGTCCTACATCTCCATCTCCTGGACGATTCTTACTATGGAAACGAATAAGTATAAGAACATCTTTCTGAACCCTTTGCTCATTTATTTTTTCTTTTTTTTTCCCCCCCAGACAACACTTTACTCCTTCAGCCGTTCTGTACCAAGGCGCAGTTTCTCAGTGGGAAGGCTAAACTGGACCTTGTTGAGAGAGTTGCAGGTATGCGACCCGAAACACCACAAATCTGATCACCACAATCCTTTCTGCAACGTTTATATCAATTATGGCTATCTAATATAAACTGCTTTTAAAAACTATTAAACCATGATGTCTTCAAGATGCAGTCATTTTACTACGGTTTGTGTATTCATAAGAATTATTAGCTGTTTAAGTACCGTATTAATAAATGCTGCTTTACAAAATGCTTAATTGCGGAAGTCCTAATTTAGGACCTAATGCTTTATATACATTTTTTTTTCCTTTCTCGTGATCTCGACGTAACAAACATCGCTTCCTCGTTATCAGTACTTAATTTTTTCACTAAACATAAAAAAAAGTCAGTGATCGACTACTTGCGCTGACATTTTTTGAGTGAGTGAAATAAAGTAACAAATAAAGTAATTATATATATATATATATGTCATGTCATGTCATGTCAAGATCATGATCAAGTCTTGATAACGAGAAAATGAAAGAAAAATATAATGCATGGCTTCCTAGGATTTCCAAACTTGATTTATTGAATTATTTATTTATTTTTTGTTATTATTTTGTTTTTTGTTTTTTTTGGGGGGGGAAACATTTTAATAAAGCATAGAACGGCATCTGAATAAAGAAACATTGCATAAGCTGATAATTTATGACTATTTCTAGGTTCATACCTTGGACCTTTTAAATAAATAAATAAATAAATAAATAAAATGTTAAAAAAATCTCAGACATTTTTCAAACATACCATCAGTTAAAATGTATATCAATACGAGCTATTTTTATTGTTTTATATTGTTATTTCTGTAAAATAGTTTGCCAAGTAAAAAAGGAAATCCTTTTAGTTGTTGTTTTTTTTTTTTATCAAGGCCCAATGTCATTTTTGCCAAACTCTTGTTTACTAAATTGCTTCAGTTCTTTGATATTTGAAAGAATTGGTTCATACACAGCTTCTTTAATGAAATCCTGTATCTCTGTTAGCCACACATTTTTCCATGACTGTCTGTTTATTTGGATTTTTATATTTTTGAATTTTTTTATAAATTTTTTTTATTTTAAAGAGCTGGTCCGAGAGCTGTACCCCCGCAAACCCCAGCTGGTCGAGCAGAAAGCACTCCCCTTGCTGTGGCACCTCCTGGGTTCCTCCTGCAAGAGCGGCACGGTCCACGGCAGGAGCGGCACCATGAGAGGGGTCACCACTGAATTGTGCCAAGCGCTCCACGCGCACATGGGCCCCTCGCTGCTCAACCACGCAGCTGCACAACCTTCTAACATCCTCAAGAGCCTGAATGAGATCCTGCAGACCCTCACGGCCCTCTGAGATACGAAAACCTTTTAAACCCCCCCCCAGACAGACTACTTGAAAATAGACATGTTCTCACAGTGCCTGCACTTTAAACAAATACTAGAATCACTTTGAATGAGCAACAGAACTCGGAGTCTTTAAAAAAACAAAAAAAAACAAAAAAAAAGGAAAGAAAAGAAAAGTCCCGAATTAAAGGAACGTAGTTTCGAGCTGATCGCGTATCAGGTTTAAGATTCCCAGAGCGCTGCTCTTTTGGCACTTTCGCATTAAACGCTATCATGATAACGTGGTCACTTTAGGTAGATTTATAGTGTAATCCGTGCTTGTTGCTGTTACTTTTCCTCATTGCGAGTTTTATACAAAATGTCGACATTTTGTAGGCAAAAATGCAGAACGTCTGATTTGCGTCATGTGACTTTTTGTTTCTTTCTAAACGGTCGTTTTAAAACTTGCGCATTTCTGATTTACAAACACTTTTTTTTTTCCAGAGCTCGGAAGTGAAATGACACAGTATTAGCTTCATGTATGCTATATATGATTGCAGTGTGTGTGTGTGTGTGTGTAGATGCAAAACTTTATAATGACTTATTAACTGAGAAGCTGGACCTGTTCTACACTTTCTGCATGACCAAATATAGAAGTGGTGTGAAAATCATTTCCAGTACAAAAACATATATTTTGATGTATACAGAAATGAACTTTGGATGTAAGCAGCTGTATTTTTGGTAAACAAGCAAAAAAAGAATAATTTGTTGAAAAGCTAATAGATATATATTTCTATTCTACACATGAATTTATGCCCAGGTCTGTAATTCAGTCTAGTGCCAGTCTTGAAATTTTTTTTTTTTTTTTGGAGATCTGATGTTAATTTATATTGAACATGTTTCTCTATATGGTGTATGACAAAGATATATGTATATATAAAATAAAATTATTTCAGTAAAACTTAATGATTCCTGATATTTTTGCTGTACAGGCATGTGGTTATTTATATATATGCTGCTGATGGGTTACGATTCCAATTCTATGGTACAGATAGTTTGCTTTTATTTCTTTGGTTCACACACAGCAAATCATACATTTATTTAAGTGTCTTCTGACTACTAAGACATGGCCCTTTCACAAACAGGCGATTGTAGTGCAAAAAGATAAATAAAACCAGATGTTCATTTCCTGTTCTGTTTTTGAGGAGGATGCAGCTCTACCTCTGCCATGTTAATCTGTATTTTATGTGGTGCTGAAAGGAAAGCTCTTGAGAAACGAGAAGAAATCAATCTACATATTAAATATCGGTCACAAATAATAACAGTAAAGCGCATCTACTAATAATGATATATAAATATATAGGTTTTTTATATATGCCATAATGCAACATGCGTGCATAATCATTAGTTGGATGTGGGATTGCCGTGTGATTGGTTGGTATTTTTTATTGTAATAATAGTTTATAACTCCCCAGCGAACTGCAGGCCCACAGTTAATAGCTGCTTGTTTAGTCGAATGCAGTTGGTTGTCTGCGTTTGCTGCTGTTTTTAAAGACGATTCATGTCTCTTGGACTTTTTGTGAGAAACTGAAAGTTTTTTTTGTTTTTTGTTTTTCCTGTTGGCAAAGTGACTACATGCTGAAATAGCAGGAAAGCCTGAAAAAGTTATTAGCAATGAATTTGTTTAACCTCCAAAACAACCACTTCGAGACAGTTGATTAAAATTTAGGACAAAGATCAGCAGTTTTTAGTAATTTATATTTTAGGTCCACTCATAGGGTTTCATATTTTTTATATAATATATAAAAAGTAAACTCAAGGAAATTAATCATGATCACTCTACATGAGGCAAATATAACTGTGTCAAAGTCAAGAATCAAGAGATTATCAAAAATGTAAACCATCGGTAAGCCTTAGACACAGGAAGACCAGATTAGAGTTTGACAAAAAGAAAAGTGACGAAAAGAGAAAACTCAGGAATCCAGAGGAGGAGAAATCAGAACAATCAAAAGTAAAAATCCACACAAAAATATATTTTAAAACTAGAAAACAATCTAAAGATACAAAGGGTTAGACAGAGAGTATAAAACCTTCAGACCAGGAGAAATTTGGGATTAGAAATTTGGAAGAATAGAAAACACAAAGCAAGCTAAGCCAAAAAAAAAAAAGAAAAAGAAAAGTGTGGACTTCTATACCCTGGGGAGACTTAATAGGATTCAGGTGGGAACAATTATCGTTGATTATGGGACAGAAGGACACAATGGCGACATCTGGTGGGCCAAGAGAGGAAAGACACAGATGGGGGGGGGGGGGGGGGGGGGGGAGAGAGAACAGAATCCTGACTAAAAAACACCTGTAAAGATTTAGAAGAGAGTCAGGTGGGCAAATAAGCAAAATGTTAACATGTACAATGTTTCCGATAATTCGCTAGCATGTAACACTCCAGCAGGAGCTGAGAACAGCAGTAAGCAGTAAGACCATGGGTGTTGTGGCAAGTTAGAGTCAGGAGCAATGATTTGCATAACTATGTGCTCAAGTCTATTCTCTTCATTTCATAGGGTTTTTCTCAGGTGTGCAAGGTCTTTATTTTGGAGTTCCCATCCAATCAGATTTCAGCCATCGCATCACGTGTCAAAGTACTCAAGTCAATTGGGCTTTATTGTCATTCCAACCATGTACAGTGCAGAACACAGTGAAACGAAACAGCGTTTCTCCAGGACCAAGGTTCCACATCAGACAACGTCATTTAACAAAAGCAACACAAAAATGCACACTTGCAACATTTAGTGCAAAAAAACATAAGACAACCTGAGACAATGAGACAGTAGACACGATAGCTGTCCAGAAAAAAGTAAACACATAGCGACAATGTAGCGGTACAGAAGGTTGTGCATGTGGATTGTTCGTGTAAAAATACGAAATAAATATTGTACATGAGATCATTTGGATGAAGGTAAACATTTAGACAGCAGGACATTTTTTTTTTTTTTTTTTTTTAGCATAAACTCCATCTTGCTTGATGGAGTTGCTTTAACCAATCAGATTGCAGCTAGCTTACTTTTTTATTATTATTTTTTATATATTTTTTTAATTACATTTTAAAAGAACAAGAGGTATTACATACTCATGTCAAATTTACATTTACTTACAGAGAAAAAAAATAAACAAAAAAAATACATTAAAAAAATCTAAACATTACATTTCAAAGCTTTCAGAGCATTACATGTTTTCAGTGCTTTTTTGTTTTTTTGTTTCTTCCAAGAGATTTACATACAATTTAAAGTCATTAATAAAATGGGAAAAGTTTTGTCTACATTGAGCCCACTTTTTCTTATCAATATGGAATTTTCCTAATTAAACAAACAAATGTATAAAATATTGTTGGCAGATTGTTTACTCCTAGACTACGGTTCAGACACTGGTTCTACCCCAGTCCAGCAGGTGGCAGTGCTGCACCTCGACACCGACCCTCTTGGTAGAATGAGGAAGCGCTTCATCACATGTTTTGAGCGCCACATTTGAGCATGTAGGCTGCAGAAAGCGTAAACAAATCCAAACCTTTAGCATCGTAGCATCTTAAACAGCTTTATGACCGCATATTTACGCCGAAATGCATATTTAAAATGAAACACGGGTTAATTAATAACAATACGAATGTATAACGTTCATGTTACAGAACAGAGGAGAAGAAGAGCATTATGATCAGTGTGTTATCCAGCTGAAGATCAGATCACCACCATCCTCATCATCACGACAGGAGCCTGGATCAGATGGTAGACCCAGCAGGTTTATCTGAACACTAATGACAGCTTTGGACTTTTGGTTCTAACGCAAATCTGGAGATCGTGTTTGGTTGAGCAGGAGATTCTCCTTCTCATCATGTCTGATTAAAATAATAATAATAATAAAATGAGCAGTGCAAATCAGAAGACCTTATTTCAGACATGGGGTTCGGCCGTTCCCAAGACGACGCTCTCGAGTAAAGACCTTGGGAAGAAGTTGCCCCAGAAGCGAAGGACAAAAGCAAGGTCGAGCAGCCAAGTAAAAGAGAAGCAACAACACAATGTGGCGCCTTCGCTTTTTGCTGAAATTGACCAGAGACACGAGATGGACGAAGTTGATGACGATCTGATCCTTGTCGCCGTGTACGAGGCTGAGAAGAGCCTGGAAACCCAGCCTGCTCTACCTCCTGATACCTCAATCAAGGATTCTTCAGAAGTTTCCTCAGATCTTCTCGGCTTCGACAGCTCGTCGGGACGGATATGGATCTATCCGAGCAACTTCCCAATCAGGGATTATCAGATGAAGATCTCGGAAGCAGCCCTGTTCCAGAACACGCTCGTATGCTTGCCTACTGGTTTGGGGAAAACGTTTATAGCGTCGGTGGTGATGTATAACTTCTACCGGTGGTATCCGGCAGGGAAGATCGTGTTCCTGGCACCCACGAAGCCCCTCGTCGCTCAGCAAATCGAAGCGTGTTACAGAGTTATGGGGATTCCTCAGCAGCACATGGCCGAGCTGACAGGTGCTCTGTGCTGACTGTCTTCTAAACCAGACCAAGTTCATATATGTTGGATTGATGGTTATGATCATTATGATGAGATATTGTTCAGGGTTGTGAGAATTTTCAGCGCACCCCTTTCATGCAGCCACATGCAGGAACCTCACTGCAGTAGTAACAAGTCGTTCATGAACAATTCTTTCATTTTGAACGAGTCTTTAATGTGACGCAGAAGAACGAGTCTTTAATGTGACTCAGATGAATGAGTCTTTAATGTGATTTAGAAGAACGAGTCTTTAATGCGATTCAGAAGAACGAGTCTTTGATGCAACTCAGAAGAACGAGTCTTTGATGCGACGCAGAAGAACAAGTTTTTAATGTGACAGATGAATGAGTCTTTAATGTGATTTAGAAGAACAAGTCTTTAATGTGACTCAGATGAATGAGTCTTTAATGTGACTCAGATGAATGAGTCTTTAATGTGACGCAGAAGAACGAGTCTTTGACGCGATTCAGAAGAACGAGTCTTTGACGCGACTCAGAAGAACGAGTCTTTAACGCGACTCAGAAGAACGAGTCTTTAAGCGACTCAGAAGAACGAGTCTTTAAGCGACTCAGAAGAACGAGTCTTTAACGCGACTCAGAAGAACGAGTCTTTAACGCGACTCAGAAGAACGAGTCTTTAACGCGACTCAGAAGAACGAGTCTTTAACTCGACTCAGAAGAACGAGTCTTTAACGCGACTCAGAAGAACGAGTCTTTAACGCGACTCAGAAGAACTCGTTTCTCGTTATCACGACTTGATTTTCTCGTGATCTTGAAATATAAACATTGATAATTTTTTTGGGCATAAGAGTATGTTCTAGAGCAGGGGTCACCAACCTTTTTGAAACTGAGAGCTACTTCTTGGGTACTGATTAAAGTGTAGGGCGACCAGTGTGATACACACTTCTGAAATAAATTTACTTAATTTACCTTCAATTATATGTTATTATTAATAATTAATTATATTTATCTATGAGAAGACACTGATCATGTTAATGATTTCTCACAATCATTATCAACAATGATTTAACAAGGTAGGAAACAGATCAATATCAATATGCAAAACTTTATTTCTATAAATCTCTGCAAGTATTTACATTTTCAAATGATCACTTCTGTACAGATGATTGTTTTTTTTTTTTTTATATTGTCATTTTAAAATTCACACCAATTCTTTAAAAAATAAAAGAATAGCAACAAAATAAATCAGATGCAGCTCACTGGTAAGTGGAGCTATTTTTTAGAAAAGGCTCGCGGGCGACTCATGCGGTCCTTGCGGGTGACCTGGTGCCCACGGGCACCATGTTGGTGACCCCTGTTCTAGAGGCAGCATCATGGATAATAAACAAAAGCACGTATGGCGACGGACGCGTCCATTTATTATCTATGATGCTGCTTCTAGAACATGCCTTGTGATTAATGAAATTTCATGGTTAATTACATGGTTATGCCTCTGGAACATGCTCTTATTGAAGCGTTCATCACGGAAAATTAGGTCGTGATAACGAGACTATTATGTCGAGATCACGAAAAAACGAAGCAACCCTATGTTTTGTTTGGGTTTTGCGATATACCCGATTATGTCTAATCGCACAACAATTCTGATATCGTAGACTATTATCGTAGATTTATTTGTAGATTATTATCGTAGACTATATCGTACACCCCTATGTCGGAATTCCTGAAAATTCCCCACACAGCCTGGCTTGTAATCATGCTTCTGACTTTTGTCCTTTTTTTTTCCTCTTTCACTCTGTCTATCTATCTGCTTGTGCTCCTTTTTTTCTAACCAGTCACTCAACATCTGTCTTCCTATCTGTCTTTTATCTTTAATACAGGAATGCATTCTCTCTTTTATTTCAGGAAGCACCCCAGCCCCACAGAGGAGAGAGCTGTGGCGATCCAGACGGGTTTTCTTCCTCACACCGCAGGTGATGGTGAACGATCTGTCTCGAAACACGTGTCCCGCTCCTCAGATCAAGTGCGTTGTGATTGATGAAGCTCACAAGGCTTCAGGGAATCACGCGTACTGTCAGGTACTGTCGTCTTCCATATAAATGTTCTTCAGACGGACATACGCGTGGAGAAAACCCGGACTACTGCGTTTGTCTTGCAGGTGGTGAGGGAGTTATGGAACCAGACCAAACAGTTCCGCGTCCTGGCTCTCAGCGCTACGCCCGGCGCAGACATGAAGGTTCGAATCGTAGTCTTTCATCATTACACTAACGAAGGACACATTGCCTGCAGTATATATGCTATGTGGCCAAAAGTTTGTGGACACCGACCATAAGATTTTGCTTGCTTTTTTTTTTTTTTTTTTTTTTTTTTGGCGAACTCATTCCACATTTAGTCCTCATTTGCTCTTATAATAACCTCCACTATTCTGGGAAGATGTTTCACTAGATTTTTAAGTGGAGATTTGTACTCATTTACTAGGGTGTAAAGTCAGGTACTGATGTACGTGATGGTGAGGAGGCCTTAGCAGCGTTGGAGCTCTATAACAGGAAATCTTTCTCGAGGTCATGCTGGATCGAGTTTGGGTATCCTATTTAAAGTGAAGGGGAAAAGTTCATTCTACCAAATCCATCCTGTATAATTGTGTGCCGCCATATTTGCGGTAACAGTTTCAGAGAAGAAGCGCAATGTGGCTAGAAAAGTCGGGTGTCCTAATACTTTTGGTCATATGTCTTATGTATTGAAATTACCGTTTTTTTATTATTTATTTTTTTTATTTTTATATTTTATATTTTCCTAAACCAAGGTATCGCTATTTTTAATAAAAATGTTGACGCACTCATGATTAAGAGACTACACTTTCCGACCACATGATGGCGCGCCATCTAATTTATTTCAGTTCTCTCATGCTGAAGAATATATGCCAGGAATAACTTCTGTAAACATATTTAACTAAAGAATTTGTTTTACATTTATTTACACCATGTTGACTATTGTGGCACTAAAAATACAACGCTACTTAACCATATCAAGAAGAGAATGTTACTTCAGTCATGTTGTGGTAGATGTGTTTTAAGTTGACTAGTTACACACACACACACACACACCCACACACACACACACACAAAAAAAAAAAAAAATCTAAATCGTGATTCGGTCCAACATTCTAAAAAAAGCGAGAATGTATTTGCTGTATCTCCCAGCCCGACACTTAACTGAGTGTGTTTTGACCGTTTGAGCGAACGCTGTCATGATAAGCGCTGGTATAGTGGAAGGAGATATAGTTCCTATTGACGTTCTTGTTTAAGTTTAAATATTTATATGCTATACGGCATATTACAATTATTCAAATATTCTAAACTCGCTTGTTTAAAAAAAACAGATAGGATCGATACTTCTATTTTAGAACCGATCCTTTTGATACTCTGCCAGTATCGAAAATATCGATACTTTTAGGATCAATCCGCCCATCCCCAGAGTGTAAGTCGCTCTGATTGAAGCTTTACAGTCGACTAGTTCTACTGGATATGATCAAACACTATTTGACCAATCAAAATCAAGCATTTATTGGCATCGAGGCAGCAAAGAACACTGTGGAACCTTCCAGAATCAGCCATCATTATACATTATTTTGATCATTATTAATATTCTGTTTGATGCCATTGGGTGTGTATGTTTTGCACGTAGGCGGTACAGCAAGTCATTTTCAACCTACTGATCTCTCACATTGAGCTGCGCTCGGAGGAGAGTCCGGACGTTCAGGCGCACTCGCATCAGCGCACCCTGGATAAGATCGTTGTCCCTTTGGGGGAATCTCTCACTGGATACCAGTCTCGTTACATACAGGTAGGACGCACCTGATCTCCATGTGGTCCCTGATTGCATATATTTGGACGTGGTTTAAAGAATCACACCTCACCGTAGAGTGAGGCTTTTAGCTCAATTTGGGTGCCAATGGTAGCCTCAGTCTCCTGGGTTTAGATGACAGGAGAGGAACCTGAGGTGACCTTCTGCTCTTGTTATCGAAGTTTGTAAAGGTCCTGAAATGCTTTTCTGCGCACAACGGTTGTAACACGGAGTTCCTACAGCCTTCCTGTCCATATAGTCCTTATAGTCCAGAGGTCCCCAAACTTTTTTCTGTAAGTGCCACATGTTAGTGTGTAGATTTTATTATGATTTGAAATGCATTCTTTTATTATAAAGCTTTTCTAATGCTCCTAATGCTTGATTAGTTTATTACTTTGTTATGCACCGTACAGACAAATGAGCATCACTTTTCAAAAGATATATAGCCTATTAAAAGAACAATATTACTATCAATGACACTTTTTATATACCGGACTATTAAGCGCACCCAAATATAAGCCGCACCCACTGAATTTTACAAAGATTTTTATTTTGAACATAAATAAGCCGCACCTGTTTATAAGCCGCAGGTTCCTACATTAAAACTAATGAACTTTACACAGGCTTTAACGAAAGACAGTGTCTGTTACACGGCTTGTATCTAATCAGTAGCCTACCAAGAAAGTCATTGTTCACTGTCTTCCTCCTTCCTTACACAACTATTTCTCTCGGGAGTTTATCTTTTGGCATCGTCGTGCGTTTAAAAATCACCATCGGTGAAGCTTTTCTCCCGATGCCGTGCAGCTCAGAACACAGGTGAAGTGCGTTTTTTCATGCCCGGTTGTTTTCAGCGTGACGAATGATTCGCATTTCCTGTAGACAGTCCGAGTGAGCGGCAGGTAAAACGTCAGAGGAACCTCATCCATATTTATGATGTGGTGCGGGCCGATTCAGTGGGAGCGCATCTGATTTAATATAAAGAGTTTCATTGGTTCACCTGAACCCGTTCGGCAATTTCATTGGTCTAATGTTATGGGGCTCAGGTTTTTGGCTTGAAGCTTGTGAAACCGGGAAAAACCCAGAAAAAATCCATATACAGTGGTACCCCGCTTATCGACCTTAATCCGTTCCTTAAAACCGGTCGAAATGCGAAAAGGTCGAAGAGCGAATGTACACGCAATATACAATGTACACGCACTAAATTGTTAGATTGACCTCTAAATAACACTTTATTGTTCACGAACCGAAGTTTAATTTACGATAGATGCTCTCTCCACGAAGGCTGAGGCGAGACTGGGAAGATCCTTTCCCTCGCTCCACGTGGGTCGGGGTAAAAAAAGGTCGATAAGCGGGCATTTGGTCGTTCAGCGGGCGCAAATTTCGGTCGAAAAACTGTTCGCTAAGCGAAAAGGTCGATGTCCGAGCTGGTCGATAAGCGGGGTACCACTGTATTAGCCGCTTCGTTGTTTAAGACGCGGGGTTCAAAGCGCGGGAAAAAAGTAGCGGCTTATAGTCCGGAAAATACGGTATTCATTGCTATTAAAATTAAAACATTCACTTGGTTGGTGGGGAAATCCCAAATAATTAGGCTACATTAAAAGAAAATCAGAGAAACGTTGTCTCATTTCACTGTGTACTGCGTCCTGCGTCAGCTGTATATGGTTGAAATAACAATAAAAGCTCATTGACTCTTGAAAAGAGTATTGATATAGATAGATAGGTTGGATCGTTCTTGCCGATTATACGATTAATCAACCGATTGTTTTTTAATTAATATTCATTTGAAAAACTATCAAACACTTCATGTAAAATATTACTGAACTTTATTATAATAAAAAAAAGCCCGTACTCAATGATGAAAATGTGCTAATGAATAAAAAAAAAAAAAAAAATATATATATATATATATATATATATATATATATATATATATATATATAATTAATAAAGTAATAAATATAATATAGCGATTCATGCAGTGTGCAGAGTCGCATATAAAAACAAACAGCACATGTCATCAGTGATTCGCCTCTAGAGGCCGCTCTTGTAAAGAAAGCGGACCGGAAGACGGAAAAACTATCGGGATGGATTTTTTCCTGGTAGCCGACAGTTCCAGCAGTCAACTGTCTGTGCCTTTTACCTCTATTAATAACTAAAGGAATTTTTTTAGTATGAAAGCCAACCTTTATTATCAAATACAGATATGATGTGAGTAATATTTAAAAAAAAAATTTTTATTAATATTTTTAAAGAAACGCGTATAAGTCTCTCATGTGGTGTCCTTTTTTTCTGGTGTAAAATATAATCTGCCACTGAGATTTTTCGTGTAATTTGGATTCGATTCGGAATAAATCGAAACCGAATCGTTCGTCTGTGAATCCAGAGGTCAGATCTGGTGATCTCTAGTGTAACAGATCCTATTGCACTGGCCGTTGCGTGGATTGTGCATAAAGTCCACAAACCTAATGTCTTTTCTACATTTGGAAAAAATTAAACACTCCTTAGAGACTCTGTCAACTTACTTTATAAAATCTGGAATCCTATGCTTTCCTTTGTTGAGACCATATCTTCATTATAGACGGCCTGTTTTTTATTATTATCTTTTTTATTTTAATTAATTTTTTAAAAATATTTTATTTCTCTATCCATTTTAGTTTTTGTGGGATAATTTGGGTCGGGTAGGGATAAGGATGAAGTTCTGGTTATTTATATAACTTTAATCATTATTATACAGTTATGTTCAAAATAATAGCAGTGCAATGTGACTAACCAGAATAATCCAGGTTTTTAGTATATTTTTTATTGCTACGTGACAAACAAGTTACCAGTAGGTGCAGTAGATTCTCAGAAAACAAACAAGACCCATCATTCATGATATGCACGCTCGTAAGGCTGTGCAATTGGGCAATTAGTTGAAAGGGGTGTGTTCAAAAAAATAGCAGTGTGGCATTCAATCACTGAGGTCATCAATTTTGTGAAAAAACAGGTGTGAATCAGGTGGCCCCTATTTAAGGATGAAGCCAGCACTTGTTGAATATGCATTTGAAAGCCTGAAATGGGTCGTTCAAGACATTGTTCAGAAGAACAGCGTACTTTGATTAAAAAGTTGATTGGAGAGGGGAAAACCTATAAAGAGGTGCAAAAAATTATAGGCTGTTCAGCTAAAATGATCTCCAATGCCTTAAAATGGAGAGCAAAACCAGAGCGACGTGGAAGAAAACGGAAGACAACCATCAAAATGGATCGTAGAATCACCAGAATGGCAAAGGCTCAGCCAATGATCAGCTCCAGGATGATCAAAGACAGTCTGGAGTTACCTGTAAGTACTGTGACAGTTAGAAGACGTCTGTGTGAAGCTAATCTATTTTCAAGAATCCCCCGCAAAGTCCCTCTGTTAAAAAAAAGGCATGTGCAGAAGAGGTTACAATTTGCCAAAGAACACATCAACTGGCCTAAAGAGAAATGGAGGAACATTTTGTGGACTGATGAGAGTAAAATTGTTCTTTTTGGGTCCAAGGGCCACAGACAGTTTGTGAGACGACCCCCAAACTCTTAATTCAAGCCACACTACACAGTGAAGACAGTGAAGCATGGTGGTGCAAGCATCATGATATGGGCATGTTTCTCCTACTATGGTGTTGGGCCTATTTATCGCATACCAGGGATCATGGACCAGTTTGCATATGTCAAAATACTTGAAGAGGTCATGTTGCCTTATGCTGAAGAGGACATGCCCTTGAAATGGTTGTTTCAACAAGACAATGACCCCAAACACACTAGTAAACGAGCAAAGTCTTGGTTCCAAACCAACAAAATTAATGTTATGGAGTGGCCAGCCCAATCCCCGGACCTTAATCCAATCGAGAACTTGTGGGGTGATATCAAAAATGCTGTTTCTGAAGCAAAACCAAGAAATGTAAATGAATTGTGGAATGTTGTTAAAGAATCATGGAGTGGAATAACAGCTGAGAGGTGCCACAAGTTGGTTGACTCCATGGCACACAGATGTGAAAAAAACTGTGGTCATACAACTAAATATTAGTTTAGTGATTCACAGGATTGCTAAATCCTAGAAATAAAAATGTTTGTACAAAATAGTTTTGAGTTTGTACAGTCAACGGCATACACTGCTATTTTTTTGAACACACCCCTTTCAACTAATTGCCCAATTGCACAGCCTTACGAGCGTGCATATCATAAATGATGGGTCTTGTTTGTTTTCTGAGAATCTACTGCACCTACTGGTAACTTGTTTGTCACGTAGCAATAAAAAATATACTAAAAACCTGGAATAATCTGGTTAGTCACATTGCACTGCTATTATTTTGAACATAACTGTAGATGTTTAAAAAAAAAAAAAAATGAGGAAAAAAAAAGGTTATGTTTCACATATTAAAAATAATAATAATTATAATTTTCATAAAAAGACAAAAAAATAAATAAATTAAGAATCAGGAATTATGAACTTTTGGTTTTGGAACCGTTTTCCACAAGAGTTGTAGCTTTCAAATCTGCTGTGAATTGAAGATCATTCAAGGCCTTGCTGCTGCTTCTTATTTTTTTTGTTTTGTTTGTATTGTTTTGTTTCTGGCTTTTCCAGATCTAATCACATCGAGTCACCGAACAGAATTTGCCAGTCCGATTCCATCTAACTCATAAACACACATGAGACATTTTCAAAATTACTGCATCCAATTTCTGAAACTGATTTTCTTTTTGTGTACTGTCTGTTCCTGCGTTTAAATAACCAACACTATTAATGTGTACGTGTTTGATTCGGTTGTAATAATATCCGGTGTATTCATAATTACTGTGATCATAGTATTCCAGCAGGTCTTTTATTGTCACGCCCATAACGAACCTCCAACTAAACCACTTATTGTTCCGGAATTGTCTTTTTGAAGTCTTCTGTTTACGTCTGCATTTACGGTATTTGCTAGACACTCCCTAAATCGTTCATTTTGCCGTCTGGTTAAAATACGATACGTCTAAACCAGAAGAAGCCAAAAGTTTGTCCTATGAAAGGCCAAAATTCAAAGAAGATTTGGCAGAAAATATAAAAAAAAGGAAATGTTGCATTATACCAAACGCTATATATTAAATTGAAAGTCGCTTTGGTTTCCCTCTTTTATAATTCAGTATTCAAAAATACAGTTCTGAATGTAATTCAAACATAAAAAAAAGACATTTGTGTTTCAGATCAAAGGGCGAATATGAAACAATATATCCAAATTTCAGTTTTTACTTGATATTTTTGTAGATCAGTGGTGCCCAAACCCTTTTCTATGAAGGGCCAAAAATAAAACTCTATTGAGGGCCATGGGCCAAAAATAAATGTTGCATTATACCAAACATTATAATAAAATGAATACAGTTGTATCTTCGGTTTTGGCACGGAAATACCACGATAGACGGGGGGCTGACTGTATTGCCATGGTTCCTCTCATTTATGATCTTTATAATATACAAAAATTTAAAATAAATAGAAAACATGACTGTAACCTGCTAGTAATGCGGTTTTATTTTCAAAGTTCTAGTTCACTAAAACTTATCGTCCAATGAGAAACAATCCAGCGCATTATACTAATTCAGCTGTTTAGTGACCTCTAATGAGAGACATAAACCTGGTCCTTATTTTTGGTTCTATGTTTTTCCAAAAGGCATTTTTTTTAAACCTACTAAAAACCCACAACTCCGTGAATGTCCTTAAGTGGCCCAGCCAGAGCCTTCACTTGAACCCAATTGAACATCTCTGGAGAGATCTGAAAATGGCTGATGCTCCCCATCCAACCTGATGAAGCTTGAGAGGTTCTGCAAACAAAGAATTGGAGAAACTGCCCAACAAAAGCTGTACCAAGATTTTAGCTTCATCCTCAAAAAGACTTGAAGCTGTAATTAGTGCCTACGGTGCTTTAAAGTATTGAGTAAAGGCTGTGAATACTTACGTACAGGCGATTTTTTTAATTTATTTATTTATGTATCAATTTGCAAAGATTTCAAATTCACATTGTTATTATAGGGACTTAATGAGTTTAATCCGTTTTGGAATGAGGCCATAACATAACAAAATGGAAAGAGTGAAGCGTTGTGAATACTTTCCGGATGCACTGTATTTGTGTGTACATGTGTGTATATAGTGTGTATCGAATACAAGTCTGAGTTTGTATTGCGATGCATTGCTTTTTTATGGAAGGATATCCCAGGCAATTTTCAAAAGGAATTTTGAATTGTATTTGCAATTGCGATTTCCATAGTTGGACGGATAGATCGAGACATTATCCAAGCGCAGTTGCACATCTTGCATTAACGATTGCGTTTTCGCCAGTGAAGCGGCTTTTTGCACAAGCATCATACTCCAACATGCCCTCTATTCAGATGGACACCGAGGCAATGCTGATATTTTTACTTTATTTAGACAAAAAAAAAAAAGGGGGGGGGGGCACTCTACAATCCTTTACAGCAAGCTTTTTACAAAAACACAACAAAAGCAGAAAGAAGACCAGAGTTACGGCACAGATATACCGTATTTTTCGGACTATAAGCCGCTACTTTTTTCCCACGTTTTGAACCCCGCGGCTTAAGCAACGAAGCGGCTAATTTATGAATTTTTCCTGGGTTTTTCCCGGTTTCACAAACTTCAAGCCAAAAAACTGAGCCCCATAACATTAGACCAATGAAATTTCCGAAACGAAAAAACGCACCTCATCTGTGTTCTGAGCTGCACGGCTTCGGGAGAAAAAACTTCCATCGGGTGATTTTTAAACGCACGACGATGCCAGAAGATAAACTCCCGAGAAATAGTTGTGAAAGGAAGGAGGAAGACAGTGAACAATGACTTTCTTGGTAGGCTACTGTTTAGATACAAGCCGTTGTAACGCGTTGAGTCAGGGTGAAGGGAGAGCTCGCTAACTTCAGTTGCAACAGAAATCATATAAGCACAGACAGGTTTCCAAAACTCGTGCTTTTTTATTTTTCTTGGCAACAGCATTACAGGTTAGTCAAAGAAACGTAGAAATGAGCATCAGAAAATAATAAGGACATATTCCTCAGTCTTACACACACACGCAGTAATACCGGAAAAATGCAATGGCATGCTATTCCCAAAATACCGCTATGCTCCTAAAGGAAGAGCAACATATTTCACCCGTTACACCGTGTGTAACGTGTCTTTCGTTAAAGCCTGTGTAAAGTACATTAGTGCGGCTTATTTATGTTAAAAATAAAAATATTTGTAAAATTCAGTGGGTGCGGCTTATATATGGGTGCGCTTTATAGTCAGGAAATTACGGTAATATAATATAAAAAATTTTATTGAATTATTTATTATTAACTGGTTCAATGTGTGTTCATATTATAGACTGATTGTACTGTTATTATTTATGGGATAGAAACTGAAACGTACCTAGTAAAATTTAAATGTATATAATTGAAATATAAAAATAGCACTACTATATTAAGATAGATAGTTGGATAGATAGATAGATAGATAGATAGATAGATAGATAGATAGATAGAT
>JAAIIK010000032.1:5003320-5017368 GCA_014706435.1 Silurus glanis
GATAGATAGATAGATAGATAGATAGATAGATAGATAGATAGATAGATAGATAGATAGATAGATAGATAGATAGATAGATTGATTGATTGATAGATAGATGGATGTTGAGATATATATGCATTAGGCCCTTAATAATATAGACAATTTTGATCCTGACTCCTGAACCTGGCTTTCAGTTTTCAGATGGCCACAAGGTAGAATCACGTAGAGTCACGTTTTTTGGTTTACAGCAACATCTTTCTTCCCACGTTCATTCTAGGGCTGAAACAATTTCTCGAGTTGTTCAAATACAAAAAAGCATCGAGGAAAATTATTTGCCTTGCTTCGTTTAGTCCCTTTAACTAAACACTGAGCACTGTGTTTCCACACGGACAATTATTACTGACGCACCATCCGCTGAACTCTGGTGCGCTCTGAATGGGTAAACACAGAAGACGCTGCATAAGGAAAAATGGAGGAACGGGGAGAAAACTGCGAGGGGAGAAGATTCGGACCAAAGAAAATACCAGAAAGTTTCCAAACTTTGGGATCATTTCAAACTAAAACAGAAAGAAAACACCGTAGAGTGCGGGTTTTTTTGTTTGTTTGTTTTAAGTAATTTGAAGTAGATTTTTTATGATTTTTATTTATATATTTATATATAAATAATTGTATTATTAAATACACTAAATGGGTTTAGTTTTGACAGATATTCTTGTATGCAGTTTCAGCAATAACAAATTTATTATTTAATTTATTGTTCATTTTAAGAGACCCGTCTTATCTCCTTTTGGATATTTAGTATTGCTCTTTAATAACGAAAAAGTACTTCTTTTAAAGAAGGAATAATCGACGGAATAATCGGTAGAATACTCGACAACTAAAATAATCGCTAGCTACAGCCCCAGTTTATTGTTTTATTTATTTTTTTCTTTTCCTGAATTTCTGACCCAAGGCAATAGCAAGAATAGAATGCATTACGCTAAGCCCTTTATATATACACAGCAAGATTCCTTGAAGCGTTTCTTGGAAATTCACTTCCTGAAAAAGAATAACGTTAGTAAACATGCAGCATGTTTGTTAATAAAGAAAGAACTTTTTTTTAACGGAGGAATAAAAAGGGAACAGATGTCAGAAAACGTTAAGCTGAGCGGAAAGACTTTACACTGCTGTGAGTGATTATTCAGAAATATACCGTCCTTCCGAACTTCCTGTTTCAGGACAAAAGGTTTGTACGAGAGAAAGGTGTTTTCTCAGGAAACCCTTCACTGTCTTTGAATGAACCATATCTCACTGACGCGATGTGCAGCCGCGGGGTTGGTGTAGCCGGCTACGATGAAGGAGTTGGTGACATACAGCTCGGGAGAATCCAGGATCTCTGCCAGAGTGTTGATTTGACTCGTGAGGGTGGACTCATTGGTAGCACCAGTGAAGGCCCTGGGACACAGAACGCACCATGACTTGCTAATTAGCACAAACATCTGTTTACTGATGAAACTGTAACTGTAAAACACGTGTTCTCATGCAGCGGACCTGGTGTATACTGTAGTATCTGGCCACTCCTCAATCACTATGTCGGGATCAAGAGGCTGTGGTGGCCGAGCCTGGTGGTTTAAGGGAAGATAGTACGCTACGGTAACTCCTCTCGACAAGCTCGCGTTAGCCCCCTCTATTCGCACCACTGTCAGGATGGGTATGGTCATGCCCAGATAAATTCCTGTAATGCAAAGCACAGAGACGATTCAACAAATCTGTGAGCAAACTTACTATTTGTTGCATTTTTATTTATTTATTCAATGTATTCTTTGTCCTACCTAAAGAATTCTGCTGGCAAATGTATCTCATGATCTTCATGAAGCCGTAGCCAATGCTCTGTTCGTACGTTTCCTCTTTGACCGTGGTGCAGGCCCAGTGCGCTTTGTCGTAGCGCCGCTTCTCGTAAAGCAGGTCCCCACACTGCTGGGCGGGAAAACACACTTCGCATTTTAGATCCTTCTAAAACTATTGCTTAATAGGATTGATTTATAGCACCCTGGAACTCACATCTCCCCGTGGCTTTTCTTCACCCAGGACCTACTGTTCTGTTTGACCTATTCCTTTTTAAAATAGGGCTGCGCATAGCCAACAATATGATACATTAAAGATACATATGAAGCAGCTACCAATGCGATTCGCCCGTATTTAAATGCAGTGCGATCTGATTCAATACGATGCAGTTGGGAAAAAATCGCAAAATGGTTACAGATTGTACGCTTTTGTTTTTTTTTTGTTTTTTTGGTTCAGACAAACAGGGAATCAATTTTCTTAAGTGCTTTCTGACTTGTAACGCATGGCCCTTTCACAAAAAGGACTTTGTAGTAGATTAAAAAGATTCAATTAAACCAGGAATTCTTTTCTTGTTTCTGTGTTTTTGTACAAGTTGCGCATCAAGTGTAACTGTTATTTTTATTTTTAGTGTGATCGATTTTTTTTTTTTTTTTTTTTTTTTTTTTATAAAAAAAAAACAAAAATATAGGATACTTTTTTTTTTTTTTTTTTTTTTGAGGAAAAACAATATAACCAAACATGAATTTTTTGGACTAAAAGTGCAATGTGCAAACTTACTTTCGCTAACAATTTTTCTTGTTATTTTAGAAAAAAACAATAATGAATACAACATAAAAACCTTTTTTTTTTTTGGGATTACTAAAGTGCAAAATGTACAATTTATTTACAATTTCTGTTTTTTCTAGGAAAATAAAGTAATATAACAAAATATGAGGGATTTGTAAAGTGCAAACTGCAGACTTAACTAAAATCACTTTTTATAAAATAGTTGTCATCTGGAAGAAAAAAAAACTAATCCATAAAGAAAAACTATTTTCCCATTCAACAGCGTGGTTCTGTTTGAAGTGCTGGAATTAATTAGTCGTGCTGCTTCCTTTAGTTTCCACAAACTACGGACAAATTTTACAGCGGGCTTTGGCTTGTTCGACGTCGGAAGTTGCAAAACCGAACCATTTCCATACGACTGAAGAAACCGCGCCTGAAATTGTAAAATCGATTTTAATTTTTCAACATCGACAAAAACCATAAATTCTAATTAACGATTAATCACGCAGCTCTAAACTAAATATTGGTTTGCAATATGAATATACATAAAAATAAAAAATAAAAAGTCGATACATGAGAAACCCACATTCATTACCCACGGTCCTCTGGTTTATTTCCTATATTAAAGAAAAAATAATAATTACATTTATGGCTTTTGGAAGACGCCCGTATCCAGAGCGACTTAAAGTTATCTTAGAGGGTTGAGGGCCTGGCTCAAGATTCCAGCAATGCCAACATGGTGGTGCTGGGATTTGAGCTCATGACTTTCCGATCAGAAGTCGAACATCTTATCCCCAAGATAAAACAAGCTGGAAACGCTCTGTATATGTTAGAATGTGTGGAAAATAGGGGTGTACCGGTGGTACAGGGCTTTCAGTTCGGTACACATGTGTACCGAATGCAATCCTTTTTAAAATCTAAGTTCCAGCATAAACGTATTAAGTGGCGGACAGAGAGTTTGTTTTGTCTCAACCTCTGACTTTTTTTGTTTTTTTATTATTATTATTAAACTTGAAAACATACACAACAATGCCAGGGGTATAAAAAAGAAACTAGAGTTAGCGCAGTGTCACTGTGGCTACTCACTCTGCACTGGAAATACGATTTGTAGTGCGTTGTAAAACTCGGATTTTGTTTTGCGCATGCGTGAAATCTCGCATGACAGTCTCCCGATATGAATTCTTTAGCGTTTTAGTGTGTCCAGCTTCAACGATTTCTCTTAAAAGGAGAAAATACAGACAATTCCTTATATCGAGGGAGTGAATGAATGAATGAATGATGGAAGGAATGGAGACATCTGTTAAAGTACGCTGAACAGATCAAACAGTTAAGATCATAAGAAAATCTAATATTAAATGTACAACACACATGCACACTTATACACATCTGTAGTACCCAAACGGGGTTCAACCAAAATTAACTACTTAATTAAAATTTTCCATTTATTTAATTATATTTCATTCATTTGTGCCAATTAAATCGATTACTCAATTTAATCAATATAATAAAATGTTTATTGCATTAATTTGACTCTATGCTATATTTATATATTTTTATGAAGTATTATTTATAGATATTATAGATTATTTTATATATTATTTAAACAAGCAGGCATTTTATTTCAAATTGTTTTACAAATTAAAAATTAAACCAGATTTAACTTGAAAATTTGACTTAAAAATTGAGGTACGTAACAAACCGTGAATTTTGTGCACCGAGTCACCCCTAATTTAGTGTTTGGCGAAGCTGAAAGTCTGAATATAATTATTCCTACCTTCTTTTTACGTGAGAGAAGTGTGAAGGAAACCGTTTCCCGCTGATGAGTGCTGTTATTGTTGGTTGTTAGCTGCTGAATGGGTTCTGCCATATCTGTAAAAACAAGAGGAGGAAATAAGAGCACATTGAGATTCGGTCTGAGTGCTATACATTATTAGAATATAGCTTGGCCAGAACTAGTTATTAGCACTAACAAAGCTCCTAACTAATATTAGAAGCTTAAAAGTTTGTTCGTAGCCAATAACGGTAAAATTTATTAAATGCTAAAATCGTCTTTAAGTTCGGATGTGGCAATTTTGGATCTTGACGATGCCACAGCTATTTGGGAGAAAGATTATGGAGAGAACAAGGGTATAAGTGGTGGCATCTCAGTCTTTTCGTCTTTCTTTCACTCTCTCTATGTCTCCTCTGGAAACCACAGTGACAATAACCAATCATGAGTGTCATATGTGGAAGAGGGCAGATAGCAGTTTGTAAATATGCATAGAGCAGTCTTAGGAAGCATGTTTTTATGGATAAAAGTTTGCATTTGTGTTAAATTGTTCCATTTTTGTAATAATTTCTTTAGCTACTGTATACTGCAATATAACACGTGTTTATGCAATGAATTGAAAGTAGGCTGTATCGGTTGTAGAAGTCGACGATAGTAGATTTTACAGATACCGATAGCTAGGTTGGATCATACTTGCCGCTAACCGATTAATCAATCGATAGTTTCTAAAACGTATACTGTATAAAAAACAAACACACTATGGAAAATATACTGAACTTTATTACAAAAAACAAAAACGCTACTGATTCATGAAAATTTACTAAATTAAATACATACAAATAATTTAATTATATTAAAAAAATATATTAAAATAGGTAAATAAGACATGCATTCAAACTGAAACAAAAATTAACACCCACAATAAGTAAAAAACACTTGCATCCAAAATGAATGAAACACTTCAAATAAACAGCATGTGGTGTCGGTGATTTGCCTCTAGAGGCCGCTCTCGTACTTTATAACGCAACCCTGAAAAACTATTAGTATGGAATTATTGGCCGATAGCCGACATTTCCATCTAACGGTGCCGATTAATGTATATGTAGTATAGACAAAGGTTTGTGGACATCTGACAATAAGATTAGTGTGCACACTTTGTACATTTTCTACAATTACTCCCCACATTTTGCTGTTATAATAACCCCTACTCTTATTTGAAGATGTTCCATTAAATTGGAATATCAGATTAGATTGGCTCGCATACATTCGCAACTTTTCCAGCAAGCTTATTGTGAACAGTTTAAAGGCCTATTTTACATGTTTATGTTCTACTGTAATGTCCAGTGAAACATAGAATTTAAACCCTGAAACAAAGCTGTACACTCAATACACCATCTATATCAGGGGTCCTCAAACATTATTCTGTGAGGGCCACAACATTTTTCCTTTATTTAATGGTGTTCCGGGTCATGACCACCAGTATTATTGTGGGGATTTTATTATTATTTTAAATATATTTGTTATGTCTCCTAATGCTAGATTAGTTTATTATTTTGTTATGCACGGTACAGACAAATGAGCGTTACTTTTCAAGATTTATAGCCTATGAAAAGAACATCATAATTACTATCATAATGACATTTTTTCATGTTCATTGCTATTGAAATCAAAACATTTGCTCACTAATCAACCGCCTTTTTTTTTTATGCATACTGAATAAAAAACAAACAAAGGCCCCATGTGGTCAGATCCAACAGAATACCATAGCTCAAATTGCTGAATATTATATTATATTATAATTATAACATTCCTTTGGCACTCAAAGTAGGTCCGTGTGGTTTACCTTCCTGTGCGCAGATGTGCCAGGGTGATAACAGAGAACATTTTCAACTGAGTACAAACATATTGCAGAGCCTTTAGGTTTTCCATTGTATGGTGAATTCACACTGCGACACCTGACCGTCACACAACATCTGCTTTTCAAACATCTTATTTCAGTTCTGTTTGCTGTTATAATCAGTTTCAGTGTTCTATAAAGGCTTTGAACTAGGGATGCACCGAAATGAAAATTCTTGGCCGAAACCGAAAACTGAAAAAAGAGGAAAGCAAGGCCGAAAACCGAAACACCGAAAGAAATTATGCCAATTATTATTACCATTGCATTTATGGCTATGACTGTGTATTAACCTTACTAAAATCAATGCATTTCAATTGCATAAATTAATATTAAAGTTTCAAAGAATAAATAAATTACAAATTATGAAAATATTTATTTATAGCACATTGCAACAATGTACAGGATAAAATAAATTAAAATTCAAACAATGTCTGTCGTGAAACTGATTGCTAAAATATCTGCAGTTATATGCTTATGGACGTGAGTTGCAACAACATTAAACAGCTCAGGTAAACACACCTCTGAAAAATGTCGTCTGCTCGGCATGGCATAACGGGGCTCAATGTGCTCGATCAGCCTACGAAACCCCACATCTTCTACGACAGAGAATGGCTGATCATTTAAGGCAATGAATTCCATAATCTTTTGTGTAATGACCTTTGCCTTGACACTATCACTGGGAAACTTCCTTGCCTTTTCAAAAACGTCCGCCACAGACGGAGTGCGCGTGCTCGGAGGGGTTTTGCTTTTCTGTCCTGCGTTCCTCTTATATTCAGCATAGCGATCAGGATGTTTGGATTTCAGGTGATAAACCCGACGTGGAGAAAGTCTTTGCAGACGCACCCCCTCTTGAAATTTTGGCATTACATGTTTTGCAAATCGCTATCTGTGGGTCTTTCTCAGATATACTGAAATATGTTTCGGTGATCAAAGTCTTTTGGATGAAAACCGAAAATTTTCGGTGGCTGAATATTCGGTGCATCTCTACTTTGAACCAACTCTGGTTAGTAGTGATCTTTCAACGCCAATAATGAGATCTGACACTGATTTTAGAGGAAGTAAGGAGACAGTTCATTTCAATGGTGTTCAATGGGCTTGAGGAGATCAGGGCTGTGAGTTTTTCTGCTCTGACTTTCACACACCATGTCTTTAAGGAGCTCGCTTTGTGTCAGTGGTGGACAGTAACCAAGTCAATGTAATTCATTATTGTACTTAAGTAGCTTAATCCCTTTTCTGTACTTTACTGAAGTATTTCCATTCGGGGAGACTTTTACTTTAACTTCACATTTTAAAGTCAAATATCGTTACTCAACTACATTTTGTGAAATCAAGAGTCGATAAAATCTTAACTGGTCAATCACACAGCAAACCACCAATCAGGGTTGCGCGATCACTCTGTTTTGAACTCGTTTTGCCTGCTGCTTGGTGGATCTACTCAGCATGAACATACAGTTCAGCATCAGTTCAACAGCAAGCAGAACATTTCGAGAGGAATAAATGATGGAAGAAACTCTTGACTCGAACTCGCCAAAACACCCGTGGCCTTATTTGTAGAATTTTTTTTTTTTTTTTAAGTAGTTGAAAAGAAGGTTTCGGGCTCGTGATAATTTTTATAGATATCGATCAGTGTTTGACTCATTCATATCATTTTATTGATTGTTGTGCTAGGAGTAACACCCCCATAAGCTTGGTAAGCAAAAGTCTTGTAAAAAATGAAAAAAATAAAATAGTACTTTAGATACTTAAGTACATATAAAGGCTAATACTTTTGTAGGCCCGGGTTACCAACGACAGCCACAGGTATCGTTGGCCAACAGGGTACGGGTGGAAATTGGGCTACTGTTGGCCGAAGGAGGAGAAGCAGAGGAGGAAGGCGTCTACAGAGAAGTGTAGGAGAGTGGAGGTTAGAGTGGGCACTTTAAATGTTGGTACTAAGACATGCAGGTAGTTGGGTTGAAAGAGGCAGATGTAGAGGACAGGGGGTATGGAGACGGATGATCCGCTGTGGCGACCCCTAATGGGAGAAGCCGAAAGAAGTAGTAGTAGTTTAGGGAAGAACCACGTATGGGTGCGATGGTCAGGTGTCCTCAACCTTTCGCACTTATCCTTCAGAAACCGAGATATATTCTTGTAAAATCGTTCGCCAATAAAAGTCACATGCCTCAAGGTTCCATCATGACCTCTGATGGACACATTATCAATCATCTATACGCCAACGTTTAAGAGGGGCGAAGACGATTGACTTATTTCGCCATCTCTGTTAGATAAATAAACGGAACCAGATTATATTTTTACCTCTCGGCACTTCTATTCGATGTCCTCTGGCGGCGTCCTGCCAGAAATGGAGCATCCTGTTCTGCTCTTCATCCTCCATCATCTCCCTCTCTGCAAAACTCGAACCAGAGAGCTGATCATCATCGGATAAAGTCTCGAAATCTTCCAGTGTGATCATGCCGTGCTGAGGTCCCGACCCCTGATCCTCTCCCTCTCTTCTTCTCCCTCTTTCTCTTTCTCCGTTAAACCCACACGTCACGAATACCCGCAGGTCAAATCAGTGGCGCGCGCCCTCCCGCTCGCGTTGTTTTTCGGAAGCGCGCGAGCTTTCAAAGACAAACAAACAAATAAGTAAACAAAAGCAACAACAAAAGCCGTTTTCTTTATTTTAAAAAGAAAAAAGAAATCAGATAAAGAAGTAAAAGCGCGGCTCCGGAGCGACTCTGCCGCGCTTCATGCTTAATAAGCGCTCGAGCGACACCACGTGACCCGGACAACCCACGTGAAGCGCTGCACAAAATTGTACTTTTTGATAGTGTTTATTTATAATAAACCTATTAATTTGCCCGTTTTGTTTACATAACAGCTCAGGTTCTATATATAAACTACATCTACATATATTTTCGGAATAAAAGCGCTCTGTGTGTGCGCGCGCGCGCGTGTGTGCATGCGCGTGTGTGCGCGTGCATCACAGCCCCCTGGCAAATAAGTCCTTGTGATTTCCTTGTGAGAAGCAGGGAGATGCAGATGCTCTGCTGTTAAAGCTGCAGAGATCCCTCTTTTCTCCCCCCATTCTGATGTTTGATGAGAGCATTAACTGAATCATTTTTAACCTGTGATTTTTTTTGTGCATCTTTCTGCTGATTGGATATTAATAATAATAATTATATATTTACAGTGCATCCGGGAAAGTATTCACTCCATCGCTTTACTTTTTCCACATTTTGTTACGTTACGGCTTCATTCCAAAATAGATTAAATGCATTCTTTTTTTCTCAAAAGTCTACAAACAATACCACATAATGACAACATGAAAGAAGTGTTTGAAACCTTTGCAGATTTGTTCAAAATACAAAGTAAATCATAATCATCACATGTACGTAAGTATTCACAGCCTTCGAAATGACACTCGAGATTGAGCTCAGGTGCATCCTGTTTCCACTGATCATCCATGAGATGTTTCTACAACTTTATTGAAGTCCACCTGTGGCAGCCGTAAAGTCCTTTTAGGCAGGTCTGAAAAAATGTAAAGCAACAATGTTAAGGGGGAAAAAAAGTAAACCTAAATATATACAAAGTATAATTGATCAATTAACAAAATGGACCCAAGAAATCCAAATCAAAATGAATATCTGGTGTGACCAGCTTTGCCTGCAAAACAGCTTCAATTTTACTTGGAATTCGGCAGGTAGGTTGTTCTGGACATCTCAGAGAACTAGCCACAGATCTTCTGTGGATGGAGGCTGCCTCAAATCCTTCTCTCTCTTCATGTTTTCCCAGACAGACTTGATTATGTTTAGATCAGGGCTCTGAGAGGGGCAAAACTATTATTCCCAGGACTCTTTGTTCTTCTCCACACTGAAGATAGTTCTCAATGAAATTGGCTGTATGTTTGAGGTCGTTGTCCTGCTGCAGAATGAATTCGAATGAGTTTTTTTCCTGCATTGCTGACTCGATTAGTCTTCTTTCCATGTCAGAGGTATGACTTTTTGGCTGTAATTCTTCCGTGAAGACCACTTCTGGCTAGACTTCTTTGCACAGTAGATGGGTGTACCTGGGTACCTGGTTTCCACCAATTCTTTGTTGATGGCACTGCTGGACATCTGATTTCGAAGACAAGTCAGCACGATGTGCCTTTCATTTGCTGCATTAAGTGACTTTGGCTGACCACTGCATCCATGGTCCTCAACATTGTACGCTTTTTTTTTATAGCTTGAACAGCACATCTTGAAACCCCATTCTGTTGTGAAATCTTTGCCTGGGAGAGACCTTGTGTCTCCTTGCTGTGCTCAGTCTTTCCACAGTATAGGACCTGTGACATGAAACTACCTCACCTTCATAGTTTGGCCTTCCTCTGTTCCTCACCCAGTTGTAAACCTCCTACGCAGCTGTTAATGACACCCCACATAATGTAAATAAAGATGTAAGAACTGAAAGCTAAAGGGTGCGAACACCAAATATTGATTTGGATTTTTTTATTTACTTTAATTTAGCATGCTGCATTTACTTTTACTTGAAAGGTTTTTTTTTTTGGTTTTTTTTGACATCTGGTTAGCTTCACAAGAACTAAAACCAGAGAAATACATGAGGATTTGATTTAGCTCTGGGTATGACTCCTGAAGCAGAAGTGTTGAATAATAACAGTATGTATAGTTAAATTAAGGCTTTATAAATGTCCCTCAACTCATACTGCAATACTTTACACACACACAACAAATCCCATATTAAACCAACAATGTGCACACTGCCAGCCCTCCATTGTCCTTGGAAACCAGGGTTAATCATAAGAATCTCACCTCCTTGTCGGTGTTCCCCCCGTGTCGATCCGATCACACGCAGTTCTGCATCACATCCAGATAGTTAGGTCAACCTTGCAAACTTAGAAAGGTCTCTCTTTTTCATGTGTGTATATGAACCAAATGAACATCTGTAATGTTAATAAATTGGTGAAATGGATTTTCCGATACGATACTCTCCAAAGCATTTACAGCAGGTCAAGCAGTCAAACCCCAAAAGGGAAAGAGACCGGGATAGTGAAGGGGACGGGGCACATTTGGTTAGTCAAAGAGACTCGCTTTCTCTACAGAGGTAGCAAAAAGTATGATGATTTTAGCTGGAAACAAAACGAATCTCGCATTTCTTCCTCCAGGTCTGTTTGCGAATGTCCGTCTGAAAGTGGGCAGTTCCATAAGCTATGAGTTTGGTGTTTGTGCGCAATCTTATCTGCAGCCCTTTGTATAACAGGCTACAGTCCGGGATGAAATAATATACATTGGATGGTGTGGATTGTGTGTGTGGTCGAATTGTTACAGATATTAGGGTCTGTCTGAGAAAGGAGTGTGTACTAGTTGGTTTTATCCAGGAAGCTTCACAGACACACACACAGTGTTTGTGGACACCCGACCATCACTCTCATGTGTGAGACCAAGTTGGCATGGAATTTCCCTGTATTCTGTTTTCAGCATTAAGATTTTCCTTTTTTCTGAGTCTGTTCCTTTAGTCGTTTGGGTTCATTGTTCATAATAAGTTTTAGATGTCCATGGAAAAAAATCGTTTGTCATAATACCTTTTAAAAAAAATCCGTCGTGTGTATTTTGTATTGTGTAAATGTTCAATTGTATCGTGTTAACCAACAGCCTGTTTTTGGTTCTGAAAAAGGTTTTGGAAAGATTTACCTCGCGCCTGACCCAGATGAGCGTGCTGAACCTGCGTGACCTTCGCTCCCTCACGAAATATCAGGTCATTCTGGCGCGAGAGCAATTTAGACGCAACCCTCCGTCCCATCTCACGGTACGACCTTTAAAATCTGCTCTGTGACACATATAGAGTGCAAGAAATGTGATGATATTGGATTGTATTCAATAATAGCAAATATTTGTAATGTTTTGGAGCAGGGAGCACAGCACGGTGCACTGGAGGGTGATTTCGCTCTGTGTATCAGCCTCTACCATGGTTATGAGCTCCTGCAGCAGATGGGCCTCCGATCTCTCTTTCTTTTCACACAGAACATCATGTCCGGCTCTAAAGGTGCCTCAAGGGACTTAAACAGATTTGTTAAGCGCTGCATTATGTTTTACCCTACTGCATAGTTAAAGGCCTGCATAGTGCATATGCATTATAACTAGAGGTCAACAGATAGTGGATTATACCAATAGCTAGATCGGATTGTACCTCCTGTGAACAGATTAATCAACCGATCGTTTTTAAAATAAATACTGTATATATATTTTTAAAAACTTTATAAAAAAAACTGTGCTTAACGAATTAAATATGTATTTTTTATATATATATATATATATATATATATATATATATATATATATATATATATATATATATTAATGAATTTTGAATAATGACGCATTCAAACTGAAGCAAAAGTAACACTAAATAAATAACAGCAGTGATTTGCCTCTAGAGGCCGCTATCGTACTATATAACACAACCCGGAAAAACTGCCGGTATGTGTTTTTACCGATAGTTCCAGTGATTCAACAAGCAAAACAAATTAATTGGTCAACCTCTAATTATAACCTTTTTTTTTTTTTTGTAATTACACGATTCATTTTGTATTTTCTCAGAGACTTCACGAGCCAGAAACGAGCTGCAGCGCTGTCTTGTCTTCATGGACCTGTACAGGGAAATGGAGACCATGTTTCTTGACACGACCAAAGGCACTTTATTGTTCTTTAAGTGAAAGACCAACATTAAAGATCATACACGGTTTATTCCAGACTGCAACGTTTCAGACTGTGTGGATTAATTGTTTACACTGATCATATGTGATGTTTTTTTTTTTTTTCTTTTTCAGGGCCTGGGGATCAGTTTTTCTACAGCCATCCAAAGCTCCAAAAACTGGATGAGGTGATCCAGCAGCATTTTAATGACTGGGAGAAGAGATCAGGTACAGTTTACTACTCTTATATCCAAGGACTTTATAATTTTTAACATAATCATGAAAATAAAATATGTTATGCCACAATAGTGTTGAACAGAAGCAGTATTATTATATTTTTTAAAACGAATCCATCTCTGATCATGTTGCTCTAGGTAGCGCTGCAGAATCTGCAGCCAAAGCAGAGAGCACAAGAGTGATGATCTTCTCATCGTTCCGCGAGAGCGTTCAGGAGATCGCTGAGATGCTTAATCGCCACCAGCCCCGTGTCAGGGTCATGACCTTTATGGGGCAAGCGTCTGCCGGGAAAGGAGTTCGAGGTTTCACTCAGAAGGAGCAGCTTGAGGTAAAATCTTAATCATGGGTGCAAGAGTTACCTTACATCATTGCATACATGATCAGTGAGTCTCTGCTTATGATTATTAGCTGGGTGGCACCAATTGTCATTTATTGTAGTTCCGTCATTGTTGAGGTTATCAGATTTTCACTTATAGACACAGGAATGCAAAAACGGTTGACTGTAGTGCTTAGCTATTATAACTGTTCATAGGGAACCATCCTCAGCAGCAGCATATGGTCTCCAAATGAGAGGTAGGGCATCAGGGTGAATCGGGCAGGTCCGCAAAGAAGAAACGGAAAGGATCACTGGTACCTCAGGAGCATGTTTAACTCGACTGAGGGATGGGGGTTCGGGTCATCAGGGAGGAAATGATGCATTATTCGGTATCTTAATTGTATAGTTAAGGCCACTGTGCAGAATGATCAGGGTGCAACTGTTACTCCATAATGATGGAAGAGACTGATAGTCATAAAGTACATGATCACCTCTATGAGGAATTCAATTATAAGGTGCACTTAGTTTTTCACACATGGCGTTTTTTCATTTCAGCTTTATTTATTATGGTGTGTCTATATGTATATAT
>JAAIIK010000032.1:5017768-5030860 GCA_014706435.1 Silurus glanis
ATATATATAGTTGGAGGCACAATTGTGTGCCTCCAACTTTGTGGTAACAGTTTGTGGTAGTACCACATGTAGCTGAAAACGTCAGGTATCCCATTACTTTTGTCCATATCATGCATTCTTAATGTGTTTTATATTTAATATATTATCAGGTGGTGCGCCGGTTTCGAGAGGGCGGCTTTAACACCTTGGTCTCTACTTGTGTGGGGGAGGAGGGACTGGACATCGGAGAGGTCGACCTAATCGTCTGCTTCGACGCTCAGAAAAGTCCCATCCGTCTGGTGCAACGAATGGGCCGAACCGGGCGCCACAGGCAGGGACGCATAGTGGTCATACTGGCTGAAGGACGAGAGGAGAGAGTGAGTTTTAATTAGCATTATAAGATCAATAAAATCATCCGCAAGGCTGAATACATAATTGGACACAGATTGGAGACAGTGAGGGACAACAGGCCACTGAACAAACTCCTGTCAATCATGGAAAATCCATCCCACCCACTACCTGGAGTTCATTCTCCAACAGACTGATTCAAAGTACGGTTCAGGAAATCATTCCTACCGTACGCCATTGCACTGTACAATGACTCATTTCTCCGTGACAGATAATAATAGCAACTTATATACATATCCCATTTATTCCCTGTCACTTTACGCACACATACACACACTGACAATTTGCACATTTAATTTCTTTCTTTTTCAATCGCCAGTTTGCACTCTGATTTTTTCCATGTAGCATCACTCAAGAAAAAAAACTGCAGTAACTACAGTATTGGCAGCTGTTGGTGAATGAACAAGGCTTCTTCTGCTTCATCTGTCCTGTTCAGTCTCCTCCACAGCTGATAGTTAGACAGAGTTTGTTTCTCTCCAGTGATCGGAGGTTTAGTTTGATACCATGCGATTCTATTGGTTGTAGCCTCTTTTTTTTAATTTTAAATTTTATTTTTTATTTGTAAAGCTTTCTGGCACTACAGAAGGGGGCAAAAAGAAAGTCGTAATTAGGCAAATCTTCTCCTCGCCCCTCGCTGTTTTTCCCCAGTTCCTCCATATTTTCAGTCTGCATTCTGTGTTTACCTGTTGTCAGAGTTTAACCGGTGGTGCATCAGTAATAATGGTCCGTGGGGAAACACAAAATCTTATATAACCACAGCTGCAGTAGTCATTTTTCTGTTTCATTTTTATTGTATTTTCTTGTGTATTGTATGCTGACATGGCATTCAATACATTCTTCTACTACTATTTCACAGACCTATAACCAGAGCCAGAGTAACAGGCGCAGTGTGAACAAGTGCATCATGGGAAGCAAGCACAGCTTCTCCATGTTCCCAGACAGCCCCCGCATGCTGCCGGCTGGAGTCACTCCCATGCTGCACAAGATGCACATTACATGTGGTCAGTTTGAGGTCAAAGAGAGCAGCAGGCGGTCCAGCAACGTCCGACAGTCACTCGGCAGAGGGTCTCTTCTCGAGCCGGACGCCCAGGGTACTGACCCAGAGGCCTATTACTTTTATGTTCAATAATAATTACTGACTTGACTCGGATAGTACGGAATTCCTAAGAGGCCATGCATTATATTTAAATATATAATTTTTTTTTATTATTATTCTTGTTTTCTCGTGATCTCGACATAATTTTCTCGTGATCATGCCAATTTTCTCTTGAACTTGACAAAACAATTGTTTTACGACATAATTTTTCCATATAATTGGCATAAGTGCACGTTCAAATTCAGCGTCATCGCATCATCATGGATGGACACGTCCTGCTCTCACAAGTTGGCTGGCAATGAAATTGACTACATGTTCAGGGTCGCTATATTATCTTCGATGATAATGTTGCAGACTTGACAGCCTCAAGTGTTAGACACTTATGTGTAAGTTGTCAATCACTGGCTCAGAGATATTTGAGTTCGAGTGAGTCCCTGATCCAAGTAAAAGCGAACGCGATCATCCATGATGCTGTGACGATGCAGAATACAAAGAAAAATGAAGTGCTGATCACGAAGGAACAGTATTTATGTTGAGAAAACAAGAACGTATATATTATAATAACATGGCCTTTTTGGACTTCCGTAGAATTATGTTAGAAGCACAAGTTTCAATCAGCAAATGAATCCTGTGTGTAAATGTTGATCGTAAGCATGTGGCTTTGTGTGCAGATGGTCTGCAGGGTCATGTTAAGAATGACGGCTTTCTCTCCCCTGCTGGCGAGGCGGAGTGGTTATCTACCATGAAGTTGGGTGAGAATGAAGCCCAGCCCAGACTCCAGCAATCCTCCTTCCTGTGCTTTAACACAGACCCACAACCAGAGGTACGCTCTTCTCATGTAGTGCAGTGCTCATGGTTAGGGTCTGTTAGGGTAGTTACAGCAAGCAATATTATACATGTTAATACATGCTCATTGATTTGATGTCTGCTGCTTTAAGACGGTATTTTCTTGTCGATTCGTATTAAGTTTAATAAAAAATCTCCATGCTAATTGGGAAGATCATATTCAGAAGACGTTTTTAGCTATCAGCAGAAATGAGGCAAAACTTGCACCAAAGTTGATTTCTACCTTAATTCTTGTTTAAAAGCTTTTAAAGAGCTTTATTTTTTTAATTTCAAGGTTTTTATTTGTCACAAACATGGTTATATACAGAATACAGCTTTGAGTATCTCTGAAATCTGTGCATTAAATAAAAGGGACATAAATATAAGATAAGAGAAAATATGAGAAAATAAAAGAAGACATGAGAAAATATATTAGAACGGAGTTCTCAAACTTTTGCTTGTGGGCCGGATACAGCCCGCCCCTACATTTGAAATGGTCTCTGAACAATGCCAGAAACAGAGAATTTTAAATATGTTTAACTCGAACTTTAAACTAAAATTCCCTTAGTTATTAATAGAGGTCGAGGCACTAAAAGTTGATTGCTGGAACTATCGTCCATCGGCAAAAATACAGAAGTTTTTCCGACTTCCGATCTGCTGTCATTATGTGAGCGGCCTCTAGAGGCGAATTACTGAATCACGTGCTGTTTATTTTTACACGGAAGACTGTGTGCTGCACGGAGAGCGCTATAATATATTTATTATTTCTATTATATTAATTATATAATTATATTTATTAATGGATATATTCAAATTTACGTTAGCACATTTTCATGATTCAGTACTGTTTTTCTTTTCTTTTTGTAATAAAGTTCGGTACTATTTTACGTTTTTTTTAATCCAGTATCCATTTTATAAACTATCGGTTGATTAATTAGTTATCGGTAAGTACGATCCAACCTTGCTATAGATATCCACTCACATCAGTTGACCTTCAGTTATTAAAATAGCCTTATTTTATGTTATATTCACCCACCAACCATAGGCATAAGTAAGTAAACGTTTTGATTCAAATAGCAATGATTATAAAAGCATGTCATTATGATAGTGAAAGTAATAAAGGTGGTAGTTAGTGCAAATATATTTAGACGTGCAAAAGGCAACTGTTTAAAATTTAACTGCTATAAGACAGTTGTACAAGTGGATAAAATATAACTATACTCCGTGTTGGTTACAGTCCGTAGCTATCATGTCATTTAATGATGATTTGCAAAGTTGTCATGTGGATGAGTGTGTGTGATGTTTGTGTAGAAGTGTGTGAACGGCCCGGTGCGAGACCTATCTCTTTGGGAATGGAGACACTGGCAGAATCAGCCTCTTCCAACACATAAAGTGGACCACTCGAGCCGCTGCCTCCATTTTACCGCCATCATGGAACTTATTGACCAGATGAGACAGGAGGAGGAAGGGGTGAGGCACGGGGGGGGCATTGTTTATTTGCCATTGTTATTATGTTTGTGCACCATTTTGCGTTACATGCAGAAGGACAGGGGTCAGGGGGTTGTGTGTGTGTGTGTGTGTGTGTGTGTGTGTGTGTGGGTGGGGGAGTTGTAAAAAAATCTAAATTTTAGGCCCTAAAAAGTCTTAAATTCACTTTTCTAGGTCTTAAATAGTTGTAAACAGGTCGTAAATTTTTTTTGTTTGTTTGTTTTTGGGGTGTTGTAGTCTCTCTTTCGCTAGTCCAAATATAATTTACTGTATTACGACTACAAATGAGACCAACAGCCAATCAGCTTTCTGTTATTGACACGAATCTTTCTTGAACTCTACCACAAACGTAAAACGGATTTAATATTTTGGCGAACGACATTATTGTTTGTGTTTGATTTCGTGATATAAGTCTTACATTTTATTTTTAACGGTCTTAGAAATGTCTTAAAAAGTCATAACTTTGACTTGGTGAAACCTGCAGAAACCCTATATGACGTTACCCAGTTATAATACACCTTTTTTTAAAGATGGTATTTTCTTTTTAAAGCCTTCAGTTGAGCTTAAAGTGACCTATTACTTGTTTGGAATATATCATCAGTAAATTTTATTGATTTGGTCTCCCAACAACTCTAACAAAGCAAGATTCCTTGTTCTTTACACTACACATTTGGGAGCAATAATATAATTTCAAACAGCTATAATTAGACCAAGACTTGGTCATTAGACTTGTGGTAGACAAGTGACTAAGAACTGGTAGCCCAATGGTTCAGATGATAGACTTCTGATTGGAAATCCCAGCGATAGCAAACTCCCATTTCTGTGCCCTTAACCCTCAACTGCTTAATTGTTTAATTGTAAGCCAAATGCCATAAATATAAAAATATACATTAATAGCTTAAGAGGAAAAGATTTGAGGATTAAAGACAGGAAAAGGAAGCTCATTTGATTTGTTCACTTTAAGCTTTAAATAATGCAGAAGCAATACAGAAAGAACTGAAAGACTTATAATTAATTGTGGTTGCCAGGTTTCCATAAACCACGCATAAGCACTGAAACTATTGCAGAAACTGAGACTTGGAAAAGAGAGACACATTAAAACAAACTGTTTTTGCACTTACAGTATGCGTTCTCTTTGTTCACAGAAAATGTATAGATTTCGTTTAAAAAAAAAAATTTGGAAAATTTAGAAATGGGAATTATATCTGGCATGACCATTAGCTTCTCCTCTTAACTTGGGTTAGCGTGATTCCTGCCCCATTGGGTCTTTTAATGGGTTAAATCAAATCTCCATGCTAATTGGGAAGGTCATATTCAGAAAACGTAATGTAATTTACAGCAGAATTGAGGCAATAATATTTTTATGGAGCCAATTTTCCTTGTTATCGCTCGCATTACAGTAGCTATAAATTCGAAAGTTCTTTTTCAGCATCTCCTTTTTCTTAATATTTCTAAAGTAATTACAATATTTTCTAAAATGCCCAAATTTTTTTCTATCCATTTAATTAATCCGTAGTTTCTGATCCAACAGAGTGGCTGCAGGTATGAATCTGAGGTCAAGGCATATCTACAAAAGGAGGATGTTGTTGGTTTTGAGGAGGATGGCACAATAGCAAAGCCTACAAATCCTCGGCAGAAAAGATCTAAACCTGGGCTCGTCGGTCGAGCTGTCAGGCATTCTGTTTCCAAAACTAACTTAGATAAGGAGGACCAAGTGGGACCTTCTTCAAGGACCTTATTAAATCATAAAGCCTCTTCAGAGTCCGACTGTGATGCCAATACAGAAGGTTTAAGTGTGTTTTATTGCGACTATGTTGATCTCGCAAATGATGGTAATGCTATGCAGACTGATGTAATTGAGTGTCCTGAGACAAATCCCTCGAGGAAAGACGAGCAGACCCACGGTTCTCCTGAACACACAAAGGGACTCCAGACAAACCCTGATGAGGACATTGGTGAATTGTTCTATTTACCCAAATGGAATGTCTGTCAAAAACTCAAATTCAGTCAATCTTCTCGAAACTTGGAAACGATCCTCTCGAATGTCAAACGTCTTCTCTCTAGATCTCCACCCGAATGCTTTGATCTACAATGCTCATTGAGCGTCAACGAACCTTCCGACTTTCATGAATCAGACAAGATCTGCAGTAGTCCAAACGAAGAGCTCGATCAATTTCAGGTCAATTTTGACCTTGAAGAACTTGAGAGTTCGTTAGACTCGGACTCTGTGGACTGTAACATAGCAAGAGCGGTTCATGAAGCTGTAACGTTGCCTCATGAGACAGTTTCGGCTGGTCCGGATGGTACTGCCAACAGTCCAAGCTGGGATGAGGTCTTTGAAGACGTTGTAGATGATGGAGCAGATAAAAATGCGTATCCGCCTACTGAGTCTAAAGTTCATCCTAGAAGCTTTGATGAAAGTGTTGACTTGTTTGGTGATGATGAGGCTTTTCTACAAATATCATTACCAAATATTGAGACGCCGCACAAAGACACTGTAATTCCCATAATCAGACAGGACACTGAACAAAAGAAACCATCATCTGAGCAGAGGTCTGTGACTTTCGATTGTTCTCAGGACATTTTTTCGGTGAACTTTGACCTTGGGTTTTCCTTCGATTCTGAAGAGGAGGAACCTGCAGAACCAGCCTCTGACATGACTGCAGAACCTATAGCTGATAATAAGCACATGTTCACTTCACTAACCCTGAATGAACCCAATACATCTTCCAACAGCCTAGGACATATGTCGACCCCGAGGATGGGTCCAATGGGCAAAAAGCTACCATCTGTCATCGCCAAGAGCAACCTTTCACCCATAATCATAGAGCGAGAGAGTTTGATGAGACCAAAGGCTTCAACACCTGACACATTTGTGTCTTCAAAAAAACTAAATCTGGGGCGGTTTCCTAAAATATCGGACTCACAAGCACGTGCAACGGGGAACCGACTATGTCGAAGGTCTCTGCTTGATCCAGGGAATCCTTGTCCAGGTTGGTTTATAATTTGCAGTAGCTTCATATTTGTTCCTTTTTTTTTTTTTTTTTTTTTTTTTTTATTTTTTTTTTTATTCAGGATTGTTCTTTTTTTTAGGTGTATAATAATATATCATATAGCTCTGGTCACTAACCATTTCGAGGACAGAGGATGTCTTAATACAGGGTGTTTTTTTTTACAGAGGCCAAGGTAATCAGAGCTATGATATGTTGATGTTTGGAGAAGAGTAGTGGGCTCAAAACACAGCCCTGTGGGATGCCAGGGTTCAAAATGAGGGTTGAGGATACCTGTTTGCCCAACCTACCTGACTGAGGTTTTTTGGTCAGAAAGTCCAGAATTCATCTGCATGTGGAGGTGCAGATACTCAGGTCAATGAGCTTGGTGATCAGTACAGCGGGATGACTTTATTGAACGCAGAACTAAAGTCAATGAACAGCATTCTGATGTAGGTGTTGTTTTTATCCAGGTTGGTGAGGGCTGAATAAAGAGCCATGGACCTGCATCTGACCTGTTCGGGCGATGTGTGGGTCCAGTGTATGTGGTAGGCCTCCAGTGAGGTGATTCAGAACCAGTTTCTCAAAGCACTTTATAAAAATAGGGGTGAGTGCAACCAGGCGAAAATCATTCAGGCTTCTGCAGCTAAATGCTTAGGCACTGGTTTTATGGTTGTAGTCTTCAGGCACGTGGGAACCATGGCTTGGGCCAGTGACGGTTTGAAAATGTCAATGAAGACCTGTGCCAGTTGTCCAGCGCATGCTTGAGCACGTATGCCACCCAGACCAGCTGCCGTGCGGCCATCCACTCTGCTAAATGCTAAATAGACATCTGTTTGGAGAGTGATGGTGGACTGTGAGCAGTAGAAGAGTCAGCAATTGAGGTGCAATGTCCTATGCCTTGATCGAAAGCAACAAGCAAAAAAAATAATATTTCTTTTACAAATTAATATTTAATTTTCAAAAGAGGACAGGAAGTGACAGCGATTTTGTGCGTGCACAGAAATACAACCTGAGTTCTGGATTTGTGGTCCTCCACTTGACATGTTCATGAGGGATCTCCGATTTTCACTACGTTCCACACGTAAAACAAGGATTGCATTCAGTACACGTGCACCGTACCGAAAGTCCTGTACCGAAACGTTTTGTTGTTTGGTCACGTGTACCATTAAACCCACATTATTTACTGTTTAGAATTTTTTATCCGTCTCAGTGGTGGCAATTTGCAAGAACTGAGCCATTGGAGAGTGTTTTTGAAGTAAAAATGGTAAGAAAACGCTCTTTAAAATGATAAGGGAGTAAAACTATGTAAAAGGAAGCGGTCAGAGTAAATTGAGTAAGAGAAAGTAAGGATGTTTGACACTTCTCATTATGCAAAATGATAAGTGGATATTTTAGCCTACTAAACAGTGCGTTCTGTTATGGGAACTCGTATATGTGGAAAAGAGCCGATGCAATGTTTTCCACTGAATGCATTACGATGCCCTGTGGTGCTGCATGAGCAGCAGATCGAAAAGATGTCTGGATTTGTATTTCCTGGAGAAAATACATTAACCCCTTACTCTTCCAGAAAAATCACAAATATGATGAGAGAGCTGGCTGCCGATTGGCCAAAACTAAATTACGAAGAAAATGGGGAGGATAAGAGAGTCATTTCCCATGACATGTGAAATGAATGATCCGGCTGATTGCTCAATTTCTGGTAATTTTATGTATATTTATGTTTTTTTTATTTTACAATTCTCCAGAAATTATCAACAGTGACAGTGAAGAGGAATCGGTTATTAGAAAACCAGGGAGGCAAGGAAGAGCCAATCCCCTGGCATCTCCAGAAGTAAGGATAATTGCAAAACGTCCCCAGACGTCCACAGACCCCAGCTTTTTTCATCGTTATTTTCACAGTTTAATGGTGGTGTTTCATTCATACATCCATGTGTAACTTGTATACATTATTATTATTATATAGTTATATCAAATCAATCAAATCAAATCGAATTTTATTGTGCACATACACATTTATAGAGTGACATGACATGTAGTAAAATGCTTGTTATGACTGTCCAACATAAATAGAATATAAAAAATAAGGTAAATGCAAATATAAAGTATTAAAATATATAAAAGTATATTCAAAGTATAATTATAAAATATAACAATAGGAATAAGATATTATATTTATATATATATATATATATATATATATATATATATATATATATATATATATATATGAATTAGACAAGGGAATGGGTAGATTTTAGACTTTATTCGTCCCACAGTGGGGAAATTTCTATGTTACAGCAGCAACTGTAGATTTGGACAGTGTATGTTTATGCATGTATATATGTATAAGGCTTGTTTTTATGATGTATTTTTTCCAAGCATTAGTTTACTATAAGCATTAGTCCTTTAATAGAACTTGCTAACATCCGTCTTTAAAGGATGTCTAAAGGAAAGATATACACATTTAAAAGTTGCATGTGAAATATACATTCATTTCATGGAAGAATTAACGAATAAATGAACAAAAAAAGAGCCATTTGAGATGTGCAATAATTAATATATGTGCAGTTGGTTCAGTGTATTTATATATAAATGTCTTATTTTTTTCTAGCAATCAAAAACCAGTGAGGTGGAGTCTCCTATCCAAGCTCCCAGAAAGCGTGTGCCTCGATTAAACATGGTAATCTTGATGATTTTTGTGTTTCGCAAACCTTTTCGGCCAGAAAAGTATGTGCTTGTGTTTACATCATGACTGAAAAACCTTGGCTTTATTTCCTAGTTGGAGGAGAGCGACGCGGAATCTGCGTCAGACGATGACTTTCAACACCGATCTTTCAGTCGGCCCAAAGTGCAGCAGCCACATAAACACTCGCGTCCTCTTCAGGCGAAAGCGAAGGTAAAAGCAGCTCTCATCCACAACATGCCGGGGGAGAAGGTTATTAATAAATTGTGCAGGGACAAAAAAGTCTCACATTTATCGTTTTACCTTTGGGCGATTTGATCATTTCCCAGAAGGCAGTGCACAGGAGCGGGAGGCAGTTTCTGGATGAAGAGGCCGAGCTGAGTGAAGAAGGAGGCTCTGTCTCTTCTGATGAATGTGATGGAGAAGAACTGGAAAAGTCTTTGGAAGGTTTTGTAGTGGACAACACTCAGTTCTCCCAGGGCCTTAATGGTAAGGAAAAAGGTTTCATGGTATGGATTAATAGACATTCTGGAACTGGATTTGTGGTTATATTGGATTTAATATAAAATACTACTATATTTTATTTGGTTAATTTATGTTTAGCTTTGAACATGGTGCCATGCACTGAAGTATGCATGTATTTTATAGATTTGACTTGAAGTATGATGTAATAAAGTATCCAAATATTGGGATAAGATATGAGATGGCGTTTCCTCACAACAGAATTGTTAGAATTGATTTGAAGAATTGAGTGATGAATTGATCTCTATACAGTGGTGGTATTTTCCAGATTTTTCCATTTTTTTATTATTATATTTTTTTTACTTATTTGTCACACTTAAATAATTCAGTTCATCAAGATAATCGGAGTATAAACAAAATGCGTTTTTTTTTTTAATGACGATTTCATTTATTAAGTGAAATAAAGCTCTCCAAACCTGCCTGGCCCTATGTGAAAATGTAACTGGGCCTTAAACGTTATAACCGGTTGTGAACAAGTGACATTCTAACACGCTCAAAGTGACTTAAAGTGACAAGACAGTGTTTTTAAAAGACAAAACGTTAAAAATAAACAAGCAGTTTGGTTAAATTTGGTCTTTAAAAAATGCCGTCTCATCGCAATAAACCACATTAAGCTCTTAACAGTTTTCTATGGGAGAAAAACCATTAACGTTACGTGTTAACGCGTTGCGTTCAGTATGCGTTATTATAATTTGCCCTTATTTCAAATCCCCAGGAAAACCGTAATGCAAAGAAAAAAATTGCACTGAAAACCCGGGATCATTTTAAAAGGTTAATATCAATGCTTCTGCTAGAGATGCACGGACCACCACCGCTGGGCCGTATAAATAAGGGTGTGCGATTTAGAAATTCTGTTCGGCTTTCTGTTTTTCAGATTCTGAGATGCATGGAGTTTATCTGAAATCTGTAAAGAGTCCTGCCATTTCAAGCAAATTTCAAATGGTGCACAGGCCCAGGCATAATCTAAACATCTTCTCCCAGGTGAGTAGATCGAATCCATTGAGAAACAGGTGATCGGTATTGTATTAGGGATGGTAAGATTCACTGATTCGCAGCCCTGCATAGGCATAAAGGTTAACCAGGCGATGCATCGAAAAGTGTTCGTCGGATACAAGTTGGCATTTATATCGCAATGCATCGTTTTGAACAGATTTGATTTGTTTTAAAAAAACTATTATATATATATATATACTATATATATTTATATATAATTAGTAGTAGCTGCGCAATACTTTTGTTTAGAATGTGACCAATGTTTGATATGTAGATTGATTTCTTGTCGCTAAACAGTGGATATGACGTATCTCAACACTACGGAGAACAAGCGTGTCCTGAGAGTCACGTAGGATATAGATTTACATGGCAGAGGTAGAGCTGCATCTTCCTGCAGACAGAACAGGGAAAAGTTTGATTTACTCTTTTTCTTTTTTCGAAAGGCTTGTTTGTGAAAGGGCCATGTGTTAAAAGTCAGAAGGCAGTTAATTAAATGTATAGTTTGAAATACAAGAAATAAAAATACACAATCTTTAGCATATTGAATCGTATATCATAATTTTTTCCATTGCATCGTATTGTGTTGAATCAAATCAAAATTGGATCTCGCTACATCGTAATAGGGGCCAATCGTATCGCATGGAAGTAAGTGAAGCAACAGTGCAGTGTGTCAGTGAAAATGGACAAATATTACATCAAGACTTAACATGGATACTTATAGATCTTGAGTAGGCATGGTGTGGAGTGTTAGTTTGTATTGTAGATTTCACCTACGATGTAAAGTATGTTTTTCCAAAAATCTGCAAACGCTGCACGCAGGTCCCCGAGCAGGACGAGACGTACGAAGAGGACAGTTTTGTTGTCAACGGCAGTGAAGTCGAGGAAGACGCCAGTAGTGCTTCTGACGAGGAAGAGATTGTTCCTGAAGACTCGTACGTAGACGGGAGGCGACAGTACGCTACGCGCCGGAGAGTTCATCAAAAACAAAATGCCGGAGCGGAGAGAATCGTCCAAACCCGAAAGGCCAACAAGCGCTCGAGAATCCTCCGAGTCGACGATTCGAGTGAAGGGGAACAGGAGAAGGATGAGAAGAAGAAAAAGACGATCTCTGCTCAGAAGCTGCCCTTTTCAGACAGCGCACCCGGGAGGGTTTTGAACACCCCACCTCGGCCCCGTTTGCCTGAATGTGACCCTGAACAAGCAGGAGTAGAAAAAAGCCCAAAGGGTGCTGCGCTGAAGAAACAGGAGACGGACAGACCAAAGTTTAGTAACCAGGTCCGGGTTTCTGAAAAGCTGCATTTCCTGGAGCCTACTACCACTTCTTTGACTCCGGCTAGTGTGTGTGTGTTAGTGGACAGTCGTTGCATCAGCGCCGGTGCGAATGTCGTGTCCTCTCTTCGACTGAAACATGGCGCAGCCGTGCACATCTGCTCTCTGGGCAGCTGCGATTTCATCGTCAGTAACCGCATGGCTGTGGAGTGGCAGAGCGAGTCAGAGTTGGCCAGTGCCCAGAATCGCAAGCGGCTGCAGGAGAGGATGCAGAACCTGCAGGGCTTGTTTGAGCGAGTGTGCCTCCTGGTGGAGAAAGACCGCACTAAACCGGGTAAGCACACTGTAAGAGTGTATAGATGAGAATACTGTGTACAGTAGATATAATTGAACATATTTGTGATTTTCACAAGATATGCAAGACTATTGGACTAGATAAGATTCCATATTCCATAAGTACTCTGAGTGGAACTGAGCAGGTCAGTAAACCTCTGCATTAGTGCACCTTAGAAAATGGGCATCTATGTATGTTCACTTGGTGTTTAAGATTTTTTTTCTTCATTACTACATTTTCTTTGAAAAAGAAAAACACAATAACTTTCAATGCTAAATGAGTATTAGCTGAATATTAGTTCATGAGGATCAGGATGATTATAAGGATGAGATTAAGGACGAGGATTAGGATGTAGATAAGGATAAGGATCAGATATCAGAGGACAAATATCAGATATCTGATCTGAACTTAGAATTGGAAATATTTACATATAACGGACAAAAAGATCACTTTATCTCATTAGATTATTTATTAATTATTTAATAGTTTATATTTATATATA
>JAAIIK010000032.1:5035860-5046677 GCA_014706435.1 Silurus glanis
GTGCATGGAGTAAGGGTTCTCTCACAGTGTGTGTTTGTGGAAAAAGTGTTCTTTTATTTAGTGTGTGTGTGTGTGTGTGTGGAGTAAGGGTTCTTTCACTGTGTGTGTGGAGAAAAAGTTCTTTCATTCTGTGTGTGTGTAATAAGGGTTTTCTCATTGTGTGTGTGTGTAACTCTCAGAAAACTCTTATAAATGTAGTTATGTGCAGGAGAATAAAACACTGAACCGCATCCATCATTCCTACTGGTTTTTCATACGTCTTTCACTGGTTATAATTAAACATATTTGTTACTTGAGTAGAAATAAAGTAGAAAAGTAAAAGGACGAATGCAACAGTAATTCCATTACCCTTTAATTCATTAATAAATATTTTGTACAGCCATGAAAGTTGAAACGCATTTCACCGTTTTATTTTTCCATATGAGAAAAAAACAACTGTATAATCAAAAAAAAAAAGTGTGATGAATTATACACATGATTAAGATCTTTAGAAAACGTTGACATGTGCCTTTCAGATACTAAGTGTTAAACAAGAGCAACAAAAAAAATTACTGTCTCACCAAACACACATGGCTGTCGATAAATCACTGCAGAAAGATTACAGAAAGCAGATATTTATAATAATTACAACTACAGTGTCTAAATAACCTGCAGGAGGTAAACAGTGTCGTAGGTGAGTAACAGAGAAACAACAGGTACTGTAAAAGAATAATTGATAAAAATTAAGGTGCGCTTTAGACGTCGTCTTTGAACTTTCGAAATAATGTGGTAAAGGACACACGTGTTATATACAGTGTACTGATTTTGTAGACATGTTACCCATAACCGGATCTGTAACGCTGAAGGCTATGGAAAGCTGGGACGTTTTTTTCATTCATCGATCCAGCTGATGTGGTTTGTTCTACAGATGTACATCGTTATTATACAACTCGAACACAAAAAGTCGAGAATCACCGTATGATTATTTATACCGTATGACGCTTGCATTGCTCTGAATATAAAGGTTTTGATTGAGACGTTTCAGCCGACCAGATGTGAACCAGTTCAAGGTGTAAGCTGTAGCTGAAGGTGGAGAGGTTAAAGACATCAAGGCTTACGGTCAGATCAGAATCCGTTCTTTCTGTGGAATGCCGTTTGCAGCGGAGAGGAGAAAAAACAGAGCTATGCATTTCTGAAAACTACGACCGTGTTTAAGTGCCACGTTAAAAAAAAAAAAACATTTTAGACTTCGAAAAGTCACAGCAATATGAGATTAAAGTGGTAATGTTTTGAGAAAAATCACAGAGAAACGTTTCGCTCGTTTGGTTACATCCTACTTGTGATTTAGCAGTAAGGAAATTATTTTGGCGCATCAGCACGAAACTATCATTAGTAAACGGACACTGCAGCGATTATGTAGGAAACTTGGTTTACTCAGAAGAAAGAAAATCGGACAGACATTGAGAAAATTGCCTCATTTCTGCAGTCTAAAGGAAATCGATGTTTATATCGAAGAGGAGATGCTGTTTCTGAAGAGAGTATGAGAATGATGATCGAAGAAATCGACCCTGCTCACCGGTAATGCTATGACTTCGATTTCGTAATTTCGTAATTTTAGTTTTTTTTAACGTGGCACTTTTAGGCAATGAAAGCGAAAGTAGTAGAAAGCAGAAATAGTAGAAAGCAATGTTCAAAACAAAAGTAAAAAAAAAATATATTTGTTTAGAAGCTCAGCATCACCGTTTTCTACAGAGACAATTTTACTCCAGTCGAGATGCACTACATGGGCAAAAGCAAGTGAACACCTGGGTATGTGGTTGGTACTCCTAGTGCTCAGTCTCCAACCTTTTGTTAAATCACAGACCAGTTTTAGGGAAGATTTTTGTCCACGGACTCAGGTGGGTGGGGAGCTCACGCTCAAAACTACAAATAATAACGTGCATATTATATTACTACGATACATATGATTTAATTATTACTTGTATCTTTATAAGTGTAAATGTAACTGAACGCACCATAATACAGAATCAATTGCAGCATAATTTATCGATGCATTAAAAAAAAATTTTTTTATAAAAAAAAGGACGGGAATTAGCACAGGTGGAATCATCTATCAAGATATGCAAATAGTCAATAAAATGTTTTTAGCTTTTTTTGTGCGGCTCAGTAACTGAATGATTCCATGGCCTGGTGGTTTACATTCATGGCATTTGGCATAGGTGCTTATCCAGAGTGACGTGCAAGTGAGAAGGTGAGAGTTAAAGACCTTGCTCAAGGCAGTGGCAGCTTGGTGGTGCTGGCATTTGAACTCATGACCATCCGGTGCCTTAAACATGGAGCTACTACCTCCCTGGTGGTTGAGGACCCCTGCTCTAGTGCACAAAGCGAGATAAACCCCTGGCAGTAACACGTCCTAATCCAATTGAATGTGGTCACCATCTCCATGCGTCCTGGAGAGCAGTGTCATAGTGGAAAGCCTATGCAGAAGAGTCAGTTATAGATGCTATAGAGGAGACCATATTAAAATGAGATGTTCAATAAGGACATGTACTGTATGTATCCAGTGTTTACATGCTATTGGCCGTGTAGTATATGAATAACCACTTCAGCAAACGCTTGCGAGATCTTTTTTTGTTTGTCAATTGTGCTGAAAGACTGAGTAATCTCAGTTTTGGACCCGTCTTTCTTTAAACTGGACTTCCCTCCCATTGACCTTCAGTCAATTAATACTGCTTAGCATTAATGATTTAGCTTGTACACAAAACATTTCCCTCTTACCAGCATGATTCAGTCCAAATTCCTGGACTCTAACATTCATCCTGAAAACATTCAGTACAAAAATAAGAAATGGATCGTAGCAGCATTAACCCTGCCTCACTGTAGAGAGAAACGCAGTAAAAACATGCTTTGGATTGTTTTCGGAAAATTCCCACTCAAATCCCTCCCCCCTACACAATACATGAAACTTTAAAGCTGGGACAATTTTTGCTGATGCTGTTTCTAGTAGAATTGGTAATAAGGGAACTAGAATTCCCACAAACAGCGGATACTTATTATACCCATACTATAGAACCTGTTTAATTAATCTTCTGAGTGAAGTATGAGTTCAGAGGCTTGTGGTTTGGAGCTGCGTTTGCTGTACAGGCTCAGGCTCGCAGTCTTTGACACCGCCGTCGTTTCGCATGTACATGAGGAACAGAGTCACCGTGGCGAACGTAGTGGCGTTGACAGGGAAAGCCCTGAGAAGAGTAGAGGTGAGACCACGAGTAAAAACCCTCCAGCCCTCCCTCTGCCAGCTCTGATGGACACAGTCCATGATCCCGTTGTATTTGTAAACGCCGCCCCAGCCGTCTGCCTGGAGGCGGGACTTGATGACGTCCACCGGATACGTCGATAGCCAGGACGCGATCCCCGACATGCCGCCTGCGAAGAGCAACTTCGGAATGATGTAAAGGTCGTCGGCTTCACACCCCAAGGAACGTGTCAGGACGTCGTAGGACAGGAAATACACGCCGAATCCTGGAGTCTCGCGGATAATGGTGGTCAGCATGCCACGGTTGATGCCCCTGAGGCCCTCTTTTTTGTAAATGCGAACTAAGCAGTCCAAGGAGTTCTTGTATACCTTCCTTAAAGACTTCTTCTCTCCGGTGCCCTGCATCTGCATGCGAGTCTTGGCGAGCTCCATGGGACAACAGATGACGCACTGGATAGCCCCGGCTGCAGCGCCAGCCAGAAACTGGTTCAGAGGGGTGTCTTTGCCCAGCATGCGCATCGCGTTGCCCTGCACGCCAAACACAATGGCGTTGATGAACGTCAGGCCCATCATTGGGGAGCCAATGCCTTTGTAGAGCCCAAATAACTGTAATAAGAGAGATTCGTTGTGAGATAAGGGCATCCACAAACTGATAACACGTACTGTACTTAAACCCTAGTGAAAAAATCCAACATGGTAGCTAGTAGTGTACACAAAATTCACGGTTCGGTTAAATTATGGTACAGTTAGGGGGCGTTATTTTATTAATGTGGTTTATTAATATTAACATTCGTGAACATCAACAGTTGACATTTTTTTAAACAATTTGAAATAAAATGGCTGCTTGGTTTAAGTAAAAAATACAATATATCAAAATAAAATAGAGTAGATCAAATAAATACACTTTTATTATTTTGATTGAATTTAATTAATCGATTAAATAGGCACAAATTAAAATAAAAAAATTTAATACAGTGGTACCTCGCCATACGAGTGCCCGAACATACGAGTTTTTTGAGGTACGAGCGGTCACTCGGTCGATTTTTTGCTTTGATACGCGAGCAAAAACTTGAGATACGAGCTCGAGACGCCGCTGCTAGATGGCGAATCGAAGCCAGAAAGCGAAGATTGTGACGAAAATTAAGATAAGCAAAGAAGAAAAAGTAAAGATTTTAAAGTTTAGGGATACGTAGTGTGCAGGAGTGATAGTAAAAAAAACGAGTTTTCCCTCCGCCTCCGCTTATCGCCTCTTAAACCCCCCAAAGAATGTGTATACATGTGTATGTGTTTTTTACCTTCAATATTTAATTTTCTAAAGATATGCTCTTAAGTGTACTAATTAATTCAGCATACTATAACAAATGTCTGCATTTAAGAAACACACATTCAATTTATTTATTCATTAATTAATTAATTCCTTCCATCATTCATTTATTCATTCACTCTCTCAATTATGCGGAATTGTCAGGAGAAATTAAGAGAAATTCTTGAGGTTGTACATAAAACACAAAGGAATACACATCGTAGACTGTCGTAAAGATGGTTAAAATGACAGGAAGTGGCAGCGGTTTCGCACGTGAGCAAAACAATATTTGAGATTTGCAATACAAATAGTTTTTCCGGTACGAATCCAGTAGCCACAGTGAGACTGCGCTCAAAGTGCGAGGCAGAGACTAAACAAACTTGCGGTCCACCACTCAATATGTTTGTAAAGCAATTCGGATTTTTACTATGTTCCGGATGTTAAACAAGAACCGAAAGTCCTGTACCATGATGGTTTGAATGGTTTGGTGCGAATAAGTGTACCGTCATACCCCTAATGGCCACTAGTTAGCCCCTGTTCCCCACATGGCTCTTTCTCACTTTTCAACTTATGCCAGTCTGACAACCACTAAGACACTATGAAAATCCTGACAAATCAGCAGGCTTCATTATCTGCATTTGATTCCTTCATCGATGCATTCCTCTGGAAACCCTTCAGGATCAGCTGAGCGTGTTTATCCTCGAGAGTGAACAAGATAGAATGACATTGGAGCTTAATTTAGCTCCCTCTACATGTTGCCCTTGCTTACCCTGGGTACTAAAATATCAACCCTGTGCAAATATCCAGTGCCCAATCTCCACCTCTGTCAGAGAGCCGCTAGTCACGCCTCCCTCCAACGCTCACACTCTCCCTCCGAGAGGCCTCTAATCACATACACCTGTCCTCCATTTACCCATCCCCTTTATAAGGCCCCTCTTCCCCTTCACTCACGGTCCGATTGACCGTGTACGGCTATAGATCATCTGGACTACCGCCTGTGTTTCCCATGCTTCGCGCTACGCTTCGGGTGAAGCTTGATTCAGTTAAGTTTGTCATTTTCTGCAGACTCTTTTGTGTTTGTTTATTCAAGAGCAATAAACGACAACCTTGTTTTACTCCCGGTTCCTAAATCCTGGTCTATCCGTGACAACCTCACTGCTAGAGCAAATATGAGATTTTTCTCTCATTCATGGCGCTAATGATTAGAGCCATTATGGAAAGCAGAACGAATGCTGAATTTTGATTTTTTTGTTTCTAGCATGTTTACATCAGGAACTTTTTCATCAGCAATAAATAAGAGTCGTACTCACAGATTCTTGATGAATTATAGACTGGAAGCAGTGGTATGTTCCACGATAAAGGGGCTTGTCCACACTTTGAACCTGAAGTCTCACCTGAAAGTCAGATTTGCACAGTTATAACCAGCAAATGTCAGGTTCGTAACACACACACACACACACACACACACACACACACACACAAACACACACATATGCACAACACACTGCTGACAAAAGCGTGCGGCGAATGCGCGACATTTAACTGAATATTTGACTCAAAGACAAACGCAACAATTAAACACAGCATGAAATTTAACAGTCTGAACTGTAGAGGCTACAACTTAAAGAAATAAGGATAGGAGTGCTATGGCGTAGCTGAGGGATGCTGTAAATAAGAATGAAATCAATGGGAAAACCGAAAGAGCGCGCCATGTTCGAATGGAAAGGAAGAAATTCACCTTGACTGTACTTACTAGGTTACCCATCCGTGCAGGGGTTGTAAATCCCTCACCCTCATCTACAACAAAGTGACACTTATGGCATGAAAGACAGCCCCTGTAGCAGGGTTCACAATGAACACAGGAGAACAAAAAAAAAAAAAAAAAGGCAGGACAGAGGCTATGAAACACATCGTATCTCAAACCTCCGAACCCACTCTTTGTGGCGGTGGTTTTAAATCTACAACAAATGAATGTCAATTGATTTATCTATAAAATAACCTGACTTAAGACCTTTATCTTTCAATATTTGTTATATTATTATAAAATAATCTTCCCAGCATACAGGACTGAATCACAAAACAGATAAGAGGATAGAAGTATATCTATAAGAAGAATAAGTTCTTAATATCCTGCCCTTTTTCATACGGAAATGCACTAAATGTGAAATTCATTGTATTAATTATATACAGACATACATATATACACAAGGTGGTATCAAAACGTTTCGAAACTAGTTTTGTAACACACCAACAGATGGCAGCACAAGTCTGCGTGCACAGTCACAGGAAGCACCGACCTTCGTTAGTCAGTGCGCCAAAAGACAATGTCCTGTGTTCATCGGAAGCTGTGCAACTATTCTGACCACGTGCGTTACCACGTCTGCTATCCGGAACAGATGCGTACCCTGTTACCGAGCTCTCCTCACACGTGAGTTTCTTGCTAAAATCTGCAACCACCCTACTCGCCAGATTTGGCTCCTTCAGACTTCGCCCTCTTGAGATCCAGCTCAAAAGTCGCCGTTTTGACACCACTGCGGACATCCAATAGCAGAAGCATACGCTTCAAAAAGAAGACGTCCAGGACACATTCCAGAAGTGGCAGAAACAATAAAAACGCTGTATTGCTGTGCAAGAGGACTATTTTGAAGATGATAGTGTGTAGTCTTGTAAACAGAACAAGACTCGAAACTTTTTGATAATACCTTGTGTGTATATATAATTAAAAAATGTATCGTTCGATTGACATGGTCCCTGCAAAATGTCAATTTCTTTGTGTGAAAAAAAGGTTGTGCTTCAAGAGCATTTGCAACATGAAATCTACTCTGTGGCTGGAACAGTAACATGAAAAGCGCTCAGCTTCACGGGTGCATTTCACAAGTGCATGCTTGCATGGGACATGCTAACCCACAATCGAAACCTTTTTGTTTTTTTTGTTTTTTTTAAAGAAGTCCCTAAGGAAAAATGTTGTCCTAGTTTCAATACACGGTCCCGAACATATCGTTTTTTCAAATTATACAGTAGATTCGTTCACTCCGCTGTAATCAATAATATCAGGCATTAACAATATAAAGTGTGCAAACTAAAAAAAAAAGAAATTTAAACCCACCTTAACGGTATCAAACGGATGTCCGACCAACACACCAGCAGCACCTGGAACAAACGAAGACTTCTACAGTGAGCAAACAGACACATTGTGTGGGTTTTACCTTTATATTTTATCCTGTTCCATTTGATGATGCTTCCCATTTTACTCCTATCCTTTCTTCCCACTTGTCACCTGATAATTCCCACCCAAACCAACTCTCTATCATACAGCACATACCAGCCAGGGAGGTCTGATGAACATCCTCCATGCCATCTATAGCCACACATTAAGCCATTTATATGCATTTTTTGAATTTAATGCTCATGCACATACCAAGGAACAACATTTTTGCCCTCGTCCACATTCCGAAGTTGAGAGATACTCAACTTCTGTCCCTCAAGCCTGACACCAGTTTTACATTCCCTCGGCTACTAGACACATGTGGTTGTTTTATTTTTGGGATTTAAACCCGTGATCTCTCTCTACCACTCCAGAACCTGATATTAGTTGTTTCTTTTTTCTTTCTTGATGGACAACTACGATGGACAAACACTGATCTTCCCGAATGAGAACACGAACAGCAGCGGAACAACATTGAAAATGTAACTGTTCCTTAGGGTGACGCCTGATAGGCAACGTAATATGTGAACGTGTGTTAAAACTATTTCGGTATATACATCCGTTCTAAAGTCTACACTATGCACGTGCAGTAGAGGCGCAGCGGTGAACAGATTCGTATTGAAATCCTAAAAGGAGAAATTCCTGAAAATTCCGTATATCAAGGGAGCGAATGAATGAATAAATGAATGAATGAAGAATGGAATTCATTTATAAATAAAAAGAAATATTAAACGTGAAAAAAAGTAACAAACACACACATGGCGAAAATGTGGTCTAAAAAATGTAAATAATTTCAATGAATTATTCCATGTATTTCCTTTCATTGTTTTTAAATTTAATTTGTGCTAATTTAATCGATTACTCTACTTGATAGTTAAACCAATATAATAAAAAGGTGTATTGCATTCATTTCTTTTACTTAATTACATTTTAAAATATTTTTTATTTCAACCAAGCAGGCATTTTTTTTACAATTGTTTTTAAGTAATGTAACCTGTTAATGCTCACAAATGTTCATAATAATAAACGACATTATTAAAAAAAAAAAAAAAAAACGACAAGCAATTTTATGTTTTGCATTTCATCTCTCTAAATGTACCGTAATTTAATGTGACTTAAAAACCAAGGTACATACCGTACCATGTATTTTGTGTACCGTTACACCGCTATTGTACAATATTTGTTTAATAAGTGTAATCTTTACGATATCCATGTACGATGACCCACGCTCATCTTTAGTGTATCAAAGTCAGTAAACAAAAAAAAAAGCTTATTTGTTGCTTGACTGGAAAATCCAAAATGCTGAAGTGTGTGCTCATCAGGACTTTGGTGTCTTTGGGTGGTAGAGAAACGTGGGGTGTGCTGTACATAAAGTATGCTATGATCTGTGGAGTAGGCAGATAAAAGCCAAGCCGTTTTGATTGGCTGGTTACACATCAGCAGAGAGATAGAGAGAGAGAGAGAGAGAGAGAGAGAGAGAGAGAGAGAGAGAGAGAAAACCTAGATGTGTAAATAGCTATTCTGGTTCATTTTGTGAAAAATATTTGAACCTAGTCATTCCTTTCCTTTTGTATCAGTGACCTACAATAAGCCTGTGGTGTACTTGTGTAGAAAATTTGCTAGTCATGCAATTCAACTAGTGAACATTCTTCTCAAGTGCAGTCATACTTGTAAAAATAGTTTGTTCAGAGAGAAAAAAAAAGAAGTGATTTATTATTTTGTGACAAGCTTGGAGGTTTTACATGGTTTGCATGCCAGCCCTGAAAAAAAGGGAGCAAGAAAGAAAAAAAGCAAAGCTGTATTAAGTCTCTATGAGTCCCTTATATTTATTTATTTATTTATTTTTAGCTAAACAGTCCCCCAATTTCAGCACTTTCATCAGTAAAAATGTACACATAACTGAAACAGCATTATTAAAACAGTAATAGTGTGTATATGCATATTATTACAGTTTATAGAAGGCCAGATCTCTCGCACCAGATGCTGAACACCTGGTTGGAGAGTTTGAGATTCCCTCGTGTGCACACTGTTCACACTTACCTCCAATACATCCTGCTGCAAAGTCCAATGCCATTCCTTATTTTCACGCAAGAAAATGATTATGACGCAAATAAAATGTGTGTGTGTGTGTGTGTGTGTGTGTGTGTGTGATGGCTTGGCTAGCTATTTAGCCAGCTTACGGAAACTTTCAGTTGAAACGTGTGTGTGTGTGTGTGTGTTGAGTCTGTTTACGGTGTGTAAATGCACAATCAGCTTCTAGTGCACAACCCAAGGACGCTCCAATTTGCGTTTCATCCCTGGCTCAAGTAGCAGAAGAGTCTATTCCAGTACTTTCTGAATGGAGCTCAGAGACAGACACAGAGTCCATATTTAAGGAAGCGCCTGGTCCAATAGAGACGCGCGTACGCGGACAACACCCCTGCTGCCCACTGGTGCGCGCTCCCGAGAGCGTGTCTCAAACCGGTAGGGGCAAAAAAAAAGAGCGTGTCGTGACGCGTGTAATTTTCACTCCTGAGAGGCTGTGTTTTAAATCACTTTTTGATCAACCCCAAATTAAAGAGCTGCTGCTTCTCTATGATCTTCACATCTGCCGTGTATCGTCTGGGAGCAGGTTCCAAAACGGACTGCAAAAACCCTCATAGTGATGGTGAAACATGGTGGTGGTGGCATCTTCCTCTAGGCCTGCTATGATTTATTTTAATATCCTACAAAATGACTAAATCCCAATTGCACTGCATGCAAGCCAAGTAGTCGATTTGAGACGCGCCCCAGAGTGTGTGCGTGTGTGTGTGTGTGTGTGCGTGCGTGCAAAGACGAAATGCGTGTTTGTTTGGCACCTGCCCACGCGCTTCAACCTGACCAGCCAATAGATCATCAACAGGCTATATTATATTAATTATATTATATTATATTATATTATATTATATTATATTATATTATATTATATTCAAATTCTTTTTTTGCTTTTTTTTTTACAACTTGTACCAGCATGTAAATATTTACAACTTGTACTATGCAAATAGCAATAGAATATAAAAATCTAATAAAAATAAAGTATGAAAGTAAATATATATATA
>JAAIIK010000032.1:5082660-5106247 GCA_014706435.1 Silurus glanis
GATAGATAGATAGATAGATAGATAGATAGATAGATAGATAGATAGATCGATCTGCCATGCTATGCAAATAAATCAACTGTCATATGTGGATGTATGCATTAAAGGTCGCCGCAACATTTCATAGTCTGCTTCCTCTCATCTGATGTAACTTACATGCACTCTGCCTTCTCTGCATGGAGGAGGATCTTCCAGTCCTCCTGGGGAACAAGCCAGATTAGTTTTTCAGGATATTATGCTGTGTTGTTATTGGTGTTTCTGCTTTTCTAAATGGTATTTTGTTTTATTCAGTGAAGGGATCAATCAAATTATGATTGTAAAGTATTAAACATTGCAGTTGTATGTATTGTTGTTTTAAATGCTTTAATTTGTATTCAAATAAACTGCATGCATCATTCACATGGTTTGATTTGAGTTAATAGTGTGAAATACTGATGAACCCAAGTCATGTCTTTCTATAGTCTTGCATCTCATAACAAAAGATAGCTAATGCTCTTGGGATCTAAATGCATTGCAAACATGCAATAAAGTAGTCCATGGATCTTGTGTGTAATATTACAAGACTTGTTCATATTCTGACGGTTAAATTCACTTCCTTGTGCTTGTTTGTGCAGAACACCTGTTCTGGTGCTCAAATTGCATCAGGCACATTTGTTTTTATTTAGCTCAAGTGTTCCTGGTCCCATTCTTTTGAACATTTTCAATAGTTTCAATGATGAAGAAACTCACACTTCAACTATTTTCCTCTACTTGGGTGTTAGAAGTAGACGCAGATTTCGTTCAAGAGCAGTCGTTCTGGAGGGAACACTGTCGTCCATACATAGACCAGGAAGACAACCATAGAAAAGGTCTATCTCTTTCTTTTCCTGTTTGCCTTATATTCCACCTTTTACTATACAGCAGCTCTACCAGAAGCAGGAAAGGAAGAAAACAAAAACACACACACATACAGGTCAGTAGACATCATAACAGATAGCCACAACATCTCACAGAACGTTTGTTGGATGAGGAAACGCACTACTACTGAAAAAGTAGTCACTTATCTGGGTGACACTGAATGCGCATTCATTACAGTTCCATCATTGCTGAAGTGAAGTGTTCAGGTGCTTAAATGCCAAAACCAAACTGTGGTCCTGAGCCAATGTAGTGTTCATGTTAGTTAAAATATTTAAAGCTAAAACAGAAAAAGCTATTTAAGCATTACACTGCACTCACTTCCATAAAAAAAAAAAAAAAAAACAATCCATTAAAAAAGAAACGAAAGTATTTATTTCCCTTTGAACACCTCCAAACCGAATGCCATATCTTGCACCTCAAAGTTCTCAAGTCTCAAAGGTGACATTTGGCGCCACCCAATGTTGAGAATGAGGTTGTGATTCTCTCGTGGTTTCTTCCTCATGATATCTCAGGAAATTTTTATTTGGCACTGTTGCCACTGGTTTGCTTATTAGGGATAAACTTATAGGCACTAAAATTATACTTACTAAAAGTATACATTTAACTTGCATTACCTATTTATCTTTGTAATGCTGTTTTGGGACAGTTGTTAAAAGAGCTATAGAAATAAAACTGGATAGATTTGAATTAATTATAAAAAAAACCAACCCCCCCCCCCCCCCCCAAAAAAAAAAAAAAAAAAAAACACGCACGCACGCACGCGCTCACACACACCAACACACACACAAACACGCAGGCACGCGCTCGTTCACACGTTCAAGCGTTTCGGTGTGTGTGTGCGCGCGCGCTGTAGCCCAGATCTCTATGTGAATAAAAAGTGTGCACGTACTGTACCTAGTCCTGATCTCAGTCCCTCTACTCTGTACACATGGGTGATCATTTCACTGCGGGGATTTAAAGCGTGGATGCGGCTGCAGCATCATGTGAGTTTTCTGCGCTTGTTGGTCAGAAATTTGGCCATAATGCTGTACTGCGGTGTTGGAAAAAGCGCCTGTACAGGAGTAGAAAGTGGCAGTAAATGTTTATCTGTCATGCGAGTGCTGGAAAAGAAAATCCGCAGTGTGCCTTCAAATTCTACAGAGATGTGTGTGTGTGTGTGTCGTAATTAGTACATGATGGAGGTATTATAATAGTCAAGCCTGAACCTTGCGGAGAAGCAATTAGTCAGTGAGCGAAGGAAGGAGGGGGGAATGCCGCAGAGAGAGAAAGAGAGAGAAAGAGAGAGAGAGAGAGAGAGAGAGAGAGAGGCGGGGTGGGCTTCTAGCTTCTGGCATTGGTGATGCGGGAGAATTTTTCTATAATGCTTTCTTTTCCATTTTAAACTGCATAGCTCAGAATAGATTGATGGTTTATAGACCTTTATAACTCACAGACGAATGGGAATAGGAAGGTAATGGGAAGTGGTCCAGCCGGATGTTGGGGATGATGCGCATCCCCTGACAGGATGCATTCCTATGTTGTTACATTGTAACTACGCTGATCTTGGAGCAACGTTTTCCTCAGGAACCCAAACTATTAGCAGTTCTTTTGAAAGAGTGGGAAATCCGTTTGCGTGTGAGCCGCTGCTGCTGTGTGCATACGGTAACTCGTGCTGGTCCCTCAGGTGAAGATGAGACGGAGATATATCTGTGGCTACACGACCTGAACGAAAAGGGTTGGCGCTTCACTGTTGTCGCAGGACATGGAATTCAACGCTGGAGCCAGGTCTGCCAGGTATCACCTTCTCCTGCTTGCACTGTGTTCATTAGTGTGTAGTAATTATATCAAATGATGCACCATGGACCACAGTTCAGGTATGGCTGTGTGCGCATCTCTGCATCAGGATGTCACGTCCTGTAGGAGGCGCTGTCATAAGACCCACACTGAAATAGGCTTCACACTAGAGCCTGCACACCCGTGGGTCCCAACGCAAATGAGTGCGGCTCGGGACGAGATTTGATAGGTGAATGCGGGTAAAATACTTGTGTGTGTGTGGGTTGCGGGAGAATACAATCATTCGTGTGACTCTCGCAAAATAGTCTTAAAAATATTACAAAAAGAATAGATTGCTAAAAACAAATAAACTGATAGGTATCTACACTGAAACACTGACTGCTACAGAAATTACCTTCGTTATTAAAGAAAGGAACACTTCCTTACAAGATATCGTTTCAGTTGATGTTCTTATGTTCTAAAAAGTTCCTTGTTCATGTCCATGTTCATCATTTGCTCAAGTGAGTGATCTTCAGTACCACTCACATTACATCACTTCATTACCATAAACTGTTTACATGCTGTTTTTGCACATCTTTTCTGCTATTGCTCTCAACATTTTGTTTACATTTTTTGTTACTGTTCACTTCATGTCTCTTACACACTACAGTGTGTAATATACAACAGGTTTACAGGCGGAGCTATTTTGTGTTTTGTGGATTTGTCTTGCACTGTCCTATATTGTCTTGCACTGTCTTGTGTTGTCTTTGCACTGTTTGCACCAGGTTGCACACGATGCACTTTATGTGGCGAGGACACTCACTAGTCCTTAGCCCTGTGTTTTCTGTTTTCTGTGATTGTTGTTGTATGTAGCATCAGGGTTCTGGAGGAACGTTGTTTCATCAAAGCTTCTTGACTTGACTTGACTTGACTTGATTTGACTTGACTTGACAAAGTCGAACTCAAAAAAACTGAACATGTTTGTTAATTTTCCGTTTCTTTTTCATTCATATTTAAAAGGAAAGCAAGTGAAACAGCAACAACAACAAAAAGAAGCAGTTAGTGCATTAAAAATAAAACTATTTATACATTTTACCTGCGGGCTTTTGCGGGACAAAACTTTGCAGATGGGAGTGGAAAAATCTTTTGTGGGCGTGGGACTGGAAAACACAGGTCTCTAATTCACACCTCAAAGAAGGGTACAGGCAAAACCAATCACTCTAATGATTTATGATAGAATTAAGAAACCTCAAATTATGCATAAAACCAAGCCAACTCTGACTGGCATTACTGAAAATTCTGTGTTCAGTACTAGGAGTGTCTTCTTCTTCTTTCGGCTTCTCCTATTAGGGGTCGCCACAGCGGATCATCTGTCTCCAATCCCCCTTGTCCTCTACATCTGCCTCTTTTTCTTTTTTTTTTCTATTATTTAAACCTAAGGTATTTCTCATGACTCAAAAGGACTGATATTATCTGCTGAGCAATGATAATTTCATCAAAGAGGGAAGCACATGAGGCGATGCTTCACTCGGTCAGGTCTCGGCTCAGCAGACATTATATAGCATATGGCATAGCTGCCAGATTTGTGTGATCGCATTTTCACATTTCAGCCGTTTCCTTGGATAATTTTTTTCTTTGCTTTTTAAAGGCCAGTCATTTGCCCCTGATGAAACACAACGGCATCGCTTTCACAAGCACTGGAAAGCACCATGTAACAAAGATGTTTATGAAATGGAAGCTACTCACTGCATTAGTTAAGAGTTCACTGGATTGTTGGCAGATAAAATATTAATCACTGCATAATTACATCCAATCATAGGTATATGCTTATTTAAAGTGATGATGAGCCCCAGGTGTGCTTAGTTAAGCCTGGGGCTCCAGAGAGAGCGGAGCCATGAGAGACAACGAGCCCCAATTGTGCGTGGTTAAGCCTGGAGCTCTAGGGAGAGCGGAGGCATGAGAGCCACAAAAGGGGGCGTGGCAGGTGGATCCCTGACACACTGATAGTTGATCTGATAGTTGGAACTGTCAGCTATCAGCAAAAATCCATACCAATAGTTTTTCCGGCTTACAATCTGCTATCATTGGGAGAGCGGCCTCTAGAGGTGAATCACTGATGCCACGTGCTGTTTGTTTTTTAATTAAGATATTCTTATTTATTGCATTTTGCACATTTTCATGATTCAGTAATGTTTCTTTTTAGTTTTTATTTTTTAAATCCATGATCAGTTGACCTCTAGTTTAAAGATGAGAGATAATAAAAATCATCTGGTCCACATCGGATCTTAGATTTAGGAAAATACAACTTCAAATTAACAACACATGACATATTACACCATATTATTTATTTTTAAAAAATAAGTCAAAATGGAGAAACCATGTGTGAACTACACCTTGTGATGCAATAGCTTGGAGAACCACCTTTAGCAGGTGTTAAAGTAATCATGTTCTGTATGACTTTATTACTCTTATAGTGAGGTTCATTGAGTTCATTGAGGTTTGCAGGAATTTGTTTATGTACAGATTTCTTAAGGTCCTGCCACACTGTTTCAGTAAGGTTAAGTTCAGGTTAAGGTCTGGACTTTGACTGGGCCATTGCAACACCTTGATTATGTTCTTTTTCTGCGTTCTGTTGTAGAATTGTCCTGTTGCATTACTCAGTTTTAGCAAAGTTTTAGCTGTTGGACAGCTGGCCTCATATTTGTTTCAAACTTTGATAGACAGAGGAGTTCATAGCCAAATCAATGACTGCAAGTTGCCCAGGTTCTCTGGCTGCAAGTCCAAATTATGACCACTTCCCCTCGACCTCTGTGCTTGATAGTTGGTATTAGGTGTTTTTGCTGATACACTGTTTTTGGTTTTCAGCAACCAAAATCTAAAATTTTTTTGCAAAGTGGAAAACATTCAAGACAGTTGCCAGCAAATTCACCTGAAGATGAGACCACGTGGCCTGCAAGCATGGGTGAATTTGCTACATGCTGTAGGAGGAGCTGAACACAGGACCTGGAACAAATTTGTAACAAATTCACTTCATGTTGGCTTTTCACCATGAGTTAAGATAACAGGAGTATTTTAAGTACTTTTCTGCCATTTAATTTTATTATCAATTACCAAATCTTGCATTGGGTCATATATTATTGTACAATGAAATTCAGAGGTAAATGGTTGCACCCCAGGGATCAGAACCTCAATAATTTTTACCCACTTAGCAACACTTCTACACACAACCCCTTTTATTGCCTCTAGCCAGTACATGTTAGCATTTGATTCTGTTTCTACTATTTTCCTTTTGATTCACTTGACGCTTTTATTAAATCAATCATGACGGCACAAACGAAGGTTTTCCTATCACTTCACACATCTCCTTTAATTAAGTTCATATGGGTTTGCTCTTTATATTAAATCAGATAATGTTGCTTTTTTTTCCTTTATTATGTGCCCTTTTCACTTTACTTCTGTGCCTTGCATGCTTTTGTTCTTTCTTTTTGTTCTTCCACTCTCCCTGTTCCTAATGTTTACTACTGAACCTTTGGTAAAACATATGGAAGAGGGTCTTCTTTCTTAGGCATCTGAACATTGAAAGTACCGAATGCTATTTTCTTTCTCGTTTTAATTGCTTTTTCTATCTTTAACTTTGCATGTTTCCATTTTCCCTCACAACACCACATCAAATCTTCCTTCTTCTTCACATTCTGTGCTCATGTCTTTTATCCCCATTTCTTTGTGAGTTTGCTTAAAGTATGCCTAGACACCAATTTCTACTGTAAGGTTACCATGGTTATTTTTGGCATTCTATCTGTTTATAAACTGTTTATAAAATGTGTGTTTGCACTACAACCTACAACCATTACCATTTTGTAATGTATTACATGCACTGTGCATGTAATACATTAAAACAATGGATCAACTATTTTGATTTAGAGTCTGATTGAGTTTTTATTTTGCATACTCAGTACAGATGCTCTCAGTTTCACATCTGTTTTGTTCTCTACACTCGTCATGAAGTGACCTGCCAAATTTAGCCCTTTTCCCAATTTACTTCTTTGACATGGTAAACAGGATTTATGCCTACCAATTCATACCTCTGCCAATACGCTTTCTTAGCACAACACAATGGCATCCATAGGATTTAGTATGCTTGTCCGCTTTATCTTTTTTCTGAAATTCTTCAAGGCCACCTTAATAGTAAAAACAGATATTTTGCATTCTTTTTTGAGACCAAAATACCTTCCTATGTTGTAATTTTTGGAAAAGACTTAAGTGTTTTTGACACTATGGGCAAACCCCCCAGCAAACTATAAGCTAGTTACTACGAACCAGTACCAAAAAATTTTGAGACTAATGGTGCTAACTGGTGCTATTCTGACCACGTGCGTTACCACGTCTGCAAATTCATCATGGACCGTAGGTTAGAAGAAAGAGCATAAAACTGGGCAAATCTGCCACGGAGATGTTTGACATGACATACGTTTGCGATACGGGCGATACTGCAATGAGACTTTTGAGGTGTTTTAAGTGCCCTGTTTGCTTCAAGAGGAGAACAGCAGTGAAAGATGTCGAGAGGTCAGGAGCATCTTCAAGAGCTCACCATTCGAAAATGTCTAAACAATTCGGCAACTTGTGCATGATGACCATCCGAGAACAATCCACATGATCTCACTTCCGCACACACCCTTCCCACCAGATTTGGCTCCTGCGGACTTTGCCCTCTTCCCAAAGATGAAGATCGAGCTCAAAGGTTGCAGTTTTGACACCACTGTGGAAATCCAGAAGGTTCTTGACATGCTTTAAAAAGAAGACATCCAGGACATATTTCAGAAGTGGGAGTAATGCTGGGAGCATTTCTTTCTTGTAAACAGAGCTAGTCTTATAACCTCATATAAGCAACATCTGCGTCATTTTTGTTGAAGCAATATCTTTAGTAAAAAATCTCTTAAATGTTCAAGGTTTGTCTGATGAACTCAACTTCAACATATTGCTAACACAAACTACACTGTACAAACTACCAACTCTCTTTGGAGTCGATAGTAGATAATAGATCACACAGATAATAGATTTTTTTATTCTCGAAATATATATTCTTATGATCAATGCCGAGATAGGAAAGAGAATACTGGATGCAAAGTTGCACCATGACAGATTATATATAAGGCAAAACTCCTGAAACTCTCTTTACGTGTACAAAAAACCCCTAAAAATTGCTTTAATTTAAAATAGCACACAAACAGATTGATTGAAAATACTGACCTATGCAAATTGAGAATACAGATTTAAGCATATTGTTCATCCATTTGTGAGGTGCTTAATAAAGTTCTACTTTATTATAGCTCCTGTGCTGAACAATGCAGCATTTCAGATGCAGTTTTGCTTACTAATTCAGAACTCACACATGTAGTACAGTGCAGGCTTGCAGTCTTAACAGAACTGCAGCATAAGCACATATGGTAATGCGCATGCGCATTTATTGTATTCCCATACACCTCTTTGAGCATCTGCTGTTCTTTCTGCCCTCTGCCATTTTCTGGACATGAAGGACTGTTTCTTACATGCAGTAATATTTTTGTTTAGTTTGTCCCTCTATGTATACCTCATCTCTCGCTCTCACTCTCTCTCTCTGTTTTTCTCACCCTCCAATTCTGTTTGTGTGTGTGTGTGTGTGTGTGTGTGTGTGTGTTTGCTGTATATAATTCAATTAGACACCACAGAATGCGCTCCCGTAGCTCGGACAGATCCAACACTGTGAAGCGTGCATCAGTTGCAAGAGACAGCATAATTGAGGACATCCTTGTTCCAACCAAAAGCACGGTGAGACCTATGAAAACATTTCCTGCTACATTTATTCTCTTTAGTTTGTTGCACAACCCTGAGAGTCCACATTGAATAGTTAAAATATAATGTGTGCATCTTGACTATAAAATGTTCATTTTGTATTCCTTTTGTCATGATTTACATTTAAGCAAGTTTATTCACTTAATTTGTATTTCACTTTTCACAATTGACTTTGTCTCAAGGCAGCTTTACAGAGATAAAGAGGTTATAAAGTTGTATAACCTACTGACAAAAGACTTGACTAAATAAATGTGTTTTTAACCCAGCCCAAACACTATTGTTGTATGACACCAACATGGAGGAGAAAGCGTGATGGTCTGGGCCTCATTTGCTGGATTGCGGAATGAGTGAGTGGTGCTCCATGCAATACCCTCTGGTAAACAGCAATGTAACGACCCAAAACATACCTACAGGCTGGGTCAGAACCACTTTAGAAGAATTGATCAAGACAGTAAGATAAGATAATGGAATTACCATCACTTAAAACTTGAACTCTACCAAGCTGGTTTGGGATGAACTAGACAGAAGAATGAAAGCAAAGAAACCTGCAAGTGCAACACATTTGTGGGAATTTCAGCAACAGTTTTGGGAAGAACTTTCTGAACAATATATGATTTCTGCTCTAGAGAGGATTTTGCTTGCCGGTTATTCCTGTAAAAGGTGGTATGGAAGGGTGGAAGAAAGAGGAGACAACTGGCCCAAAAATATACTGGCTTTATATGGCTATAATCGTGACCACCTTAAAGTTAAAAATCTGATGTATGCCAAATATTACAGAGTAATCTGCGAGTTGGTATTTTTCATGCAATAAAGCCATTGGCGCAGGAAGTAGTCTAAATAGAGAGTAAAGGGCTGTCCCAGCTGATAGTCCTGGAGAGTGAGGACCACTCATTCGATTTCCAGGCACTCCTTTTCATAGTGTTGTACAGGCTGGATCGCAGTGAGAGCTTATAGCTGATGTACGGCACAGGGCACTCCTCCCCCTTCACCAACCAGCGACAACACATAACCCAGCTCCCAGTCAGAGGCACTCATCTGTAAAACAAAAAGGATATAAAAGTCAGGTGAATGTTACAGTGGTTCTCCACAGAGTGCAGCTTTTACATGCAGCTTTACTCCACTACGTTTCTACTGCATTGAGGATCTGAACCACCACCCATACATTCCTCACGGTGCATTGGTCCTGGAAATGGCTGGGCTTCCTGGAGTGCCAGCAGGCCAACCCATGCTTCTCTCCAACACATTATGATATCAGGATTACCTACCTGTGGGGACAAAAACAGACAGATGTGTCCATAAGGAGGTAGAGGGAGAGAAGTGTAAGTGTGGGGCACCAGCCTTGGGGGATCCTCATTTCTTTGAAATGGGTATGTGGGAGAGCAGGGTGAGGAAGAGGCAGAATGAGAGGGAGAGAGGGAACATGAGAGGAAAAGTTGCCTGTCCCTGGGTACACCGCCAAATGGTCTTCAGACAGCTGGACTGCCTAATCCAACAATGAAAGATGCTGGCACTGGACCCACTTTACCATGCTTATTAGGAGTCAGGTGAAATACTGCTCTAGAGTCAACAGGTTGATTTTTAATTTTTTTTGTGTCACGCTCCTTCTCCAGCAGCCACTACCATCCAGCTGCATGAGCGCAAATGGCCAGCCAACCTCATGGAGTGTTAGGAAGTGGAAGCGCTGTCTGTGCTGCTCAGGGGTACTGCTGACCCGCTGGAGAATTGACCATTTTAGGGGTAATTCTGTAAGCAGGTGCCCCAGGAGCTGCTGGGCTTTACCAGGGAGAATTGGCAGCAGGTGGAGTGCCTGTTCTGATGCTGGTCAGCCTTGCATGGTGGCCACGTGCTCATACAACTCAAGGAAAGCCTAGGCATCATCTTAGAGCCCCATTTTGTTGAGCAGGATGTAGGTGGCAGCTGTCGTGGCTGCAGTTGGAGCACTCTGTTTCTTGAGCACACTACAAAATGCCTTCTAGTCCTCCCCTTTGAAGCATTGCCTGAAAGTGTTGATCCTGCTCTGTGTGCAGTTGGAGAAGGGCTTGGTGTTGTGTCTGCTGGAGCTCTGGAACTCCATGATGGCATAAATGAACTCTTCCTAATTGCTCAGGTTTTGACACCAGTGTAGAGAGCTCACTGGCTTGGGTGGAAGAAAGAGGTTATGAATTCTCCAAAAACAAACTGGCTTTATTCAGACAGAATCATGCTTGTATGAATCATTTAAAATTTTTAAGAGTTTAAGCCTTTACACACTTACACAGTAAGTATAAATTACATTTAAATCTTAAAACATATAAATAATGCAATAGAACTGTTTAATAAAAGCACATAAATGTATGATGTAGCAGCTGTACAAATTTGGTCCTAAGGTGGAAATGAAGCAAAAATAATGGCAAATAATGAGCCTGCTAAATGTAAATGGGTGAGTTGCAAAACTGAGGTGTTTAGTATCTTAAAATAATGAAATGCTTCCCATTAAATGCATTTGTAGGACTTAGCAAACAGACCCTAAAATTACTTTATAATCACTATAACCTCCTTTACTGTAGTTCAGTGGGTCAGGGATTAAAAAATACCATTAAACCAAAACTCTGATGGGGGCCACAATACAACACCACTTCAGTGATGAGCCACCAAAGGTAATTTTAGGTTTCATTATAAAAATGTTAAAAAATCCAACTTTTTATACAACTTTTTATGGCCATAGCTAAAACACATTACTATTATTTTGCTGCCCAGTGTGTAAGTCGTGCTTTTTACGAGATCTCTCACTGTACATATCTTCATGTGTGTGTGTGTGTGTGTGTGTGTGTGTGTGTGTGTGTGTGTGTGTGACATATTTCCAGCACCTCTCAGTCACTCGGGAACAGAATGAACATTTCAGGCATTATAGCTGGACTCCAGACACAGTGAACCATGCACAGAACACCCTGTCCAGTCCCATCCACTCAGGGTAAGTGAAACAGTATTTTTATAAAGTATTCTCATTGTAATTTTATAAGTCTAAAGTATTTAGTTTATTATGAAAAAAATATATAATAAATTATATAATAATAATAATTAAGTTGCCTTAAGGTGCCTCCCAATTCTTTTGCTTATTGCTGACACACACCTCTCAATGCTGACAATGCATCAGAGCAAAAACTAAGCCAAGAGGTCAGAGGAACTGCATGCAAAGCTCAGAGGCAGGATTGTTATAAGACACAAATCTGGAGCAGACTATAAAAAGATTGCTGCTGCTCTAGAGATTCCCAAGAGCACAATGGCCTACATAATTCTCAAATCTAAGACGTTTGGCACAACCAGGACTATTCCAAGAGCTGGTCACCTGGCCAAACTGAGCAATCAGGGGAGAAGGCCTTAGTAAGAGAACCCGAATGTCACCCTATCTGAGATCTGGAGATCCTGTTTGCAGATCGAACAAAGTTCCAAAAGGACAATCATCACTGCAGCCTTCCACTGATCTGGGCTTTATGGCAAGGTAACTAGATGGAAGCCTGCTTGGAGTTTGTCAACAACCACCTGAAGCACACTTAGACTGTAAGAAACGAGATACTCTGGTCTGATGAAAACTCAGTTATATCTAAATGATATGTATGGCGGAAATCAGGCACTGCTCATCACCTGCACAATACTTTCCCAACAGTGAAGCATGATGGTGGCCACATCATGCTGTGAGGGTGTTTTTTTCGGCAGCATAGACTGGGCAACTGGTCAGGGTTCAGAGATATCCTCAATAAAAACCTGTTCCGCAGTGCCCACATCCTCAGACTGGGCCAAAAGTTCACTTTCCTACAGGACAACTCTGTGAATGTTATAGAGTAGCCCAGTCAGAGCCTTGACTTTATTTATTTTTTTAATTGTTAAATTATTAAAGATTATTATTAAATATATATGCATAATGGAACCAGACTCACAAGGTAACCCAGCCTCATCTCGGTGACACCAACTGTTGAACACCTCACAATGATGGAACTATAATTTTTTTCCACTGGACAGAAAAAGAAAAAAAAAAGAGAGAGAGAGAGAGAGAGAGACAAAGAGCGAGAGAGAGAGAGGCGACAGGGAGAGGGAAACATTATTTGGTGTCCTGATGGTTAAACACTGTGTATTACGATTAGTGTGAAAATAAGCTATGACAGAGGAGGGCCAGTGAGACAGGCATGACGGATGTCTGGCATATAAGACGGCCCACCACACCATCATCAACAAACATAAGATTTGTGTGCAGATTTGCACACTCTTTGCATTCTCTCAGTCATCCTTATAAGGTTGTCACCTAAATTGGTTTAAAAACAATCCCAAACCTTCTCAACTAGTTTTAGATCGGGTGATTGTAGAGGCCAGGTCACTCTCCTTCTTGGACAAAAAGCTCTTACATAACCCAGAGATGTGTTTGGGGTCATTGTCCTGTTGGAAAACAAGTGATGGCCCTTTTAGTGCAAACCAGATGGGATGACATGTCACTCCAAAATGCTTTGGTAGCCATGCTGGTTAAGTGTGCCCTTAATTTTTAAGTCACCAACAGTGCCACCAGTAAAGCACCTCAACAACATTTCCTCTTCCATGCTTCACAGTGGCAACTACACATTCAGAAATCATCCATTCACCTTTTAACAGAGGCATGAGGGTCAGAACCAACATTTTTTAATTTGGACTCATCAGACCATAAATATAAGTAGAACCTACATAAAAACCTAAAATCTTAGAGAACTTATGCTTGCCTGGAAACATAAGATGATCAGTTACATCTGGTGCTCTGGCTCCCAGTATACATCTAACCTGTGCTGCTGGTGCCTCGAAGGGCCTAGCTAATTTCATGTGCCTTAGAATAGAGTTCTATAACCAGAGCTCTTTCATGGTTTCTCAGTCCATGTTTCCCTGAAGAGAGCAAACCTGTTAGACATGCTAAGCAGAATAGTGCTCCCATGGGAGAGCCTAAGTGTTAGCTTTGGTGATGCGAGTATGCCGTGAGTCATTACCCACTCTGAATGGTGGGATTCCTAACTCTGCCTAATAAAACTGTACTGCTCTCACTCTCACTAACCCTCTTTAGAATATGGACATGCTCCTCTAATACTAGGATCGTCTCTGTCAGAGAGCAAACTACCCTACCTTTCTCACTAACAAAACTATTACTAACAACAAAGAAAGACAGACTAAACATTCCATACTCCACACACTGAAAAAGCTGGATGTTTGTAATATAGATATTAGGTTTGTTTAGCTTGTTTGTTCACAGTTCCACCAGGAATGGTCTCCACTTTCTGTTTTTAAACAGGAAAAAAAGTGGTTATCCAAAAGTGAAATGTTAAAATGCTGACAAAAAAAAAGAAGAAGCTTGCAGCAAACGATTTGAAAACAGAAAACTATGTTGTCACATCCAACAGCTAATATCAAACAGCTATCGGCCAATGGCTTACATCAATACTTTGGTAAAATAACAAATTACAAATCAGATGCATAACAAAACTGAAGAAACTGTTGAAGAAAACTGAAAACTGTTGATTGTGTTGTTTCAGTTGATTTTGCACAAGTGTGTAATCAGAAATTAGGTGAAAGTGAATTCAGTACCGGTTGTTGAGAAGTGGCCGTGGTGGCCATATTTGAGACCATAATGCATTCTGGAAGTGTTGACCTGATATCACCAAACGTTCTTTGTTTGCATTTGTACCTTTTTTTTCCCAGCCATATTTTGTTTCTTTTTTTTTTTTAGTTTCTTTTGTAAAACTTTCCCTTAATTTCTTTCTTTGTTTCTTTCTTTTTTGCTTGCTTTCCAGCTTTAATTTTTTTTTTACTTTCTACTTTCTTTCTTATTTTTATTATTAGTTAACACACACAGCAGTGTTATACTCTCTCTTTCTCTCTCTCTCTCTCTCTCTCTCTCTCTCTCTCTCTCTCTCTCTCTCTCTCTCCTTACTCACCTTGCTCTTGACAGGTTCCTGGTGAGCTTCATGGTGGATGCCAGAGGTGGATCTATGAGAGGAAGTCGTCATAATGGCATGCGCATTATCATCCCACCCAGGAGGTGTCCAGCACCAACACGAGTCACATGCCGTTTGTCAAAGCGCCAATGCCTGCCATATCCATCCCCCATGTTGGAGGGTGAGGGGCTTGTTAGCAGGCTAGTAGAAGTGGGACCAGTTGGAGCCCATTTTTTGGGGTAAGACCGACCCTAAAAATCTTGATTCAAACGAGGTATTATAAAGGCCCATGGTCTTGTTTAGCTATATTATAAAATAAAATCTCTAAAATAATGCTTTCCTAGTAATTTTCATTTATTAGGTTTTCTTAACACTCCAAATGTATAATTATTTCTAAAACAGAACACAACATGTTGGTTGAAGTTTATTAACTTAATAGCCTTCTCAACTTTCCATGGTTCCATGGTTTCCATCATATAGATTTGCTGAAACAGACAACTGTGTCATCAGCATAATAGTTGAAGTTACTACATTTATGAACCATTTTACCTAGAGCATTTAAAACAGAACAGTCTAACATAACCTTGTGGAACAGTTCCAGAAATGCAAGGAGCTACATCCATAAACAGAGGCTAAAAGCAGGTCATTTTTTACTTTTTTATCCAATGCTGCTTCTGTTATACGATGAGGTACAAAGCCAAAATGAGAAATTTGTTAAATGTTATTTCTGTATAGGTGCGCATACTGTATCTGTTTGAAACATCCTTTTCTAGGCTTTTTATTGATAAAGGGAAAGCTTAATATTGGCCTATAGTACAGATGACAAAACTGATACAAAAATGATTGACATTGTTTAAACAAAATAATTATTATATTGCAGTACAAAACTAACAATTATGTTTATAAATATATATATTTTTAATGGTTTTCAGGCCAGTCATTGTGGAGATCCCACATTTTGGCTCAATGCGTGAAAAGGAACGTGAGTTGATTGTACTACGCAGTGATAATGGTGAAACATGGAAAGAGCATCACTATGACTGCCGTCCAGAAGATATCTTTGCTCTGCTGAATGGCATGGATGAAGGTAAATTAAATTAAGAAGAATTGTGAAAATTGCTATTACATAAAGCTTGACCTTGCTATGTGATTTGTATAAAGTGTATAACAGTAGCAGCCTCCAGTGCTACAGTCAGGCTAATGTATATATACATATTTATTAATGGTACATGTACTCGTACCAAAATTTTACAGTACAGGGCTTTCGGTGCAATAATTATGCAATCCTTTTTACGTGCGGAACACAGTTAAAATCCGAGATCCATTATGAACATATTAAGTGGTGGACCGCAAGTTTGTTTAGTCTCCGCCTCGCACTTTGTGTACTTTAATTATTATTATTAATTTGAAGACATACAAAATAATCTCAGGGGTATTAAAAATAAACTAGAGTCATGCAGTGCAGTGTCACTGTGGCTACTCACTCCATACCAGAAATAAGTTTTTATTTGTGCATGCATGAAAAAGCTAAAGACTCCATAGCGCTAGCTTTAGCCGCTAACCAGAAAGTGGCTAGCAATTAATGCTAGCGATATGGATTATTTAGTGTTTTATGCTCAGCTTCAAGAATTGCTCTTAAAAGAAGAAAATATCGAGCGGGCGAATAAATGACGGATGGAAGGAATGAAGACATTTGTTAACGTATGCTAAAAGTAAGTAGAACAGTTAATAAGATCATATAATGTCTTCTTATTTTTGACAATTTAATTGATGATTTCATTTAATCAATATAATAGAACGTTAATAAAAAAAGAAATAAATTAATTACATTTTTATTTTTGTAAAATATTATAAAATATATACATTTAACCAAGCAGGCATTTTATTAAAAATTGTTTTAAAAATGTAAACTGTTCAAATGTTGATCAAAAATATTAATAATAATAATAAACTGCATTAATAAAAAAAGACAACCAATTATATGTCTTGCATTTCTTCCCCCTAACCGTACCGAAATTGAACCGAACCTGAAATGTTATAAATTAGTGTGGTGTACTTGTGTACTTAAGATTGTAGGAGTTACATTAGTCTTCTGCTATTTTAAAACCAATAGGTAATAGGTGCAAGGACTGGTTAAACACATGCTAATATCAGTGGCTATTCATTCATTTGTTACCTGGGCCTTCAGTGGGGACTTACCCGACTTAATCCACCTCTTAATACCACCACTATCACGTCGCAATTATAGAAACCATCAATACTACACAAAAATGCAACATAACAACACGTGGCATTACAGAGAGAGAGGCATTTTGCATATGGAGGGTGAATACCATTTTACTAAAGCAAGCTCCAAACCTCTACACTACAACCGCAACTGTGCACCTACATCATCTGGAGCAGTTCAAAACCAATATTTGTCTAATAACATGACAAAAACATAAAAATGTAAATAAAATACTACCTGCTCACAGAGATGCATACTCATAATTTGTGCTGCTTCTAAGAGGCTGTAAGCCAGTGGTACCGCTCGTATTCACTAGTCTGGAAGTGGTAAACAAACCCCAACAAACCCTTTTCCGGGCTAAGACAAGCTAGCTAGCTTCGGGGTTGGCAGACCTCTACTCTCGATGTCTAGCTTTTCTGGAAAAAAGTATGTCTGAGACCTTTAGATGGTCTTTAGATGCACTAGAATAAAATTTTGCATTCACTTAAAGTTGGAAAACCAAACCTGTTCCAGTATGGCAATGCCCCTGTGCACAAAGTGGTCTCCTTGAAGATATGGTTTACGTGCTTTGAAAAGGAAGATCTTGAGTGGCCTGCTCTGATCTCATCCTTACGGAACACCTTTGGGATGGAATGAAAAGCTGACTTTTGTAATTGTTACATGCCTTTGTAATACCCTGGTGGCTAATGAACAAAAATATCTATAAGCGCACTCCAAAATCTAGTTTAGAAGAGCTTCCCAGAAGAGTGAAGGGAATTATAAGACCATGCTCAAAATGCTCAAAAATCACACACACACACACACACACTCTGGAGTGTAAATTTATTTAGGTGTAGGTGTTTGGCAAAAATAATGCATGAAGGAAGTAATATATTTAATATTTATATTAACTTCTCGACAATTTCAATTCAAGTATTAAGTGTAAACACTTATCTATTACATAATTCTTTTCATCCATAACTACCGAAGTAGGAGAAGGAGAGGAGAAAGATGTCTACAGAGACAGCAGGGAAAGGAGAAGTGTAGGAGAGTGGAGGTTAGGGTGGGCACTTAAAATGTTGGTCCTATGACTGGTAAAGGGAAAAAGGTAGCTGATATGATGAAGCAGAGAAAGGTTGTGTGTTCAGGAGACCAAGTGGAAAGGGAATAAGACCAAGAATATTGGAGGGGGGTTTAAACTGTTCTACCATGGTGTTGATGGAAAGAGAAATGGTGTGGGGGTGATCCTGATGGAACAGTACAGTAAGAGTGAAGTAGAGGTAAAGAGTGTTTCTGATAGAGTGAGGAATGTGAAACTGGAAGTTAAAGGGGTGATGATAAATGTCATCAGTTCCTATGCTCCACAAGTGGGTTGTGAGATGGAGGAGAAAGACAAATTCTGGAGTGAGTAGTGGTGGATAGTGTACCTAGGAATGAAAGATTGGTGATAGGTGCAGACAGGCATGTTGATGAAGGGAACAGGTGATGAGGAGGTGATGGGTAGGTATGGCTTTAAGGAGAGGAACGTGAAAGCGCAAATGGTGGTAGATTTTGCTAAGAGGATGGAAATGGCACTGGAAAATACTTATTTTAAGAAGAGGGAGGAGCATAGGGTGACATATAAGAGTGGGGGAAGGTGGTCTGTAGGATAGCTTTGGAGGTGAAGAAGAAGAGGAGATGAATGAGGACTGAAAAAAGAATAAGATGTTGGAAACTAAAGGAGGAAGACTGTAGTGTGAGGTTCAGGGAAAAGGTCAGACGGGGTGAAGAGGTGCTGGGCGATTGGGAAACTACTGCAGAAGTGATAAGGGAGACTGCTAAAAAGGTACTTGGTGTGACTTCTGGAAATAGAAAGGAAGACAAAGAGACATGGTGGTGGAATAAGGAAGTGCAAGAAAGCATAAAGAGAAAGACGTTGGCAAAACAGGATTGGTATCAGGAGAGAGATGAGAAAAGTAGGCAGGAGTTCAAGAACATGCCACAGCAGGTGAAGAGGGATGTAGCAAGAGCCAAAAAAAAAGGCATATGAGGAGCTGTATGAGAAGTTGGACACTAAGGAAAGAGTAAAAGATATGTACCGATTGGCCAGACAGAGGAATCGAGCTGGGAAGGATGTGCTGATAGTAAGTGCAATAAAGTATGCAGATGGAAATGTGTTGACAAGTGAGGAGTGTGTGTTGAGAAGGTGAAGGGAGTTTTTTGAGAAGCTGATGAATGAGGAAAATGAGAGAGAGAAGAATGGATGATGTGGAGATGCTAAAGCAGGAAGTGCACAGGATTAGTATGGGGGAAGTGAGAGCAGCTATTAAGAGGAAGAAGAGTGGAAATGTCCAGATTTTGTTTTACCAAAATTTTGGAAGGTGAGAGGATGCTTGATGAATAGAGGAGTGTGCTGTACCGATTTTTAAGGATCATTCACACCATAAAGTAGTGGAAGACTACTAAGATCCCATAAGAGAAGAGGTGACCATTTGTGAGTAACAGTATTGTTTCATGCTAAGAGAGAGCACTACAGATGCAATATTTGCTTGGAGAATGCTGATAAAGTATAGAGAATGTTAGAAGGAGTTGCACTGTGTGTTTGTGGATCTAGAGAAAGCATTTGACAGGGTGCCGGGAAAGGAGATGTGGTATTGTATGAGAAAGTCAAGTATGACAGAAGTATGTGAGGGTGGTGCAGGACAGGTATGAGGACAGTGTGACAGCAATGAGAGGTGCAGTAGGAATGATAGACTGGTTAAAGGTGGAGGTGGGATTGAATCAAGGATCTGAGCCCTTTCCTGTTTGCAGTGGTGATGGACAGGTTGACGGACAAGATCAGACAAAAGTCTCCATGGACTATGATGTTCGTGGAGGATATTGTGATTAGTGGTGAAAGTAGGGAGCAGGTTGAGACAAGCCTGGTGAGGAGGAGCTACAAAGCTGGAGAGAAGGGGGAATAAAACTCAACAAACAATGTATGTATGAGAGGTAAGGCAGTGGAGGTGTCGAAGATGGAGGAGTTAAAATATATCGGTAGAAGAATGCTGATGATGCAGGAGTAAAAGAGAAAGGCAGGAGTAAAAGAGAAAGACCAAGGAGGAGGTTTATAGATGTGGTGAGGGAATACATGCAGGTGGATGAGTTGAAAGAGGCAGATGCAGAAGACAGAGTAATATGGAGACAGATGTTCACTGTAGCCTCCCCTATCAGGAGCAGTCAAAAGAAAAATATACAAGGTTTAAATTTATTGTTAATTTTTATTAATGTTCGTCATTTTCCAGAGCTGGATAGCCCTGCTGAGCTGGAAAAGAAGAATATTTGCCGCATTATTACTAAGGACTTCCCACAATACTTTGCAGTTGTGTCTCGAATTAAACAAGAGAGAGAATACATTGGTCCTGAAGGTGGAGTGTTAATCAGTGAATCTGTTCCAATGGTGAGGGCAGCCTTTCCTCCTGGGGCACTCACCAAGAAGATACGTGTCGGCTTACAGGTACAAATTCTACATTGTGCATATGCATACACTTTGTTGTTTGAGAGTTTTAATGAATTCTTGATAATCATGGACTCAAAAAAAGTCACAGAAATGTGCACAAAGTTTAAATTCATGTATTAAGTTGATGTGTTCACTTTCATTCCTGATTATTGCTTTAGACAGGGGCAAAATGTAAAGGATAAAGCTGGAGGTTACATAAAATTATTTTTGTTCTTCAGATGGAGATCATATTATGAAACATACTTTATTATAATGTTTACCCAGTATGAGTGTGAATCAATAGACAATAATTGCAAAATAATAAATATTTGTAGTAAAATGTACAGTACAAATCAACACAGTCCAAAGAACAAGCAAATATTAGACAAGCAAGACAGACAAATATTGCACTTCTAGCTGAATATTGCACATAGTGATGGGTATTACACATTTCCCTGAGTTGTTTACAGCATATGAAGATTAGCAGTTATCATTGTGTTGTTGGCCTGTGCACTTACTGTACCGGAGTTCTGATATCAGAAAATGGTCATTTGGGAAAAGACCCCATCCATGTCACCATCCTTGCATTTAGATCTTGCAGGACCCTCTCACCTTTTGTGTAGTGACAGTTGTGGAGAGCTTGCTGGGTTGGGGAGAAAAAAAAGGGGAAGCAGCCATCTGGTTCTCAAACAAAATACTGGCTTTATTTTGCCATGCTTTACTTTTAATGTTCAGGTTTTTTGAATGCACACACACACACACACACAAACACACACACACACACACACACACACACACACACACACACACACATTCACCAACCATCTCTAGGTTATGTATGTAATCCTGGTTCCTAAGGGAATGAGATGCTGCGTTGACAATGCTTTGGGAACGCTTCTGCGTTTTCACGATCTGAATCATGTGTAATCTGTCCAACGGAAAGAGTGACGTCACAACCAAAAAGCTTTAAAAGCACATGCCATGGAGACGGCGCTAGCTTACAAAGTGAAGGAAGCGCTGCAAGGATGCAGGGAGTGTGGCCTTGAGACAATTCTTTTCCAATTTTGTGATTATAAGTTATGGGGAGAACTCGATTTGGTGTTAGGGTCTCTATCACTGATTACCAGTGTTGGGGGTAACGCGTTACAAGTAACGTGCGTTACATAATAATATTACTTTTCTGGAGTAACGAGTAAAGTAGCGCGTTACTTTATAAATTTACACACTAATATCTGAGTTACTTTTTTAAAAAAGTAATCCGAGTTACTTTTCAGTTAAATTATTTTGCATAAAAAAATAAATACTGAATTAAAATGAACGTAGTCACGTAGAATCGCGCACTCATACGTGCGAGCAGCGGGAACAGAAGCTGGTCAGAAGCGGAGATGGCAAACTAGGGATTACATTACTGTGATGGAAGTATTCTTATTATTTTGAAATAGTCGAGGAAAAGGAGAAAGGAATAATGGTTAAGTGTAGATTATGTGTTGGTGAAAAGCTCTTGTCAACTGCAAAAAATACCACTAAAAAAAAAAAAAAAAAAACATCTGCATGCAAAGCACAGCACTACAGATGTGTGCGTGTGTGTGTGTGTGTGTGTGTGTATAATGTTGAATATATGGAAATGGAGACAGAAATATAGAAAACTTTTGCCGACTTTCCACCACTGCAGATCTATAGACTGCTCAGAATAAAAGTTTTCCGTGGGAGACACATGTACGATGCCATCGCAGCGGAGATAGAGAGAGAGAGAGAGAGAGAGAGAGAGCAAATTCATAGCTCGTTTGCTCTTTGTGGGAAGATAAACTGCCACGGTCACTGATAATAGCGCGAACTTTGTAAAAGCGTTCAGAATGTTTCAAGCTGATGATGAAGCAGAGAATGATGTAGATGAGGACGAGGTCATATTTACGGAATTGCACGTTACATTCCTGACGGCGAAGGCAGATTGAAAAGCAGTGTACAGAAGTGCGACTGGAAAGTGTTCAGCCTTGTGGTCAAATGTTAGTCGATCATCTTATTGTTCTCTAAGAAGTTATTAAACATTTTAAATGTTTAAGACATGTCTTTTGCCCTAATATAACTTGTTTCTTAATGGCAATTATCTATATTACACCTGTTACACCTGTAAGGCATGAAAGAGATACAAGTAACGCAAAAGTAATATAACGCATTACTTTCCATAAAAAGTAACTAAGTAACGTAATTAGATACTTTTTTGGGGAGTAACTCAATATTGTAATGCATTACTTTTAAAAGTAACGTTGCCCAACACTGCTGATTACCCATCTATACTTTAAACCAGCCCACTGTAATATTATTGGCTAAAACCAGCACTGGTCCCACAGTCATTGTAGAAGCCCAGTATTCTTGCTGCCTATGATCAATGGGTTGGTCCAGTTCTGTGTGGACTTTTGAAAAGTCAATGCAGTGTTTAAATATGACTAATATCTAATGCCTGGCTTTGAAGAACTGCTCAATTAGCTAGGTACAGCAGGCTTTTATCCAACACTGGATTTCAAAACTTTGGTTTTAACCAGTTTGTCACTCTTCCATTTGTGTCATGTGGAACCCCAGTGATGTTTCAACGTGTCAAACCACATCGTCCACTCCCACAATAAATGCACCACTGCCTACTTAGATTACAATAATTTATACTAATGACTGGCAGTGCCATTTACAGCACTAGAGGGTGGTCCTTAGAACCATGTGGTGGGTGAGACTCACAGTAAACACAAAAAACTGTGAGATTGGGAGGGTGGAAATACTGCCCACCACGAGTCAGGCAGTGGGGGCATCTGGCAGCATGTGCATGACAGAGTGCCAGTTTGCAAATAAAGAGCAAAGCATGAGGAAGCAAGCAGTAAGGATAACACACCTTGCGTGATTTAACTAATAAATGTTCTCTGCTGCAGTGAGTGAGGGAGAAGATTAAAAGGAAGAGAGAAGAGAGCTGAGAAAGAGAAAGAGAATGTGTTTGAATGTGTGCATGTATCTAAACTCTGAAAGGTAAAAATAAACCCAGAAATTGACTGTAAAAAAATAAAGAATTTATTTTGGTTTTGGCAAACATGTATTAAAATTTGTGACTTAAATACTCATAAAAACATGATACAGGTTTGTGTGGTCATGTGTCATGATATTGCTTGTGGGTATCACTGTGATAGCTGTGCTACCATGACAGTACTGACATAAAGAGAAACTGTGACAAGAAAATGAACTGTTCTGTTCTGAAATATATATTTTGTTGACAAATTTTCAAATAGAATTAATATCTTATTTGACTAAACATAGCATAATGTTTAAAGGAAATCTTATCTTTATTTTGTACAGATTTAAATGTTAAACCATGTCATAATATCTGTATATATCAGGGGTGGCCAACCAGTCAGAGACCAAGAGCCACATTTTTTACTGTGTTACCGCAAAGAGCCACATCATACACATGGGCACACACGAACATCACCCATCCCTTCCTCTTACACACACACACACACACACACACACACACACACACACACACACACA
>JAAIIK010000032.1:5106257-5161273 GCA_014706435.1 Silurus glanis
CACACACACACACACACACACACACACACACACACACACACACACACTGTCAGTTCAACCAAGTCCACAATCAAAAATATAATAATTTACAATAGCGTTTTTCTTTTACTATGCATGTTGCTTAGTGGGACTTCTGGCATTCCAGGTCAGAGTGCAACTGTGATTCAGTAGTCGTGTTAATGTCCCATATTCTGTGTTCAACAGTGTGGCGGGACAGTTGGACGTCTAATACAATGCGTTTTAGTTTGTTGTTTTCAGAAGACAAGATTTCAACAACGTCACTGAGGCATTATTTAACGAACTCCCCTTCATTGTATGGCTTTTTAGCCCGTGCAATGTTCCAAGACAAACTGCTTTTCTGCCTGACTTTTCAAAGTGACCAACTTGTGTTTGTAAAGTTCAGTCCCTTTTGGAAATTCCTGGTTGATGTTAGCATGGAGTGAGCTGAAGTGGCGCTGAAGATTTGAAATGCGCTAATGACGCCTGACATAAGGCAGAATGACTTGCCATTACGTTCAACAAAAAATATATAAACTCTCCCACTCTGTTAAAAACGTCCTGTGTTCATCTTCATATTTTCCTTTTGCTGTGCATTTTTTCCTGCCATTTTGAGAGCGAACTTGACACAAACTGTTTACTTAAAATTTAAGTAAACAATTTGCATATGGAAGTTTGTGTTTGTGTTTTTTTTAATGTTCGTGTTCGCTTCGCTTGAGTTCAATACGGTATTTTCGTCAAATGCGCATGCGCGTGAGATGAAAATACCGCAAAGTTTCCCAGTAGGGGCAAAAGCATTTAAGTTTTAAAAATACCGTATTGAACTCAAGCGAAGCGAACACGCACATTAAAAAAAACACAAACACAAACTTCGATATGAACGTAAGAGCCGCATGAAACCAGGCAAAGAGCCGCATGCGGCTCGAGAGCCGCGGGTTGGCCACCCCTGGTATATATTGTTGCACCGAATAAAACACACAAATTGATATTTAAATTTGATATGGTGAACAATTATTAATCGTTCTTTTTTTTTTTTTTTTACAGGCTCAGCCAGTGGCAGAGGAAATTGTGCATAGTGTGATAGATAACCAAGCCTCATTCAGCCCCATTGTAATCGTAGAACCCAGGAGAAGGAAGTTTCATAAGCCTATTACCATAACAATTCCTGTCCCACCCAGAGCTAGGGAGGTTACAGCTAAAAGACGCAAAGGAGATCCTGTTCCCTGCTTGAGACTGCTCTGCAGCATTACAGGTACCTAGATGGAGGTCACAGTTGATATAGAGTGCCAAATAACCAATATATTTTAAACTTTTACTCTTTTTTTATTATTTAGAATTTATTCTTAATGTGGCATTAAAGAAATAGGCTTGACTATTAACTAACAGTGTTTGAGATTATTCTGAGATTACAAATACCATTGCATTTCATAAGCATTCAAACAAGCAATTTTTCCCCCCACAATATGCAGTGTTATAGTCAAGAACTGAAATGGACATAATTTTGATGTCTTTAATCTGTCAGGACTGGGGTTTTAACCAAGAAACAAGAAATAAAAAAGGAAAAAAGTTCAAAAAGTCTTCTTGGCAGAAAACCCAAGCTAAAAGTCACAATGCAGAGGAAAGTCCTAAAGAATAGAAAAACCAAAAACTTGCATGGGTAGAAGGCCAACAGGTTGAAGAAACACAAGAGTGAAAAAAAGGAGAGCATACAGTGACTGGCTATATACTTTAAGCAAGGAACTGAGGCCAGAGGGTACCTTAAATATACTGGGGTGAATGAAAACTAGTGTAGATGATTGGTAATTATTGAGGGACAAGATAACATACAGGCATCATCTGGTGGGGAAATTTAAGAAAGACAAATACAGAAAAAGAAAGACAGATAGAATTGTCTCCAGGTTATGTATGTAACCATGGTTTGCCATGGGAATGAGACGTTGCGTCAACAACGCTTTGGGAATGCTTCCACGTTGTCTACGCTCTGAATCACATGTGCAGTCCAATAGAAAGCGCGGCATCACCGGCTAGGTGACACCACCACCAGGAAGCTATAAAAAGCACATGGAGTGAAACCGGCGCTAGCTTCTGAAAAATTAAGGAAGCGCTTCAGGGATGCAGACATTGTTTCATGGAGACGGAGCATCTTGTTCCCTCTGAAAACCATAGTTACATACGTAACCTGGAGACGTTCCCCTTCAGGAACTCGAGCTGAGTCATTGCCAGACTGACCAGGAACTCAGGAACCCAGCATGTGGCCCTGAAACAGGAAACCGGGATCTCTCTATACATCTAAGGCAAGCGGGGCTCGCTGCGTGACCTCGATTGTATGGAGTGGATTGCTCCTCTGAGAGTACCCTAGGGCCCTGAGCCACCACTGGAGGGGCCTCATGTGCAGAAGGCCAAGTGGAAGCGCAATGGACGGTGCCGACATCAGACCCAGCAGTTGAAACTGCTTCACTGGCCTTCCCTCACTTTCTTGACGGCTGCGAGGATGAATTCGAATTCCATAGTACGCCCAAATAGGTGGTTCTCTGGGATGGAGAAAGCTCACTCTTCTTGGTGTTCAGCATTAACCCCAGCTCCTTCATGTTGGGCAAGAATGACATCTTGATGCCAGACCACCAGTTCAAGTCAAGAGTCATGAGGCTTTTATTGTCATTTCTACTATACACAGTTGTACACGGTACACAGTAAAAACGAGACAACGTTCCTCCGGAACCCTGGTGCTACACTAAACAACATAGAGCTACAACACAACACAATGCTACATAAAGTGCATCGAGTGCAACCTAGTGCAAACAGTGCAGACAAAAAACAGTACAGACAGACAGTGCAGACAGACAACACAAGACAAGACAAAAAAAATATAGCGCCGACCAGTAAACCTAAAAATTATACCCGGGAGTGAATATAACCAGAACAATGTAGTGCAAAAAACAGCAGTAAGAGAGTGGTACGGTCAAGTATAAATAATAATAAATAAATAAATGGTGGTGGAATGGATTGAGATGGGTAATGAGTGTGTGTGAGTGTTTAGTCCAGGTTGTACAGTTCGGTAACACACATTTGAGTGAGTGTGTGTGTGTGTGTGTGTGTGTGTGAGTGAGTGTGTGTGAGTTCCGTTTCAGTTCTGTGTGTTGAGAAGCCTGATGGCTTGAGGAAAGAAACTGTTGCATAGTCTTGATGTGGTGGCCCGAATGCTTCGGAACCGTTTTCCTGATGGCAGGAGAGTAAAAATGTGTGTGACGGGTGTGTGTGGTCATCCACAATGCTGTTTGCTTTGCGGATGCAGCGTGTGGTGTAAATGTCCATGATAGAGGGGAGAGAGACTCCGATGATCTTCTCAGCTGTCCTCACTATCCTCTGTAGGGTCTTGCGATCCGAGACGGTGCAGTTCCCAAACCAGGCAGTGATGCAGCTGCTCAAGATGCTCTCAATGGTCCCTCTGTAGAACATGGTCAGGATGGGGGAGGGAGATGGGCTTTCCTCAGCCTTCTCAGAAAGTAGAGACGCTGCTGGGCTTTCTTCGTGATGGAGCTGGTGTTGAGTGACCAGGTGAGGTTGTCTGCCAGATGAACACCAAGGAATTTGGTGCTCTTGATGATCTCCACTGAGGATCCATCAATAATCAGTGGAGATTGCTCGCTCTGTGCTCTCCTGAAGTCCACAACCATCTCTTTGGTTTTGTCAATGTTCAGAGTCAGCACCTCCTCTCTGTATGCTGACTCGTCGTTCTTGCTGATTAGACCCACCACGGTTGTGTCATCGGCAAACTTGACGATGTGGTTGGAGCTGTGCATTGCTACACAGTCGTGAGTCAGCAGAGTGAACAGCAGTGGGCTGAGCACACAGCCCTGAGGGGCCCCAGTGCTCAGTGTGGTGGTGCTGGAGATGCTGTTCCCGATCCGGACTGACTGAGGTCTCCCAGTCAGGAAGTCCAGGATCCAGTTACAGAGGGAGGTGTTCAGGCCCAGTAGGCTCAACTTCTCAATCAGGTGCTGAGGAATGATTGTGTTGAATGCTGAGCTGAAGTCAATAAACAGCATTCATACATATGAGTCCTTGTTGTCCAGGTGGGTGAGGGCCAGATGGAGGGTTGTGGAGATGGCATCGTTCGTGGAACGGTTCGGACGATACGCAAACTGCATGGGGTCCAGGGATGGTGGAAGCTGGATCTTAATGTGCCTCATGACGAGCCTCTCGAAGCACTTCATCACGATGGGTGTGAGCGCGACGGGACGATAGTCATTGAGGCAGGAGACAGTAGATTTCTTCGGCACGGGAACAATGGTCGTTGTCTTGAAGCACGTGGGAACAATGTTACTGCTCAGGGAGATGTTGAAGATGTCAGTAAAGACACCTGCTAGCTATTCTGCACATTCCCTGAGCATTCTGCCAGGAATGTTGTCTGGTCCAGCAGACTTCCGTGGGTTAACTCTGCATAAAGTTTTCCTCACTTCAGCTGTGGTTAGACAGAGCACCTGGTTAGTGGGAGGAGGGGTGGTCTTCCTCGCCTTCACGTTGTTCTGTACCTCAAACCGGGCATAGAAGTCGTTCAGCGCATCTGGGAGGGAGGCGTCACGGTCACAAGCAGGTGATGTTGTCTTGTAATTCGTGATTGCCTGGATGCCCTGCCACATGCGCCGGGTGTCTCCGCTGTCCTGGAAGTGGTCGTGGATTTTCTTTGCTTGTGCGCGCTTCGCCTCTCTGATGGCACGGGACAGTTTGGCCCTTGCTGTTTTTAAGGCCACCTTGTCCCCTGTTCTGAAGGCAGAGTCTCTTTGTTTCAGCAGCACATGCACATTTGCAGTCATCCACGGCTTCTGGTTGGAGCGTGTAGTGATGGTCTTGGAGATGGTCACATCATCAATGCACTTGCTGATGTAGCTGGTCACTGATGATGTGTACTCCTCCAAGTTAATGGAATCGCCGTTGGTTGCAGCCTCTCTAAACATGTCCCAGTCAGTGCACTCAAAACAGTCCTTAAGAGCAGAAGTAGCTCCTTCTGGCCAGGTTTTCACCTGTTTCAGAACCGGTTTAGAGCGTCTGATGAGCGGTCTGTATGCTGGAATTAACATAACAGAGCAGTGGTCTGAGTATCAGAGATGGGGGTGGGGCTCCGCACGATACGCGCCGGGGATGTTTGTGTAAACAAGATCCAGCATGTTCGCTCCTCTCGTTGCAAAGTCCACATGCTGATGGAGTTTAGGAAGCACAGTCCTGAGATTCACATGTTTGAAATCTCCGACGATAATAAACAATCCATCGGGGTGTGCATTCTGCAGGTCGCTAATAGCGCCGTAGAGTTCACACAGTGCCTCCTTAGCATTAGCACTGGGAGGAATGTACACTCCGACAATGAAAACAGTGGTGAATTCCCGTGGTAAATAAAATGGTCTACATCTAACAGTCACAAACTCCACTAGCGATGAGCAATAGCGTGAGACAAGCACAGAGTTCTTACACCATTCCGTGTTGATATAAACACACACGCCACCACCGCAAGTCTTACCGCACAGAGCTGCGTTTTTGTCGGCTCGAAACACGGTTAGCCCGTCTAGCTGGATAGCGGCTTCCGGAACTCTGTCGCTGAGCCACGTCTCCGTGGAAACAAAGACGCAACAGACTCTAAACTCTCGCCGTGAAAATGGACGGGAGAGCCGGCCGGCTAGGGTTAGCATTTAGCCTAGTACGGACACCCGCCCGCTTGCCGCGCTTCCGCGTCCTCAAGCAGCGCTTCCGACGTCCCCTCTCCCGGCCACCGGCATCAGGTGACACCGAGGGCTGGGGGCCTGGTCTTTGTGGCGGAGGTCGCAGCAAGCCGAGGTCACGAAGGTTATTGATGACATAATCATGCTGATTATTATGCATGATGCCTGTACCGTAGTAGTGTCTGGTGGTCGTACACATGAACACAGCTGACTCTGGTGTCCATGTATTGTGGAAGGTCGAGCTAAATATGGTAAAAGCACCATTTTTGGAACCGGAGAGGCCGCTGCGAGCTACTGCCGCGCCGCCATTTTGTATACATGATCCGATTGAGCCAATATCAACCAAACGTCAATATAAATTAGAATGCGGATGCCCTGCCAGGTTGCTAGATAGTCTCTAAGAGAATCAGTCTCTCGAGACTGACCTCTGGTGTGCTGCAGCCGGAGCTAAAACCCTGGTGCAGCTCGTGGGGCCTCCTGAGAGGCGGCAAACTCTTTAAGCCCACTACAGTGCCGGGCAGAACGGGAAGGGCATTCGCTGGAGCTGGCCGTGCCCTAAAGCACTGAGTGTGGCAGGGTTAACAGACCAGCTTGCTAGAAGGATGGATGCATGAAAGTATGCATCCTTCATACCTATCATGACAAACCCGTCCTCGGACCTGATTTGGGACACAACCTGATTCAGGTTCAGCATCTTGAACCTGAGTCTCAAAGGTGAGTGGTTCAGCTGATGTGGATCAGTATAGCATGCACGCCCACTAAGCAGCCCCACAAGAACGATGTGGGAGATACCAGGTGCCTTTCACTAGACACAAGAGCGGCCATGGACTGGCCAATGGCCCTAGTGGTCTCTTTAGTTGCCCTGAGAGCTAAGTCTGTCACACAGTGGAGCCCTCGGATCGTCTGATCTCCCATAAGTTCAGCCTGATAGGTCTGCAGCACAGATGGTGTGTGCAGACAGCCTGTGGCTTGATCTGCTGAGGCATACGCCTCCATTGCTATGCTGATGATACACAGCTGTATATTTCAGCAAAGCCAGATGAGAGAGATCAGCTTAAAAATGTTGATGAGTGTGTAAAGGACATTAGACAGTGGATAGGCAGAGGATGCTTCCTTCTGCTTAACTCGGGTAAGATGGAAATAATTTCACTAGGACCACATGCAGCTAGAAGTAAACTTTCCAATTACGTAGCATCTCTGGATGGTGTTTCTGTCTCAGTGTGTACAGCAGTCAAAAACCTTGGTGTGATTATTGACTCTTTCTTTCCTTTAAGGCCCACATAAATAATATTACCAGGATCGCCTTCTTTCACCAGCCTACATCAGCCTACACTGGCTCCCAATTAAATCTCGCATTGATTATAAAATACTACTACTGACATATAAAGCGCCGCAGTATCTGAATGAACATCTGTACCAATATGATCCTCCATGCCTACTTATATCAAAAGATGCAGGCTATTTGTTGGTACCTCAAATAATGAAGACTAGGGGGCAGATCTTTCTCTTATAAAGCCCCACAGTTTTGGAACAGCCTTCCAATCAGTGTTCGGGACTCAGACACAGTTTCAGTGTACAAGTCAAGGCTGAAAACATTTATTTAGCCAAGTATTTGATCAGTAGATTTTTCTTAAGTAAAGGAGCAGATCTGGAGGGATCATGGATATAGTGTGTTCGGTGAACTGGAATATTTGTATGCTGTCGTCCCCTCAGTTTCACACGTTCACTCAGGTTTGTTGACAGTGGTGTGGTGGGTCGTCTCTTATCCCAGAGATCCCTCATGTCTGTGTTACCTTGTAGTTCTCCCTTTTAGTTATGCTGCCATAACAGTCTTGCCGGAGTTTCAACTACACTGTGTCCTTAACTATCATACACCAATAAGGACATATAATAATCCATATCCTTCACTTCCTGTCACCCCTCTCTCTCTCTCTCTCTCTCTCTCTCTCTCTCTCTCTCTCTCTCTCTTTCTCTCTCTCTCTCGGTTGAGTTAAACATTAAACAAAGCACGGGTGAGCTTCTGCTGATTGGCCAGCCAATCTATCTCAAGCATGGCTACGGCATGGGTTACTACCTCTAATAGCTTCTCGAAAGGACTGGCTGACGGGTTTTCTCTGTGGACTCACAGAGCTCCATTTCTCCCCCTCCTCAGAGGAGAGAGGTGTAGCTGAATGCAAAAGAAAGAAACCGCCGAAAGTGTTGCGACAAAATGCTGGACCAGGTTGCAAGCTCCAGGTCCTCGAATGCAGCTTTGCCTCAGTGCATCAACATGTGAGCACAATCTGTGCAGCCGCTTCCCTCGGGAACCAACCCAGCATGCTCTGCTCCGGGACAAGTGACAACACATACACAGAGCGCTTCCTAAACAAACAGTAGCAATCGCTGGTTTTACTCCATGTGCCTTTTTTAGCTTCCTTGTCATGACATCACCCTGCCGGTGATGCCGCACTTTCCATTGGACTGATTGCACAGGTGATTCAGAGTGTGGACAACACGGAAGCTTTCCCAAAGCTTTGTTGACGCAGCTCGAGTTCCTGAAGGGGAACCTGACAAAATCGACACAAAACAGCCCATAATATTGAGGGTAAAATAAATATAGTTTACAAATTGTTGCAAAAATTTTAAAAGTTGTTTCTGGTGCAGCCAAAAGTCACATGAAGTCCACCGGTTTATAATTTATATGTCTTGTTACACCTGGAAGGTCTCAGAATTTGTGAAATATACCTAAGCAAAAAATATTGTAAATATTGTATGTTATTAAAAAAAGTCTGGGAAAAGTTCTGCTCTTTTTTTAAGTACTGTATGAATTTAAACTTGGTTACAGAATTGTTTAACTTTGAATATCAAAATGAATTGTTTTAAATACACAATTAAGTAGAAAAAAAAAACCAAAAACATATCTTGGAAAAAAATCCCTGCTCTGATGAGACTAAAATCTAGCTATTCTGCCTTAGCATGCCCATAGAAAAACCTGGTGGTAACATCATCAAGTTTCTGCAGTGGATTGGGTTGAGCTCACATTGAGGACAAAATGAAGCCAAATACAGAGCAATTCTAGAATGAAACCATTTGCAGTTTGCAAAGGACTTTATGAATGTCTATACATTCAGCAATGCACTGCCCATATTTGCTACCAGTGCTACTCTGCAGTTAAACCTGCTTGTAATCTATTATATGCCTGAGTACTGTATTGTTCCCCAACATGATAAATTGTAAAATTTCAAATAATTCTAAAATATGTTTAGGATATTCTGGCTTATTTGTGTAAAAAAAATAACAAGGCTTTCTATGTGAGAATTTGTGCTTTATATATTTTTTTATGTATGGATTTGGTTCTAAAACATAATTTGTGTGCACATGTAGGTGGCACTTCTCCAGCTCAGTGGGAGGATATCACTGGCTCTACTCCACTCTCCTTTGTCACTGACTGCGTCTCATTCACCACAAATGTTTCAGCCAGGTAATACACCGATAAACTTCATTTACAATATTATTATCATTCCAGATTCAGACAACTACGCAGGAATTTTGCCCATGTGCTAAAGTCTATGTGAGACATCATGTCTTTTGATAATTTATTGTCCCTTTTCAAATACACATTTACAAATTGTAAGGATTTTACCATATATAAGATATCAGAAACTAAAATTAAAGACTAAAGACTAAAAGTAAAAACATTTTTAAGCTACTCCTGACCTGACTGAACATGTGTGCTTTCTGGGTTTGGTGGTGCCATGTGGGTGGTAGGTGTCGGTATGGCAACAGCATTAATACACCAAAACACTATATGCCTTTGAAGCCCCAAGGTCTTTCTGTTAAGAAATATACTTTTAACCTAGACTGAGACTGTATCTGTCTCCTACTAACTACAGAATGTTCCATAACCTTGGGACTGCCAGTTTTTTGTAGTTCTACCCTCTGCTGTAGCCTTCACTATTTGAGGTACAAACAAATAGTTTGCACTTTGTGATTGAATAGGCTATCAGTGGACTGAGTAGTGGATACTGTGACTTAAGACCAGTGTGTTAAAGGCCAATACTTTTATTTCATAATCAATGTAAAAAAACTTTGGGAGCCAATGAAGTATGAATAAGATTCCAGTAAGGACTCTCATGCTTCATTTTGGAACAACTGAAACCATCATTAACCTGGAGCAATTATGATCCTTTTGGAACATTCAGACAAAAGGCATTACAACAATCCAACCTACAGGTAACAAAAACATGAACTAGTCTGTCTGTAGCATGCATTGAAATTAATTTGTATATTTTAGCATTATTTCTGCACTAAAAATGCAATATTAGTTATTTTATCTACATGAGGTTCAAATGAAAGAGTGAGGTCCATAAAAACACCAGGGTCTGTTATAGCAGCACTTGATTAAACAGAAAGCCCACCCATAAAACTATTAGACATCTTGCTAATTGTTGCCTTAAAATCCTACATCCCCTCTTTTGGTCAGTGCAAGAAAATTTAAAATTAGGGCAACAACCCACAAGATGTCTAGTAATAATAATAATAATAATAATAATAATAATAATAATAATAATAATTGTGTTGTAGGGGTATCTAAGTTTGCAATTGTTCTAGGTTTTACCTACAAGTGGAAAAGAAAGGCAGGTGAGAGAGCAAAAATAGTGACAGCAATTACTGACAGAAGAAAGGAAGAACCCAGATTTAAAAACAAATTATACTCAATTCTGTTCAACATATGATTAGTTTACATGGTTGGTTTGTTGTATGTTAATCTTGTTTCAGGGTTTTGCTCCTCAAGAGGACAGCTGTGTGTTTTCCCATGATAGTTGGAACCCAGGCACCTTTTAATCTAAATTGCAGTAGCCTGTTTGAAGATCAGCTTCTGGTACCCTGGGTAGAGCTTCATTTAATGAGGCAGGAACTATTCCATTACTATTCACAAGTAATGAGAGCCACAAAAACAAACAAACAAACCAAAAAAAACTTTAAATGCTTATGTTCCAACAAGTTACTTACTTGCTGACAAGTAAGTGAGAGATTACTCAGAGTGCTAGCTGCTAACTGCTAATCCTTCTGGCCACTGCTATTAGCATTAACCCAAATGTAAACACTTCAACAGTTTTACAGTTACAGTTAACCAGGTGAAAATAAACAAATTACATTTACATGTGTGACTGTATTTAAGTAATTTTTGGTGTACTTTTTAAAGTAGTTTTTGAATTCTGTAACATGAATTTTTCTTTGCTTTATTATAATATTTTCCTATAAGTATGGTACTCTATTATATTTGAAATCACATCTGTTACTGAATAAAAAAAATGAAAAAAAGAAGAAGAAATTCTTGCCCCAGAAACTATTGTGCTACAATCACAAGAAAAATAGAGATAAGTCAGATAGCATTGGTGCAGACCCAGCTGAAAGCGAAACCCCAATTACATTCTGCTGAAATTAAACTCAAAGGAAATTAAGTGAACCCTTGCATAAATTGAAATTCGGCTTCAAATGAACAAAAGGCAGTAGAATTATTTTGCAGTGTAAGCTGTGTTTGTCCAGAGACCAAAAAAACCATCAGCATGTAAAGATCAGTTATCAAAAATATTTTTCATAGTTTACTAAGAGGCTTGCATTAACCCAAAAGAGAATGCGCCAATGATATTGCTAATGTTGGTTCATACCAGCAACCAGCTTGTAAATATTTATTAATTATGCACTAATAATAATAACACTAATAATTTCCCATTAAAATATGCACCTGCTTGAATGAAAATGGAGATATGGCTTCATATAGGCACATCAGGGTATTACTATGTGATGAATTTATTTGCCAAAAGCATGGTGGTTGCAGATCGAAAAATAATTTTGAAATTCTTGTCAGAATTTCTTGACCTGTGTCCAAAAATCTTTAAAATATATTGCACAAAACTGAAAGATGAATTCAATGTGACCAGAATCACACACAAAATCATGCATTCTGTGCATATTAAAGATTTTATGCCTATTTTTTCCCTTTTTTCAGCACTTATCTCCAAGTTTATTTTAGGAACTCGAGCTGCATCAACAATGCTTTGGTAACACTTCTGCGTCCACACTTTGAATCACGTGTGTTATCTGTCCAGAGGAAAGGTGTGATGTCACTGGTGGGGTGACGTCATAACCAGTTAACTATAAAAAATCCCATGCAGTGGAGACTATACTAGCTTCTGCTTGTTCAGGAAGCTGTGTGTGTGTGTGTGTCTGTGTCTGTGTCAATGGAAAGTGGTAAAATAAAAAAAATATATAAAATAAAAAAAAGATTAAGAAATATATTAAAAAAAAAAGAGAGCAATCATGGGTACCAGCTGTGTGTTTCTCCTTGCCCCCGCTTTATTAAAGGGGGGAAATAAACAGAGCTTGTGTGTAGCTAGCCTGGGAGCAGAGCATGCTCAGTCAGTTCTCAAGGGAGCTGACTGCTCTCATTGTGGCCGCATGTCCATGTGGGCCCTGTGCTCCTGCAGAGTGCCCTTCTATATGGGCTCTCTCACTCCTCGCGGTTCTGGCCATGGGATCGCAGATGGATCTGGCAGAGGGCTTGGAGACAGGCTTGTCCCTTTCTTTGGCTTCACCAGCCAGATCCAGCGCCTTCTCCCAGGGTTTAGAAGCATACCATTCGGCAGTTTCTTCCCCCTGTGGAGGGAACAACCAGTGAACCTGCTGACACTCCCTTTCAACCAGTCCTGTTTATGGAGCTTTCGGAGGTGGTGACTTGTGCAGAGATGAAAAGCAGAAGCAGCGTCCGCCAAGTAATCTGGATTTTGCTTTCTGTAACCCACATCACTGCATCCACCATGAGGTTTGCCTTTTTTCCTCTGAGGTGTCCAGGTCCTGGAGCATCCCATACTTGGCCTGCCTCTTCAATTCCAATGTCTCCCTCTATGCAAATGTAGTAGGGCTGAAAGAGCGATGCCCCGCATTAGAGAGACGCTAGCTGGCTATGCTCTCCCCTGGTTCTGCATTATTCCTTAAGGCCCCGGCACTGCCCACTAAGCCCCTTTGGACTTCCTTGGCCTTGATGGGCAAGGCTTACATGGCAGTGGATCAAGCTGCTGGTTGCCTGCACACCTTGGCAATACTGCAGGCTGACCTGTTTCAAAAGCTGGATGATAGAGCTATTACTGGGCCTGACGATGTCCAAGAGCTATGCTGTGCTACGGACCTGGGTCTTAGGGCCACTAAGGAGACCGCTAGAGCCATTGGCTGGTCCATGTCAGCCCTTGTGGCCACAGAGAGGCATCTGTGGCTCACCCTGTCAGATATTCCTGACAGGGACAAAGTTATCCTCCTGGATGCCCGGTTATACCAACTGAACGTGAATACGGTCGTCAACAGGTTTCAAAAGACAAAAAAAGCAGTCAGCTGCGTTTAAACGCTACCTCCCTCACTGTTCCCATGAGGCTGATCAGTGGGTGCAGCCCCAGCCCAGCACAAGCAGGCGCTGTAAACCCCAAAACCTGGTCAACACTCTAGGCTGAAGTCCAAGGAGCTGACGGATTTGAGAATCTGACATGTCAGGGGCTTACACAAAGGCACCGCTCCGGCCGCTCTAGGTCAGTCTTGGTTCCCTTAAGAGACTATCTGGCAGCCTGGTAACGCCTGCCAGATGTGTTTCTGTGGGTCCTGCGCACTGTAGAGAGGGGCTACTCGATTCAGTTTTGTCCACACCGGTTCAATGAGATGTGTCCCTGTGGCTCTGGTCATGGAACAAGAAGTACACACTCTCTTAAGGAAGGAGGCCATTGAGGTGGTCTCTCTGCTAGACAGAGAGTCCGGGTTCTACAGCCGGTACTTCATAGTTCTCAAAAAGGATGGGGGTTGCATCACATTCTGGACCTGCGTCAGCTGGTTCAAGATGCTCACCCTCAAGCAGGCCGTGTCTTAAATCAGATCTGAGGACTGGTTTGTCACGATAGATCTCAAGGACACTTACTTCCACATATGCATCCTTCCTTCACACAGGTTCCTGAGGTTTGCTTTTTGGGGCCAAAGCTTACCAATATCGGGTCCTTCCATTCTTCCTTTCACCTTCACAAAGTGTAGGGTCTCTGTCCCTGCTGAGACTTCAGGGCATCCGCATTCTGAACTATATCGACAATGCCCGAGGTGCCCTTGAAGTTTCTTAAAGTCAAGACTGTATTTCTTCTGGCTATTTCCTCCCTAAAGAAAGTCAGGGACCATCAGACCCTTTTCATGGCCCTTTCTCACCTGGAGTTTACCCCAGGGATGGCCAGTGCCTTTCTCTAACCCAAACTGGGGTATGTCCATAAGGTGCCGTTCTATCCTCCTCCCTTTCAGGCCCCTGACCAGGAAAACCTTTACCGGCTATGTCCAGTGCTATCTCATCCTCTTATGAGTCCTCTGGTGTCCCTGCACCTTTAGGGGTCAGAGGTGACCTCTAAAGCCTGGTCCTCTGGAGCATTTCTCCAAGACATTTGCACCCCGCTGACCTTTGTCAGGTTCTATAGCCTTGACCGCAGGGTCACTCCTGGCTCTGCCGTCCTTCGGCCTAGCTGTGCCCATCCACACTAGGCTGGCCAGTCTGGTGGTATTGTACTCTCGTTCGCAAAGCGTTGTTGATGCAGCTCGAGTTCCTGAAAAGGAACGTCTCTAGGCTTCCTGGTTGTGGAGAACGACCAGGACACTTTGGGAACACTGAAAAAAACACTTTTCGTTGGACAGATAGCACACGTGTGGACATGTAGAAGTGTTCCTAAAGCGTTGCATGCAGCGTCTCGTTCCCTCAGAGAACCAGGATAACTTAACTCTTAAATTCTGTAAAGCTGCTTTGAGACAATGTCCGTTGTGAAAAGCACTATAAAAATAAACTTGACTTGACTTGACATAAGTAACCTAGTAATGTTCTGTGTCTGCATTTCCAAATGTTGTAGTTAGAGTTTTATGTAAATCAGAGTGTAGACATAAGCGTCATCATTGGTCCACTAGTTCTAGATTAACAGCTGCTTTTTTAACTTGTACAGGTATGAAGATGATTAACCAGCATCAGCTCGTAAATGTTGCACATATATTGTTAGTGTTTGGCAGATGCTGTGAATATACATATACCATGTTATGAAATTAAAATAAAAAAAATACACTTAAGCCAAAATCCACCAAACTGGTGTAATTCACAAAACAGATATATCATGTCCAATATTATTGTGTTTATTGTATATTATTACATTCCATAAACTATTATTGTCCAGCATTTGCTATCTTTATCTTCTGACTGTACATTTACCTTAACTGCATTTGGCAGATGGCCATATTTTTAAGTAAAATAAATTGTACTCTTAGAATAAATATATATCTTGTATCTCACCTCTAGATCTTGTGGACCAATGATTATGTTTAAGCCCGACCCTTGATTTACATATAACTTTAACTGCAAAATTTTTAAGCATAAGCACAGAACTACTGCAAAAATATTTGGAGAAATCAAGATTTTGTGTGTGATCTTTATCATTTTGAATTCTTTTTTCAGATTTGTGTCTTTATAGTTTTTATTAACGCTTATTATTTGTCAATCTGCAAATGCATGAATTTCTTTTCTATTTCACTTTAATTTGTACATTTCATTTGTAAAGACATCACCCCCAATGGTACATTAACACCTCTTTGGCACAATTTTCTGAACAGTGGATAACACCTTTGGTACAAAACATTGAAAATTCAATATTTTACATGGATTTCCTGGCTTTCTATTTTTAATACATTATTAGATAAACACAAACATACCAAAAAAGACACAAGGAGAATAGTATGATCATGATCAAGATATGTTATCAAAAGCTGCCCTAAGATCAAATATTACAAGCAAATAGACACAAATCCATATAAAGGCCAGTAGAAGATAAATTACCACCTTAACCAGCATTGTCTTTATGCTATGATGAGGCCTAAATCCTGACCAATACAGTTCATTACCTCTGTAAATGTGAACCTTAGTACTGTGCTGCAACATTTTCTTTGATTTTGGAGGTTTGATATTGGCCATTTACAGTGTTGGGCAATAACGCGTTACTTTTGACAGTAACTAATACTGTAACGCATTACTTTTTAAATAAAGTAACTCCTTTACCGTTACCGTATGGTGCATTGTCCGTTATATTAGTAATTAGTTAATTTTAGCTGAAGTGTAGCCTACAGCCTAACCTGTTTACAGCAGCAACGCATTGTAGGATTGGTGGATGAACCACTGTAAACACGAAGAAGATGCACTGTGGGCGTGTTTCCGTTTATTCAAGTATGTGCAGCAGTAACGGCGAGTCAAGACAAGAGCAAGAAGAGTTTCTTAAAGTGGAAATATGCTCATTATTTCACTTTAGTTGAGCATAAAGACACAAACTTTTTAGTCAAATGTAAGCTGTGTCTTTCTGGTTCGAAGGTCGTATCTACTGCGATAGCAGCAACTCCAATCTGTCGAAGCTCCTCCAGAAACTCCATGCCTCGACGAAGCTAGAAGCTAACCTGGTGTTCTGTTGTACATTGTTAATAGTTTTAATACTTAAGCTGTGAAAGGAAAATTTTTAAGAGCTCAACACAACAGCTTTTATGATGCAGAAGCCACTTTAGTTTTTGATTCTGAATATATTATTCAGCTTGTTTTGTTATATATTTCAGAAATCCTTGTGATATTTTCAGTTTGTGCTGGTCTGACTTAAATAAAATAGTGTTTAAAATTACTTTGTGTTTAAGTCAGTTTTGTGTTTGTATAGACCATAACGCATAAAAGGGCATTAATGGGAACAAAAAAGTAACTAAAAGGTTACTTTTAACAGTAACGCATTACTTTTTGGTGTAAGTAATCAACAAAGTAATTGAGTTTTTGAATGAAGTAACTAGTAACTGTAACTAGTTACTATTTCTTAGTAACTAGCACAACACTGGCCATTGATTAGCAAAAAGAAAGAAGGAAAAACAGTTAACACTTTATTTGAGGGTAACTACATTGTGCCTTAATACATAAATTTTCTTTGTTTTGCATTGCTTATTGTTGGTGGTTGATTTATTTCTGATGTGTAATTTTAGTTTTTAATGTAATAATAAAAAATTATTCATGGGCATCATAATTTTTTTTATTGATTTTGTCATGTGATTGTGTGGGAACATTTTGCACATCTTCATTTTAATACATTGTCTATATTTTGTCTTAAATAATTTCATTGTGTTACAATTTTTAAGTTCTCCATTTGTTTGTGTATTTAAGTCCTGGTGTTATATTGTCTCAATGTATATTGTATTTAGTATAAATTAAGTTTTAAGGTTAATTTTGTTTGGTTCATCTTTACACTTTCTGTGTTTTCCATTATATTATTTCCAGGTTTAGACCCAGTACTCATTTTCATGCTTTTAAATATTGATAATCATAGTTTGTTTCTGCCGGCCTGTTTTTCCACTCTCACCGTGACCATGATAATTTTTGAATTAACCACAATATAGTACATGATACATTTATGCCTATAAGCACTGCTTTTCAACATGCGTTACAGAAGACTTCACCTCCAATGCAGCGGCTTGGTGTATAAAGTACAAGACATATCTGCAGAATGCTGGCTGATTTTTTTTCTGTCTCTCATGTTGTTTATACTTGATCGTTTTTGTTGGGAGGATTCCCTGCCAAAAGGTTTATTTATGCAACACACCCTATAATTTTATTACCTAGATTAATTTAGTACCTCACATGCTTTATGCTATCCTTACAAGCAGAGCTTGAGAATGGTCTGAAAGCTGTCATATCGTGAGGAATAGAGAACACAGTGGAGTTTTCAGTTCTCTTGAAAACAAATGTACTCAGTCTCTTTCGGGATTGTGGAAGGTGGGCTGTCAAGCAACCTGATCGTCGCCCTGCCCGGCTGTCTTGTGTCTGCCTCCAGGCTTAAGAGAAGGTGTTGCTCATTCAATAGGCTTCACAGAAGGCGTTGCTGAGGGCATCAGTTCATCACCCTTCTCCGCTGAGGCTTATTCTGTCTGGCTGTCCAGTGCCCTCCTTCCAGATTTACAAAGAGGTTTGCAGTGTGAACAGTTCCTGCTTCTGTGTTTCATGTTTGTTTCCATTATGTGATTGCATTAGCAAATATTTTGTTTATATTATGTGTGGGTTATTTTAATTCATTATTTCCATCCACTGAATACCATCTTGTTGTGTCATGTTTGGTCTCACTGGTTTTTTCTTTTCATTTGAGCTCTTGATTAATTTGTGCATCTTAGCCATGTTGTTTCATTTTGTCAGTGCATTGGCTGATCTTATGTTTAGACTACTTAAGTTCTAAGCCTTCTTTTCTAGTTTTTGTAGATTATTCCAGCTTGTTTCTGCTTGACTTTGTTATGCGCCCCACTATGGATTGTGTCTAGGAATATACCTGTTTTGGAACTACCCCAATAAAGAACACACAGAGTTTACATACATGTGTTCTGCTTCTCACCATGCCTTACAAGTAAACTATATTTTGGGGGGTTTTTACCTTCTGCAATCCACCTCTAAACCTTTGTTTGTTTGTTTTTACTAACAGCACATTCAGTAACTACTTATTTAGTTGATATGATTTGAGGCTTCTAAATAAGAAAAATTATAAAGGTATATACAGTGCTTAATATCAGTTTTCTAAATGCAAACCTGGTTACTACTTGATGAAAAAACAAATACATGGCCTACTTAAATAAGTAACACTTAGTGAATGTGTCAAAGCTGCTGTACGTCGATATATAGTTAATAATAAAAAAAAAAAACATTTTGGCAAAATCTTACCACATTATTTTATGTTTTTTTAAGAATGTATACTGCCAAATGTAGGTACCATTCAAATAAAGTGTTACTAAAGTTTGCCATCTGCTATTGAAACTTCTTTATTAATTGTATATTGAGCAGGTCAGAATGTTTGAAAAAAATGGGCCTCCATATAAAGAAAAGTCGAGATTACTGATGCTGAAAGAAGATGCTTGATTACTGATGTTTGGGAACATTGGTCCAGGGGGTATTCATTGATAGCATTATCAACACTTTTTTTTGCTCAGAAGAAGGAATGTAAGCAAGGTTGTCTCTAGAGAGACTTTGTTATTGATGGATCTTTACTTGTGGTGGTACCAAAAAAAACTGTACATTTTCCCTATAGTAGTGAGCACATTTTTTAACATATAAATGTTTGCAGTTTTTTTTTTCTGAAGTGCACTAATGTGGACGATGTGAGTACAGTATGTTTTCTGTGTCAAAGTTTGTGCTAAATCCTTATTTGCATTTTAACAAAATCTGCAACTGCAGCACCAAATTTTAAATTAACATTTATGTGATTTAGCAGATTTTTTTTCTATTTTATCTATTTGATCTGGATTGACTTATCAAAGTATGTTGAATTCTTTATAAAAAAAAAAATGCATTCCACAGTTTCTTTGTCCTTATTGGGCATTGGGGTGCTCATGAGTTAACCTGGCTTGGTCCTTAATACTTTTCACTAAGAATTACAGGTTTGACATTCTCTAAACCTTCTATAATTTTAACTTTTTCTTCTTTTCTTTCTTTTCTTTATATATTTTTTGTTTTTACCAATTTCCCCCTCCCTCCTATTTTTCTTTGCAGATTCTGGATTGTAGACTGTCAGCAAATGAGTGAGACAGTTGCACTGGCAACCCCGGTTTACAAAGAATTGATTTGTGTGCCATACCTTGCCAAATTTGTGGTGTTTGCGAAGCCCATTGACAAAGCAGAGGCACAACTGCGTTGCTTCTGTATTACAGACGATAAGGTGGACAAAACACTCGAGCAGCAGGAAAACTTTGAAGAAGTGGCTAGAAGCAAAGATATTGAGGTGTGGACCATAATGCATACTCTCAAGTTGTACACAGGCTATGGAAAAAAATGATACATTTAAACATGTTTCTTTATATATAGATATATACATGCTTACCAAGAAACATTTGTCACCACTTCACATACAGCACATTTAGCAAATTACATTTCATGCAATGTTAAATTTTTTTAAAACAAAATATTCCAAACTGGATGTGATTACAAAAGTGGTTCTGTTACACTGGCTTCAGGTTTCAGAAGGAAAACCCATCTATGTGCATTGCTATGGCAATCTGTCTCCTGTCAGCAAGACCAGCCAGCAGCTTGTTTTTACCTTCTATGCCTTCAAAGAGAACCGTCTACCTTTTAGTGTTAAGGTGTGTATTTGTGTATAATGTGTATAATAACATTCCCTTTCATGAACTCGAGCTGCGTTAGAGTTCATGAATAATGGTCTGAATAATGAGCCTAATCAGTCAAAAAAAAGCATACCAAGCTGACCTGCTGGAGGAGCTGGATCTGGGAGACCCCTTGGGCGGCCATACCCTACATACGGCGGATCTGGCCCTACGGGCCGCAAATGAGACCATTAAGGCCATTGGCCAGTCTATGGCCGCCTTAATAGCTACTGAGAGACATCTGTGGCTTACCCTGTCCGAAATACCTTACAGGGACAAGGTCGTGCTGCTGAACGCCCCACTCCATTTTTTGGGTCTGTTTGGCGAAGCCGTTGATTCAGTAGTCGACAGGTTCCAGACATCCAAGAGACAATCGGTTCCAGCGGTATCTCCCACACCGCTCTCATGGGGCTGCTTGGCGGGGGCAGCCCCAACCCCAGCCCAGCACTTCATCGTGATGCGCTCTCCCCCTGTGCGGTATCCCGTGTGGCACCCTGACTCAAAGCCCCGTAAGGTGACAGATCTGAGGACAGAAAGGTCCTGACTCGACCTGTGGTGGGATGACTGGAGGGGCTCTAAACACACCGGAGGTCAGTCTCGAAAGACTTAAACCCTTAAGGGAGCACCTAGCAACCTAGATGGCTAGACCAGAAATGTCCCAGACATTCAGTTTGGGTCTCGCCCGCCCTGGTTTAACGGGCTCTCTCCCACTCTGGTGAGGGAGCAGGCTCTGGTCTTGGAACATGAGTATAGTATACACTCTCCTGAGGAAGGAGTCCATCGAGGTGGTCCCTCCATCAGACAGAGAGTCCGGGTTCTACAGCCGGTACTTCATAGTTCCCAAAAAGGATGGTGTGTTGCGTTCTATCCTAGATCTATGTCAGCTCTTTGATGAGGCTCCAGTTCAAAATGCTGACCCTCAAGCAGGTTGTGTCTCAGATTAGATCCGAGAACTGGTTTGTCATGGTAGATCTAAAGGATGCGTAATTCCATGTACCCATCCTCCCTTCTTACAGGAAATTCCTGAGGTTCGCTTTTGGGGTCAAAGCGGACCAATATCGGGTCATTCCGTTTGGCTATGCTTTGTCACCCCGCACCTTCATGAAGTGTGTCGATGCGGTTCTAGAGTCCATTCTTCAATCCAGAGCTCCCTCCATTGCAAAGTTGTATGCTGCGAGATGGCGCCTGTTCACTGTGTGGTGCTCTCTGTACCAATTAGATCCAGTCCATTGCCCAGTTGGTTCAGTGCTGGAGTTTCTGCAGGAGCAGTTTGCAAAAGGGTTGGCTCTGTCCACTGTAAAAGTCTAAGCGTCTGCCTTTTCGGCGTTTCACGCCCCCGTGTATGGGCATTCACTGGGCAGAGACCCACTCCTGATGCATTTTCTTCGCGGCACCCGGCTGAGGCCTTTGGTGCATCCAAGAGTGTGTGGGTGGGACTTGGCCATAGTTTTGGAGGCTCTGTCTGAGCCCCCCTTCGAGCCTTTGGCCGAGATTTCATGGAGGCACTTGTCCGTTAAGACCGTGTTCTTGCTGGCTATCTGCTCTCTGAGGAGAGTAGGTGATTTATAGGCCCTTTCTGTGGCCCCCTCTTTCCTGGAGTTCACTCCAGGCATGTCCAGTGCCATCTTGCACTATAGAGCATACCCTAATTAAACCCATAATAATTTATGTCCCCTAAGGTGCTCTCGGTCGTCCCACGACCTGTCAGGCTCCAGGCATTCAATCCTCCTCCATTCCAGACTCCAGACCAGGAGAGATTGAACCAGCTGTGCCCTTTTTGAGCACTGAACTGCTATGTCCTCTGGACAAGTCCCTGGAGGAAGTCGGAACAATTGTTCATCTGCTATGGCCCTCCAAGGAGAGGCCTTCCTGCTCATAAGCAGGCATTTAGCAAATGGATTATTGATGCTATAGCATTCTCTTACAGGTCCTCTGGTCTCCCTGACCCAGAGTGTGGCAGCCTCCAAGGCTTGGTCCTCTGGAGTGTCCCTCCAAGACCTCTGCGACGCTGCGGGCTGGTCCACCCTGCTCACCTTTGCCAGGTTTTACAACCTTGACCCCTGTGCCACTCCTGGCACCTCTGTCCTTCAACCTAGCTGTGCTCATTCATACTAGTCAGGGACTAGTCGGTGTGGTGGTATTGGATTCTCGTTCCCAAAGAGTTCCGACGCAGCTCGAGTTCCTGAAAGGGGAAAGTCTCTTGGTTACGTATGTAACCCTAGTTCCCTGAGGGAATGAGATGCTGTGTCTCTATGCCACACCTCCGGCTTCCCTTTAGCGCTTCCTTCTCGGTTACAGAAGCTGAAGCCGGCTTCTCTCCATGTGCGTTTTATACTTCCTGGTCGTGATGTCACCCTCCCGGTGACAGCCTGCCTTCAATTTTGACTGATTAGAGTAATTATTTAGAGCATGGACAAAGCAGTCTCGTTCCCTCAGGGATCTAGGGTTACATATGTAACCTAGAGACGTCGGATTCTGACTAATGTTTGCAAAAGGTATAGAATTTATTTGTATACTATTATGTCTACAGGTTATTTTGAACTGATGTTATGATAGTATCATCTGCTGTATCATTACCAAGTCTGTACTCTTTGTACACTTATGGTCACTGTTTTTGTATCTTTGTATACTTCCTGGTGTTTGCTTAGGTGTGGGACATGGATCAGGAGCCATATGGAAGACTCTCATTTATGAAGGAGCTGAAAACTACTAAAAGCCTTCCACGGAGTGTTATCTGCAACCTTAAATTCATACTGCCAGTACACAAGAAGGTGCAATATAATACACCCAAGGAGATATAATTTGCATGCTAAACATCAAGCTGTTGAAAAGATCACTTCCTGTTTTTATGAGCCTTCCCAAGTTAATATTTTTGTTCATGCAGCTAAATATTTATTTAATAAAAAAATGTTTTATAATGTAAAGAAAGATTTAATAAGAAATTTAAGTAATTGAACTGCCAGAATATTTTATAAATCAGTATATCGGCTTATATAAATATGCAAACAATATTTTAACAGCTGACCAATTATTTATACAGTGAAGAACATTTTGTATTTTATTATTTCCAGAGAGGGGAAGAAATGAAGTAAAAATATTTTGTTACTGTACTTAAGTAGATTTTTCTGGTATCACTACTTTACTTCACTATTTATTTTTTAAATAACGTTTTACTTTCTCACTTATTACATTTTTTACACAAATATCTGTACTTTTTACTTCTTAGATTTTCAAACCAGGCTCGTTACATGATCAATATTTTTTCTTCTCATTGTGAACTGTTCAGCCCATCAACCTATTTCTTGTCATTGTGTGGCTTTTTCAATTTACCACTAGTGTATAATTTCCTGGGTATCACACACCACAGATGTAGGCTAGCCTGTGAAGCTAACAACAAGCAAGGCAGAAGGCAACAAGAAGTATGGCTTACGTGGATGAGAGAGAGGGAGTCAGCAATGTAAACATAACTGAGAACAGAGACATTCCTGATCACCTGATCATCATCATCTTTGCATTTATATTTACATTTATGGCATTTAGCAGACGCCCTTGTCCAGAGCAACATACAAAAGTGCTTTGAGTCTCTATAAATGAATAAATATACACTGGTATGATAGATTACAAACTTAAGATAAATCAGCCTACAACTCTGTTGTTCGAACATCTAGGGGAAGTTTATTCCAACACCTCGATGCCAGAACAGAGCAGAGCCTTGAGGTATACTTGCCTCTTACCCTGAGAGAAGGTGGGTCCAATCGAGCAGTGCTGGAGGATTGCTTTTAGGTTACATATGTAACCCTGGTTCCCTGAGGGAATAAGACGCTGCATCAACAACGCTTTTCGGGACGTTCCATGTTGTTCACGCTCTGAATCACGTGTGCAATCTGTCCAATGAAGAGGCGTGAAGTCACCGGCGGGGTGAAGTCATGACCAGAAAGCTATAAAACTTGCATGTGGTGGAGCTGTGGTGGAGCTTCTAAAAAGGAAAGGAAATGCTGGGAGTGTGGCTTGGAGGCACAGACGTTCAACACTTTGGAAAAGAGAGTCCAATCACACCAAAGTGACCAGTCCCTGCCTAGTGTGGATGGCCCCAGCTAGACTGCAAGACATAGGAGCCAGGAGTGGCTTTAAGTTCACGGTTATAAAACCTGATTAAGGTCAGTGAGGTGGACCAGCCCGCAGCGTTGCAAATGTCTTGGAGTGGGACTCCGGTGGACCAAGTTGTAGAGGCAGCCACACTCTGGGTAGAGTGAGCCTTGACACCGAAAGGAGCAGGGAGACCAGAGGACTCAAAGGAGAATAAAATGGCATCCACTATCTACCTGCTGACGGTCTGCTTGTTGGCAGGGAGCCCTTTTATATCGGGACTGTAGCAGAAAAACAGCTGCTCCGACTTCCTCCACAGTTCTGTCCTGTGGACGTATGTGTCCAGGTCTCGCAGCAGACACAGTTCGTTCAGCTTCTCCTGGTCAGGGGCCTGGAAAGGAGGAGGATAGAATGCCTGCAGCACAACAGGTAGTAGACAAACTGAGGGCACCTTAGGTACATATCCCAGTCTGGGGTAAAGAAAGGCACTGGCCATGCCTGGGTTGAACTCCAGGAGGGACGGGGCCATGGAGAGAGCCTGTAGGTCCCCGACACTATTCAGGGAGGAGATAGCCAGAAGAAAGGTAGTCTTGACTGACAGAAACCTAAGGGCGACCTCTGCCAATGGCTCGATGGGGGGCTTAGACAGAGCCTCCAGCACAACTGGCAAGTCCCACACAGGCACTCTGGGTCATTTCCCTGTCCTCGGCCTCCAGGCACCATGCAGAAATCGTGTCATTAATAATGCTTACTCAGCCACTGCTCAGCAAGCAGAGCACAATAAGCCACGATAGCAAACACATAACCTTTCAGGGTAGTAGGAGATATCCCTGAGGCAAACTGCTCCTGCAGGAACTCCAGCACTGAACCAACTGGGCAGTTTACAGAAGATCCATAAAGGTTCCTCTAAAAGTATCATGGCGTCCAGCTTAAGAGGGGCTGGGTGAGTAAGGGAAAACCACAGGGGACAATGCAATGTCTCTTGAGTTGCAAACAGATCAACTTGTGCTCTGTAAAACTTCCCCCATATTTGCTACACCACTTTAGGGTGGAGCCTCCATTCCCTGGGCCTCTGCCCTTAACTTCGAGAGGGTGTCTGCTTTCTGATTTATGTACCCCGGGATGTAAGCTCCCCTCAAGGAGAGCAGCCTTTTCTGGGTCCACAGAAGGATCTGCCGTGCCAGCCTGTATAAGGTGCGAGATCGCAGACCTCTCTGATGGTTGATATAGGAGACCAATGATGTGTTGTCTGTACGGACCAGCACATGGCGGTTCCTCAGGTCTGGGAAAGTGGTTAAGAGCCAGTAGCACGGCCAGCATCTCCAGGGATTTGATGTGCCAAGTGAGTCCTTGGGCGGAGCGGCCACTCATGACCACTCCCCACCCCTGGAACTGCTTCACAGTGAGTGACTGGCCTTGTCTCACCTCTTTTGATGCTTTGCCCCAAAAAGCAAACCCCAGGAACTTCCTGTGAGGTGGAAGAATGGATATGTGGAAGTAAGCATCCCTTAGATCTAACGTGACAAAATAGTCCTCGGACCTGATTTGAGACATGACCTGCTTGAAGGTAAGCATCCTAAACCTGAGCCTCATTAGCAAATGGTTCATGGAGCGCGGAAATAGAATATGACGCAACCCCTCAACCTTCTTTGGAACCATAAAGTACCGGCTGTAAAACCCAGACTCTCTGTCTAAAGGAGGGACCACTTCGATTGCCTCCTTCCTTAAGAGAGTAAGTGCCTCTTGTTCCAAGACCAGACCCTGCTGGGGTCCCACAAGAGTCGGACACACCCCGTTGAACTGAATCGACTAGCCCTTTTCTACAGTGCGCAGGACCCACTGAGACACGTCTGGCAGGCATTTCCAGGCTGCCAGGTAGTCTTTTAAGGGAACCAGTCTCTCGAGCAATGCCCTGCAGCCATCGGGGCCTCCTAACAGGCAGTGGGCCTCCCCAGCTGCTATGGGACCAGAGGTGGAGGGATACACCCGCTTGAGGTTGCTGTGCCCTAAATCACACGTCGTGGCAGCGTTAACAGACTGAGCTCCTGATGACGCTAAGGAGGGACAGGCACCATATAGTGAGGTGTACGCCACCCCTCCCTCCAGCTAAGACCCCCCCAACTGTCAGGGTGTCTGAGCATCGCCCGGAGAGCCAGGGGAGTTTCTGGGCTTCACAGTGCTGACGCCGAGCAGCCCCCTGGGAGCGACGAGCAGGTAGCACTGGAATGCCACCGACTGCTTTTAAGCTTTCTGAAACTTGTCGACGACCGCACCCACAGCGTCGCTGAACAAGAAGGGACCCTGTCTTGAATGTCAGACATGGTGAGCCACAAGATGTCTCTCTGTGGTTACTAAGGCTGACATTGGCCAACCCAAGGCCTTAGCAATTTCCTTGGTGGTCCTAAGAGCTAGGTTGTCCTAAGAGCAGCTATGTTGCTGCACAACATAGCTCCTGAATATAGTCAGCCCCAGAGATTACCCCCTCATCCAACTCCTGCAGCAGGTCAGCCTGGTAAGCCTGCAACACAGCCATGGTGTGGAGGCAACCAGCGACCTGACCCGCTGCTGCTTAAGCCTTGCCAAAAAAGGCTGAAGTCGATCTCAAGGGCTTGGTGGGCAGAACCGGGGCCTTAAGGGACGATGCTGAACCCGGGCAGAGATAGCCAGCTTGCATCTCTTCAACCCGGGGCATCACCCCATAAACGCCCTTTAAACCCCACTACGTTAACGTTGAGAGAGATATTAAGAGTGGTGAAGAGGTGGGCCGAGTATGGGCTGTTCCAGGATCTGGACACCTCAGTTTGCAGATCAGGAAAAAAGGGCATACCCTGGCGTGGAGGTAGAGTGGAGGGGTGCAGAAAGCATTAATCCAGCCTACTAGGTGGGTGCAGCTTCTGCTTCTTGTCTGGCCGAGCCAAATCTTGGAAGCTTGGACACAGCACGAGTGACCACCTCCAGAAGCTCCTCATACAGCACTAGCTGGGAGGAGTCAGTGGGTTCGCTAGTCTCCATGCCCTCCCCCTCCTCAGAGGAAGAGAGGTGGAGCACAGCCCTGCCTTTACTGCGGAAGAAACGTCAAACGGCATGCTTCCAAACCCAAAGAGAGAGCGCTGGATCCGGCAAGTGAGGAGGGAGAAAGGGACAAGCCCGTCTCCAAGCCTATGCCAGATCCTCCTGCGAGCCCCACGACATCTGACAATGCTTTGCCTCAGCAACAGCAGGGCCAGAGCCATGAGGGAGAGCACCCTCCTCCAAGAGCACTCACCCTCCCTCAAGAGCCGACTGAGCATGCCACTCTCCTAAGCAAGCTACACACAAGCAGTGTGTATCTTTAAGAGCAGACAAAATATTATTTATATAAACTAATACACAAATGTAATCTAATCTAACACACAAACACATAAGAATTTTTTTCAGCTTCAGTGACAGAAGTCCCAAGTTTCTAGCACTGTATTTTGATCTTTTGTACTTATTGTAGATAGTATTGACTTTGTGTGGGGATTTCTGTTGTTGCATTATCCTGGTGAAAGAATTCCCCATCAATGTTAATTCATCAATGGGCTGTTGAGCATTTGTTGAGTTGGAGTCTTCTCTTGGCTACAAGTGAATCTACTTGTTGTGCTGAGGGGCAAGAACCTCTGCAGTTGTTGTTTGATGGCACAGACTCACAGTTTCCTATGTGTTAGTGCCAGGGGTGGGAAGTAACGAAAGTACAAATACTTTGTTACTGTTAAATTTTTCTAGTATTAGTACTTTACTTCACTATTTATTTTTTGGACAACTTTTTACATTTACTCATTAACTCTTACTCAATCGTACTTTCTACTTCTTACATTTTCAAACCAGACTCATTACTTTAGTTGTAATTTATTTGGTCAAATGTCACTATTTTATTTTCTCATTGCACGCCGTTTTCAGCCCATCAATCTATTTTCTGTTTTTGCGCGTTTTTTCAAACTACCACTAGTATATCATTTCCTGGCTATCACGCACCACATATGTAGGCTAGCTTATGAAGCTAACAACAAGCACGGCAGATGGCAACAAGTAGAATGGCTAACGTGGATGAGACAGCGATGTAAACATGACTGAGAACAAAGACATTCCTGATCACATGATCATCATCATCTTTTCTCTGCTTGTGTTCTATATGGTGGATGTTCAGCCGGGATACATTCATTAGGTAACAAAATTTGAAATTCGTTTTTGTATTAATATATTAATATGATGTGAGGTCCAGTTACCAGCGTTACACTAAACAGGTAGTAGTAATGGCTAATTGTTACTTATTACTTAAGTAACATACTTCTTTACTTTTACTTGAGTGCAAAAGTGAAGTCAGTACTTACATTTTTACCTATATCTTTTAAAATATGAGTATCTGTACTTTTACTTGAGTGAAGGATGTGTGTGCTTTCTAACAAATGTATAATATGGCACATAAGTCATCATAAGTTCTGGAATATCCAGGTGTTTTTTAAACAGTTAATATCCCTAAAAATCTACTATTGGTTAAACCCTAGGATTCACATGTGAAGAAAGTATTTGTTGTTTAGATGAAATGAGATGAAAAGGCTCAAAGATGAGTAAATTTAAAGAAAAAGATTTATTTGAATCTTTACACAATCAAAAATAACAATTTAGAATGTTTTGAAAAGAGAAAAAAATATACACTTTTTTGTACACTTTCATCCGTACATTGAACAAGCTGGCCAAGGCACACAACACCAGCTAATGACAGAAACATTGTAAAAGATGTAAAGTAAAAACCTGAAACAATAGTCATTAACATTTCCTCCACAAGACTTCAAGAGCAAAAATCTACTTCCAGGCTTCACTGAAGATGTCGCTCTTTCTTTGCTGAGGATGTTGCTTAGTTACTCTAGTATTTATACCTAGTTCTTTTTTACAACAGTACTAAACTAAAAAAAAAAAAATATTATTTATGTTATCCTCTGTAAGAGTGAAGTGATACAATATGTAGATCTAGCAGCACTATCTCTCTATGCCGCTTGGCATACCACCAACTTAATTTAATAACATTTATAATCTATTATTATTTATAATAATTTTTGAGTGGTCTGTTTTAAACAGTGAGAGATTTTTTCTCAAACTTTTTTAAGTGGAGGTACATTATATACAGTATAGAAGAACATTGACCCTAACCATTCAGTCCTCAGATCAAGCTCTGTGGGTTAGATGGTGATCCAATCATAGTTGATAACGTCACTAGGTTACGTATGTATCCCTACTTCCCTAAGAGAATGAGAGCTGCGTCGAAAGCACTTTGTGAATCTACTCTGAATCACTTGTAAAATCTGGCCAATAGGCAGTTGTGACGTCATTGGCGGGCGACGTCATGCAAATCAGGAAGCTACAAAATGGGAGCACGATGGGAGCGACATCAGCTTCTGAAAAAGGAGACGTTAAGCGCTGCAGGGATACAGGGAATATGGCCGGTTGACGCAGCTCTCATTCCCTCAGGGAACTAGGGTTACATACGTAACCTAATGACGTTCCCTTTCAGGAAATTGAGCTGCAACGAAAGCACTTTGGGAACGAGTGTACAATCACGCCATACTGTCCAGTCCATGCCTAGTGTGTCTGAGCACAATCTGCATGCAGGACATGTTGAGGTCTTAGAACCTGACAAAGGTCAGTGGGGTGGACCAGCCCGCAGCGTTACAAATATCCTGGAGCGACACTCCAGTAGACCAGGCCTGAGAGGCCGCCATACCCCGGGTGGAATTAGCCTTTTATTAGCCTGAGTTAGCTGGAATTAGCCTGAAAAAGACCAGAAGACTCATAACACAGACAAATGGCATCCACAATCCATCTACTGAGCGTCTGCTTATTAGCTGTAAAATCTTTCCTTTGAGGGCCATAGCAGACGAACAGCTGCTCCGACGTCCTCCATGGACTCCTCCTGTGTTATATGTTCGACACGGTCAATTTTACTTTCCTGGTTGGGGGCTAGGAAAGGAGGGGGGCAGAATGCCTGCAAAATGACAGGCCGTGAGGGAGCCGCAGGCACCTTAGGCACATACCGCGGTTTGGGGTAAAGTATAGCACTGGCAATGCCAGGGACAAATTTTAGAAGAGACTGGGCCACGGAAAGAGCCTGTATGTCCCCGACCCTCTTACGGGAGGAGATTGCCAGGTACCCCGGGGGCCATGTAGGAATCATGTCATGAGGGGGTTCTTCCCCAGCGACTGCCCTGCTGGCGGGGTACAATAAGCCTTTGCAATAAGCTGCTCCTATTGAGAGGAGTTTACCCTGGGAACATAGGAGGATCTGCTGTGCCAGCCTGTACAGGGGTCGAGACTGGAGATGCCCCTGGTGGTTGATGTATGAAGACCAGCATTTGGTAACCTTTTAGGTCTCGGTGGAAGTGTTCCAGTGCCAAGAACATGGCCATCATCTCCAGGCAGTTTATGTGCCATGATAGATGTGACTTGTCCCACTCATGACCGCTCCCCACCCTGTGAAAGCAAACCTCAGGAACCTCCTGTGAGAAGAAAGGATGGCTATGTGGAAATAGGCGTTTCTTAGATCTATCCTGACAAACCAGTCCTTGGACTTGATATGAGACACGATCTCCTTGAGAGTAAGCATCTTGAACCTGAGCCTCTTGGGTGAGCGGTTCAAAGAGTGCAGATCTCGATGGCCCCTTTCCTTAAGAGGGTGTGCACTTCCTGTTCCAGGACCAGAACCTGCTTGTGTCCCACCACAGTAGGACCCTCGCTCCCATCGTGCTCCCATTTTGTAGCTTCCGGTTTGCGCGACATCGCACACCAATGACGTCACGACCCAGATTGTACATGTGATTCAGAGCGTGAACACTGCGAGGCGTTCCCAAAGCATTTTCGACGCAGCTCAAGTTCCTGAAAGGGAACTGAAGGTTTTTCATAAAATGTGGACACAATAGAATGGCATTGTGTTATTCTAAGACACATATTAAATGAAATGAGGTAATGATCTGCTTCATACATTCATACTGAGTAAACAGTTTGTTCTATCTGCAGTCTGAATGATAGTATTATGAATTGAATTATGAATTATAGAATTATGAATATTCTCATGATTTCCTACTGAATCCAGAATGGATACAAATCAGTGTTCTCAGAGGGTCTTCCATCTTAGCAAAACAATTATTAATATGTATTTGTTTATAAAATTAAAATATGAGATCTGCAAATTCATGAAGAAATAAAAATATAGCCCCAATTTATTGAATCAGTTGGTTAAACTTATTTTTGTGGCTACATGTTTTGCCATTATCAAACATTCTAATGCATTGAATGTATTTTGTTGCCACCTACAGTAGATTCTCATTCTAATTAACTGACACATCCTCCTCTGCCAGTTAATTGAGGCTGATGTATATAACTGCATCCAAAATAATGAATTTCATTTATTCATAGTTTATTTTATAGTTTAGTTTATTGTTTCATTAACAACCAACCATTTAGATGTATGAGTTCTAATATCTAAGTCAAAGTTGCTAGTTCCAAGCAATGCAGAGAGAAACTTGATTTCATGTTGTCCAGGCAGTTTTAAGAAATATGCATATAGTAGTGCCACCAGGAAGTGAGTTTAACCCTTTATTATGTTCTGTCAGCTTTCCACCCTGCAGCAATAGAAATCACAAATATTAACCTTACCTACAAAAAAAAAAAAAAAAAAAAAAAAAACAGTCAGTTTTGTAAATCATTCAGGGTATCATCAGTGTGCAGGCTTTTATTCCAATCATTGGATTGGACACCCCTGGTGCAATCAGCTTTATTGAAGATAAAACAATGCACATTTCCACAATTAGTCAACCGACATTTTTTTTTTTAAATGTAAGAATTGTATAAAAAACAAGGCCTGGACTTGATCATTCAAATGCATTTATTTGCACAAAGTATGTAAATGTAATATTACAGGTGGTGACATTTTTTTTTTTGTTGTATGTACCATGGAAATTTTTTAGAATGTAGCATAGCAGTGTTTTTTGCAGTTAGCATTGAAATTTATGCATTAAGTAATAATCGTAAATTCATTAATATTTGAGAATATAAATAAAATACATTTTTTTATTTATTATGTGAAATAAGCTTTTTATACAATTTTAAGACAAAAAAACCTGACCAAAACAATCTTTTGGCACTCATTACAGATTACCCCATTTTAAGATAAAACTTTATAGGATCTCTTAAGTCATTCTTGAGGTGTCTGCCAGGATGGGTATGGATATCTCAGCATCATGCCTGAAATATTAATTATACTTTAATTTACTTGTTCAACATGAAATCAGGATTATCTTTGTATCGATTACCTTAAAGGTAAATAATTATTAATTTTTTTTTTTTAATTATGAATTTAAGTTTCAGAGTATTTTAGAGTAAATAGCAAACAAACAAAAAAAACCTTTAGATAACTTAGACGCTAGTCTGAATATCACCTGAGTCAAATTTGTTTGGTAAATACAAACCGGGGTTTGAGAAATCTATACACTGACACAGTGGTGGTACTAAATGCTTGAAAAGGCAGCTTTGTATGAATCATGCAAAAATAATCCAAAATAAAAATGACATGTAACATTTACTTTCCAAGCAGTGCACTTAATTTTGTGGGCACTAAAAATGAGCAGAATAGTACGGCTAATGTTAAAGAGCCTAAAGTCTTCTTACAGAATTGATTGGAACACTTGTAAAACATTAATTAATAACTTAATATCAATGTAAGCATTGGCTATCCTTCAAGTCGAATTGATGCCAACAATGTGTAGATCAAGCTTGAACTGTTTATGATATATAACAACAAAACAAAAATGTTTATTTGCATTAAACACATGCTTTTAATTGTAAATTATATTTTATTATAATGATCATTTTCTAAAAGGAGGAGTAGGTAAATTGTTTCAAAAGGCAGAACTGTACATACACATTGCTAGAACATGGTATTGTGTTACTGCATTGAGTGATCGATACAGAAAATCATTGTTTCTTCTAATCTTGTAGCAGTTGCAGTTCTTTCTTTGTGCTTTTTTTGTTAAATCCTCTCTTCTCTTGCCTTTGAATATATTTTTTCCCCTGTTGTTTATTTTTTCACTATTCTACTATTATCACTCTGATTTAATGCTTCCCTTTTTTCCTGTGCATCATGGGAAAATAGAAGATGGTGACGGAACCTGATAATGTGGTAAATATGAACTTTTCTTGAGCACCTTTTTTGCCTTGCTTTTCTGTGGTCATTTGCTGGTAGTTTTCTTTGGAACTTTTTTACTTGTCACTTGTTTTTATAGATCATAGACATGCCATCAACACTAATTCCATAAATAAGTGATTTTAATCAATTATTATGCTTGAACGTAATATGTTAGTATTAAATGTATGTTACATTTGTAAAGTTGATTAGTCATTTTCAGAGTTTTATTTATTTACTCCTTTTGGTCCAATCAGTTTTATTTGTTTAAGTCAATTTTATGTGATGACACTGAATGCTGTGTTGCTATGACATCTTTTCTTATTTAATTAGCTGCACATGATGTGTAAAAACCTACTAAAAACACAGCTTTGCAATTCGAAACACTGGACATGAACTTTAAAGTAACCAATGAGATGTAAAATGTTTATTTAGTGTTTCTCTGAAATACCATATATATATAAAACATGCATATCAGTAGATAATTAGAAATATTAAAGTAAAAATCATTAAAGTTTCATTAACTTTCCTTATAATTATATATTTTTTTGCATTCTGTTTACAGAATGACAGAGAACGTCATATCACTGCTTCATTAGCATTACGACAGCGTTTCAGCTGTTTATCTGATCCCACATCCAGTGAGTCTAAATTTTCTGTGGATAATTTTGAAAGATGATGTCTTTGCTATTTTGCCATTTAGTTAAAAATGATTTGATGACATGTAATATATATTTAGTTAAATAGTTTCAGTATACACTTACTAAGCAGTTTATTAGGAACACTATTCTTATTCTTCAGGGCTTCACTTTGCTTTCAGAACAGCCTTAATAATTAATGGGAGGGATTCCAAAATATGCTAAAAACATTCTGTAGAGAGCTAGTCTTTGTTGACATGATTCTTCAGGTTCACTTTAATATTGTAAGCCCCCTGTGAATCTATGACATCCAAAAGTTATACTTTTGGATTCACATCTGGTGACTGAGAAGGCAGTTAGGAAAGTATAGCTCATTGCCATGTTTATACAACATTTCCTTTAAGATATGGTGTATTATCTGCTGGAAGTAGACATACAATTATTTATTTATTTTTTATTTTTTTAGATGTATAAATAAGTTGTGTCCATTGTATTAACAGGCCCAGTTAAATATTCCCTATACCATTATTTATCAGACCAGGATACATAGGTTTCAGTTATTCCTATAAAGTGTTGGCAGTTCTGTGACCACTGCAACAAATTTCTGTTTGGAGTTCCCTTTTAGGAACTCAAGCTACGCTTTGGGAACGCCTCGCGTTGTTCACGCTCTGAATCAACTGTAAAATCTGGCCAACAGGCAGTCGTGATGTCATTGGTGGGCGATGTCACACAAACCAGGAAGCTACAAAATAGAAGCGATGGGAGCCGAGGCGAAGCAGCACCGAAGGTCGTGGGGCTCGCAGGCCGACCTAGAAAAAGGCATGGAGAAGGATGAGTCCTCTTCAGCCTCTCCTGCTGGGCCGAGCTCCCATTCCCCGGGAAAGCACTCGCTTTGGCGGTCCTTTCTTCCGGCGCGTGTGACACGAAGCTCTGGACCTCTTACTCCGTGGAGGGAGAGTTTTCGGATGCTAGCGTGCCCACAGACCCCTCACAGCCTGTGCTGTTCAAGGAGCTCCTGGAGGTAGTGACGCGGGCCATTGCTAAGCTAAAGATAGCTTGGCCCGACGAGAAGCGGAAGCAACGCGTTCCCAACAAAATGGATGAAGGTTTACGTGTCCGCTATCGCAGCTTATTGTACCCCACCAGTGGGGCAGTCACCGGGGAAGCACCCCCTCGTGACAGGAGTCCTACACAGCACCCGGAGGCTGAGCCCCGGGACACAACCCAGAGTGCCTGTGTGTCCGGTTAAGACCACTTTTCTCCTAGCAGTCTCCTCCCTTAAGAGGGTCGGTGACCTACAGGCTCTTTTTGTGGCCCCGTCTCTCCTAAAGTTGGCATGGCCAGTGCTATTCTTTACTCCAAAACAGGGTATGTGCCTAAGGTGCCTGCGGCTCCCTCACGACCTGTCGTTTTGCAGGCATTCTGCCCTCCTCCTTACCTAGCTCCTAAACAGGAAAAGCAAAATCGACCGGTCGGATGAGTCCGTGGAGGAAGTCGGAGCAGCTGTTCCTCTGCTATGGCCCTCACAGGAAAGTTTCCCATCTAATAAGCAGACGCACAGTAGATGGATTGTGAATGCCTGTGTTATGAGTCCTCTGGTCTTTCCACTGCTTTCGGAGTTAAGGCTCATTCCACCCGGGGTATGGCGGCCTCTACGGCTGAAGTGTCGCTCCAGGACATTTGTAATGCTGCGGGCAGGTCCACCTCGCTGACCTTTGTCAGGTTTTATGACCTCAACATCAGAGCCACTAGTAACTCACTAGGTTACGTATGTAACCCTAGTTCCCTGAGGGAACGAGAGCTGCGTCAATGGGCCATACTCCCTGCATCCCTACAGCGCTTACCTTCTGCTTTTTCAGAAGCTGGTGTTGCTCCCATCGTGCTCCCATTTTGTAGCTTCCTGGTTTGTGCGACGTCGCCCGCCAATGACATTACGACTGCCTATTGGCCAGATTTTGCTATTGTAGCCCATTAGCCAAGATTAGATATATTTTGCACTGTAGGATGCTTTTCAGCTTACCACAATTACAAAGAGTGATTATCTGAGTTTCTGTAGCCTTTCTGTCAGCTTACAACAGTCTGGCCATTCTCCACTGTTTTCTCAAGGCAGTTCTATCTTCATATCTGCTGCTCACTAGATACACATCATTTTTACTAAACTGTAGATACTGCTGCTTCTGAAATTCTTAGATAAAAAGTGGTTTAATAAATAAGTTGGTGTGCATAAATTAAGAGGTGTTCATGTGTTCCTAATAAAGTGTAAAGTGAGTTTATACAACAAAATATTTAGGTTTCTTTACATATGTTGTCATTTGGTTATGTTGGTTTGGATGAGTTTTTATTATTCCATATCATTTATTTTCTGTTCAAAGATTTATGTCTTGAATGTTTCTTAAGACAGCATTCTAATTTATTTTTGCATATCATTTTGAATATTTTTTATGTTTAAATGAATAGCGACATGCTTTTTCAAGCCAATCCAAAATTAAGAACATATGCAATCTTCAAATAACCTGTCTATAGAAATATTTACAGAACTAATTTTCACTGTTTGTTTTTTAGTTGTTGCACCATTCTATGTCTACAAAACTGTCTGCAGAACTGCCATCACTGTTTGCATTTTTGGTTGTTGCACCATTCTGTGTACTGTATATATATTTTTTTCCATTCTGATGTTTGATGTTATTGCAAGATTTTTTTTGTGTTGCAGTGTGGATTGGATAATTGTATGAATGAGAAGATATATATGTGTTCCTATTTACTAAATATATATTTTTCAGTCACTGGATCAAAAATTACATTACATTACATTTGTTACATTACCTTAACTGCATGCTTCAATTGTCCTGTCTTTAAAATATTTTGCTTCATTTGTGTTCATTCACTTTTTTCTGTTGAATTATTTGTTTATAATAAACATTAATGTTTTGTCATATTCATCTACAAACAAATCACAATACTTCCATTATCAATAATGGAATTAACAGTACTGACATGATAACTAAACTTTTTTAAATTCTCTGTCTTCTTTGTTTTGTTTTCTGTTTTTATTTTAACTTTATTAATATACTCATGATAGAAAAGAACAAAAGAGGAAACACTGCTGTGAAAACCACATCACAGACTTTTGGCTACGCCTACAAACCTGCTTTATTGAAACACCAGTACCAGGGTTGGGTAACCAGTCCAGCTACTAGTAGTGCCAGTGGCCAAGTGAAGTCAGGATTTGCCTCTCTTTCTAGCTCATCCTCCAACACTCCATCTGCCTCACCACTGAGATCTATGTTGTCAGAAAACTCTCAATCTCCCATCAGATCAGTCATTACAGGCTCGATTACCCCTTCTGTCAAGGCTGTCAGTGAAGTTGCATTACCAATACAATCCTACAAAGTTGTTTCCCCACAAAAGACAGTGGAGCAACAGACCGAGTTCCCAGTTCAGGCACCTCTGACCTTTTTGTCATCTCCAGTGAAAAATGTCCCAGAATCTCTCACTGTAAAATCCACACCATCCCTTTCAGGCAGAACAACTTCCCTTTCAGTTGGGGGCTCAATACAGGAGAAATCCTCCACTACATTGACTCCACCCGCCTCACCTAAGTCTTCTCTTTACATTCATACCTCAAATGTTTCCAATAAATCTGTTAATACTTCAAATGCTTCAGTGACTGCTTCCCCCAGTAAAACATTCCCAGGGCACACCACAATTAAAACTGTAACTGATACATCCAGCTCTCAAACCTCTCCAACTAAATATCACTCCCCCACAACCATTTTTGTCCTGTCTGGCAGCCTTCAAGAGAGGATACAGGCTACAACAATTGCTGCCACAACCAGTGTCAATGCTGCTTTTGATGAAGTAGAGAGGACACTAACTTCCTGCTCGGCAGACCATGAAAAACTCAAGGCTGTCTCGTCCTTTTCACCCTCCACATATCAGTCTAGCCGATCTTCAGGTTCCATGTATGACTCTCTTAGATTTCCCCCCAAATCCACAACTTCTGTCAACTATACTACAGTGGCAATGCCTGTTTATTCATCAAGAAATGTTATGCCAGAACAGCAATTTAAAAAGCTTCCTGACATATCCAAATCAACAGCAGCCTTCTTGTCCCCCAAAAAAGTAATGGACTCAAAGTCTAATGCCCAAACACAGTCTGCCTCTGCCAGAATTCTCTCTTCTGATAAAACTCTGTCAAACAGACAGGAGATACTGAAGGATGTGCATGAAATGAAGGAAGATTTAATTCGAATCTCTGCAATTTTGCAAAATGATACATGTTCGATTTCCAAAGGTTTCCAGTCTAACTCACATAAGGAACATGTGATAGAAAATGAGGAACCATACAAGATTATGGAAAAGGTCAAACAAGACTTAGTTAAGGTTAGTAAGATACTAACCAATGACTTTCTGAAGGAGGGTAAAAAATACAAAAAAAGTATCAAGACTGAAGATTATGAGGATGACATTGATAACCAACATAATGGATGGAGGTGTCCCCCTCGATATGAGACAGTTGCACCTCAGGTCAAAAACAAAGTTATGACTGACAGAGACTTTAACTTGGCAAAAGTGGTTGACTATTTAACCAATGACACAGGAACATATCCTTTATCCAAAACTGTTACTACAACACAGAGAAATGAAGAGACCAGGAGAGAGAAGAAGGAAAAAGTTAAACGTGTCTTAAAACCTGCTATGGCAGTTCAAGAACGCAAGCTCAAAATGTCCCCACTGACAATGTGCCCTTCAACATCAGAGAAAGAGCTATCTAAGTTAGCAAATACATTGTTTACTACAGAAGTCATTCAAGACTCAAATGATGCCTGTGATAAAAAAAAAAGTCCCATATCAGACAGTGGATTTGAAACACGGAGTGAGAAAACACCCTCAGCCCTACAGAGTTCTGACAGCTTTGGCCCCACAGATCCATTTCAGGAAATCTCACCTGTCATTGCTGAAACCTTTACTGAAACTGTACATGTCATACGGAGTTACAAACCACGAGAGACCACCAATGAGCCTGTAGTGAATGAGGTTAAAATGGCAAATTCTCCACCCAAATGCACTAACACAGGCTTCAGATTACCTAGTGGCTCCAAAAAAGATAAAGTAAAAATCTTCCAAACCAGATCCAGTCCTGAGGAACACATAATTTGTAATGCCATGCGACTTAAAGAGGAAACTCACATAAAAACCACCACCCGAATGTTGTATAAACCGGCAAGTAAGGAGACAACCTCAGAGAGGTTTGAAGAGACCATTACGAAATCCTATCAGTCTAGCCGAGATCCATCTAAAGGCCTATTTGAACATCACAGCAGCAATGAAAGATGGAAAGAAACACATAAACCTCTGAGCAAAGACTCGATGCCCAAAGTGGAACACATTATTAAGGTTCGCATTGAAAAAGGAAATACAACTGAACCTAGAGAGGTCATCATAATGGAAACCAAAAACCACCCTGAGAAAGAAATTTACATTTATCAAAGTAGCAACAGCAAAAACGAGTTTCAAAACAGAGAGGAAGTGGAGAAAGTGGTCAACCCTTTTTTACAGGAGGATGATGTCACCACCACTGTCCAATTAATCACAAAAGACTTCTACAAGACTCTAAAATTACAAAGACCACGCTCAATGGAGTACCATGAAGAAGATTCATCAGTTATGAGAAAAGAGTCAAATAAAATTACAGATAAAAAGCGATTCTCTGAGAAATTTGACTCTCCTTATTCTGATTTAGATGAACCTTTGACTGAAAGATCTCATTATTATGACATTAAAACCCATGGTGACTCAGTGAGATATGTAATGCTTAACCCAGATAAATCAGATAGTGCCCTAGAAGACAATAAAACCTGTGATAATATATCACTACTTAAGTATGCCTCAGCTGACGACAGGCAGATAAGTACAGAGAAATATAGATTTGAGGACAAAATAGATAAAAGTGTCAAGGAAGCTGAGGAAAAGCTTACGGAAGTCTCATTATTTTTCCGGGATAAATCTGAGAAACTAAAGGATGAGCTTCAGATCCCTGAGAAGAAAATTCATAGGCTAAATATTAGAGAATCTCAGTCTATGCCCAGTTCTCCCTGCAGCAGCCCAGAGAAAACAGTATTAAAGAATGGTGGTGGAGAACATTGGAGCAGAGAGAGGCTTAGAGACAAATATGGTCCTTATGATAGGAAGTGTACCAGCCTTCCAAGTAGCCCAGAGGGGTGTGTTTTACTTCAGTACAGTGATGACAACAGAAAACAAGAGGACTACTCCTTAGCAAGTATTACAAGTAAATCCTCTAACTGTTTCGAGCCATCAACATCTAAGGTCAGCTCAGTTCGAATGAAATTTGAAGCTGAGGCTAAAAAGCAAGACAAAGTGCCTAAATGTGGTCAAACATCTAGTGTAGTAGTCAACAAGCTGCAGGAAACTAAATTACCCATCTGCCAGGTGTTTGATGGAGGAAATTTTCAAAATCCAAAATGTTCAAAGGAAATTCTTGAAAGTGAAGGGCAAAGATCTAATGTCCAAAAGGGTCACTCATTTAAGGTGTGTGACAACACCACATCCAATCACCAAAAAATATTATACAGTGAAGATAAGGTTGAGAAAACTTGGGAAAGTCATGGCAATGGACATGATTTATCCCAGATATCAAATATAGTTGAAACAAACAATTTGGTTGACAGTGAAGGAAAAGATAAGTTAACCAAAGAACAATCAACCAAAAAGATCATATATACAGAGCTCCAGATTCAGGAAGGCCCTTTGAGTACTGAAAAATATAATGGTTCTCTAAATAGAAAATCAGAATTACATACTCCTATTAGGAGTTCATCTAGTTTTGTAGACCATAATACAAGTACATTAAAGCTAGATTTATCTGTTAAACCTGATGGCACAGAGTCACAAATATCACCATCAGCTAGAAGCAAGTATTGTAGTAATGATGCAAAAAATTCATTTAATGAATTGTCACTTGGAAGAATTAACTTAGTTTGCAATGGTGTTGGCAGTAAACAAACTGGAAATACAGAGAGAATTGCTTCAAGTGTGACAGCAGAAATTAAACCTTTACCAGTATATGTCAGCATTCCAGTGGGCAAGCAGTATGAGAAAGAGACAGCCAATGAACAACCTAGCACATGCAAAAACGTTGTTAGCCATTCAAGCAAAACAATGCATGAGGCAAGTCAAGTCTTTTATACGGTCAGACAGCAACCTTTAGCCCAGGGGAGCACAAAGGATGACACACTAGAGCACATCATCTTTATTGACAGTTCTGGAAAAAATCCAGAAGCTAACTTTGGCTTAAAGTCCAGAATACCAGACTCTGCAATTGAATCTGTGGCAGAGGTGCATTGCCAAATTAAAGAGGATAAAGAGGACCAACCTGTGACTTTCACTTCCAGGGAAGTATCAGCAGAGAAAGCCAAAGCTGCTACTCCATCAGAATTCTCCAAAGGAAACTATGAGTCACCTGGAAAAAGAGCTAAAGGCAAACAGTTAGTGCACTTTGAGTTTCCACCACTTCCACCCCAAGACGCACAACAATCTGAGCAGATGGAATTTAAGAAGGGCTCACCACCTTCTAAACCAGACACAGAGATGATAGAGGTGAATCTTCAAGAGGAGCATGACAGGCATCTATTTTCAGAGCCTGTAATTCAAATCCATCCACCATCTCCTCTTCCACCTGGGGCAGACAACACTGATTCTAGTGATGATGAATCTGTCATTGATCCTATTCCTCTCAAGAAGAGCAGCTTAAAAATGCATCAGAATAATAAAAAGATTATCAAGCTTAGTGAACCAGAGAAGGATGACTGCCCTCACAAAGAGTCACAAAGTATAAATATTAAGGGAGATGATGAGGATGAGCAAAATGCAAATGACCATTCAGTTTCTGACTGCTCTATAGCAACAACAGCTGAGTTTTCCCATGACACTGATGCCACAGAGATAGACTCTCTGGATGGATATGACCTGCAGGATGAGGATGATGGGTTGGGTGATACCAAAACATTAAGCCTTTCAAATGAGGTAAAGACACTCAATCACTCTCCCACTAACCAAAACAAAACAGAGGGTAGAAAAGAGAGCACCCCAAATGAGGAAAGTGAAAAGACAACACCTAAAATCAATTTTTGCAAAGAATCTGAAAATGTTAAAGATCCAGGCAAGATCTACTCTTTGGAGGGAAGACACCCCGATAGACAAGAGTTTGCAGATAGCTATTTCAGCTACAAACTTGAGGAAGAACTGCCTTCTACATTTAAAACTGTTGCCACAAAAGGCTTGGACTTTGATCCATGGTCAAACAAAGGAGGAGAAGAAGAGGTGTTTGAGTTTAAAAGCAAAGAAGAAGATCCAAAACCTTTTGGTTTAGTGGTGGAGGACAAATCCCAAGCTACTACACCAGACACAACTCCAGCTCGAACACCAACCGATGACAGCACCCCAACTAGTGAACCTAACCCCTTTCCCTTCCACGAGGGCAAGATGTTTGAGATGACCCGAAGTGGTGCTATTGACATGAGCAAGCGGGACTTTGTTGAAGAGAGGCTCCAATTTTTTCAGATTGGTGAGCATACTGAAAATAGGAAGTCATGGGACAAGGGAATAGTGGGAAAGTCTAGGGGAAGATCTGTAGTGGGGAGGATAGATGCTACCACAAACATTACACCATCCCGAATCCATTTTAGTCAGAGCAACAGTGCCTGCCAGGATGCATCATCATGCACTGATATTGTAGATGAAACCACCTCTTGCACTATTACCACCTCCAAGGTCAATTCTAAATTTCACATCCCAATAAAGATGGGAATTGCAGCATCCATAAGCATTAAGAAAGATTCTGCTGAATGGACTAATTTTAGACCAGATTCCACAGCAAGTCAAGTGCTGGTGAATGATGATCTGGAGACCCACGTAGACTACAGTCAGTTTGGTAGCACATGCTCTGATTCTCCATCTGACAGGAATGATTCAGAGAACTCCAATAACAACAATAACTTAGAAGCTTCCAGTGTCCAGGCCAATTACAACCATGGTGGTAGCATAGTGTTTAATCTCCAGCCATCCCCAGAACCCATCCTGCAACAAGCCAATAAGATAGAAGCTCATTTCTGTACGACATCCTTGGAGTTAGTAGAGGACAAATCCAATATTGGGACTCTCCACTTTAAAAAAGATTTACAGCTAAAATGTCAGCCTAAGTCTAGGCTTCCTGTTAAGACTGCAGGATTTATTTTTCAAAAACCTAATTCAGTGAAACAAAGCTCACAGCATGTTGTTAAACCTGAGACCAGAAAATTTGATGATGTTAGTATGGAGCCCAAATCTAGAATTCCTGTCAAACGTATCAAAAGTAATGGTGCAGTCAGCTCTGTTGTAGGGCATAATTTACTAAGGCAGGAAAGGAAGTTTAAAAGGAAAACAAGAAAAGTAGTTTCATACCAGGTGCCAAAGAGAGATGGGTCATCAGCGACTAAAAACATTTGTACAGATGAGGCAGACAAAATCAAGCTAAGTGGGCAATCCATTAAGTTCTTACAGAGCTTTAGTATGGAAACAGCAAATGTGATGGACCATCTTTCAGACAAGGAGAAACAGACGCAGGCAGAGCAGTCGGAGGAGGACAACAACACATCACGATGTACCTCCATATCGGACCACTCCCAGTCCCAGCCCTCCCTCTCTGATGGGTCCTTCCAGGGGGTCACACCCATAAGGTCAAAGGTCACAAGGTCTTCGGGCAGTGAGAGGAGATCTAGAAGGACAGGAGGAGGGAAGGAGGGCAATAGGGGCACTGGGGTTTGCGGGTTGCCCCCCATCGCGGAGATCAAGCCTAGTTTGTAAAACTTTATTAAAAACTTTACTTGAACTTTAGTTGCATGACCCATTGTGATTGATCAAATTGCCTGCGTGAATAGTAGCTACCATTCTTTTCATTTTCTTATTCCTGTAATGTTTGCGTGTACTGTACTTGACAGATCCCTCTTTTTCTAAATGAACATTGGTATAGCATGTTTAAATGGGGGGGGGGGGGGGGGGTCCACTTGGCAGCCTGTCTGTACAAAGATTTCTATGAGAAATTAGAGTATTTTAGTAGAATGCCAGATCTTCTGCATGCTTACTTTCTCATATCGAGTCACCATCTTAATGTGTGAAAGATTACATACCTGTGTTTTAGCTTATAGTATAATATAAGCTATATATATAATATACTGTATATACACACACAGAAGTAGCCTGGCATATTTAGACAGATGGGTTAGCTATATTTTGTGTGTTTTTTTGTTGGGCAACCCCCTAGTGGGTTTACTTTTTGAGCCTCAATATGATGTTCCTGCACCACCTACACTAATTTGAAATAGATTTCTCAACATACTTTACAACATTACAACATCTAACATGTGATTGTCCTAATATATACACCAGAAACTTGCACCCCTTTTCTGACAGCAATAAAGCACAAAAAACGTTTATTTTTGTAATTATGCACAATATATTTTAGTGGTTGGTGCTTACAAGACCACAGAAGCTTTAAAAAATAATGATTAAATGTTTCCTAATTTCCTAATGTACTGCATAATGTACTCAATGCTGGCTAACCTCTTGCAGGAACAGCAATAACCTTAATTATATGCAAATATAAGAAATGCTATGTTGACAAATAAATCTAGTTCTATTGCTCAAATTCTATTTTAATGTATCTCAGAATTAAGCATTTGGCCAGAAAAGGCTGCCACTAAATGTATTTCTATAGGTTTCAATTATTTAGCTAATTAGTTCTGAATAATTCTTGATTTTATGAGCAAATTTGTTTCTCTTTCCTAGGTCCACAAAGCCCATGTGAGAGAACAGACCTTCGAATGGCTATTGTGGCTGATCATCTGGGACTTAGCTGGACTGGTGAGGCTTAATGGAATGTTTATCTTTACCATGTATCTTGCATAAATTTCTGAAAACATGTAACTTTGCAGCTATTTTTAGAAATGTGTAAGCAATGATAGTGATCTAAAATTTAACAGTATGTCCTTATGCTTTTGTTGTGTATGTCTCGTAGGTGTTGCTGAATTCAATGACCAGATAGACATTGAATTACAATGGACAAAGCTATATAAACAGGATAGAGGGCATGTCCATTTTTTTCCCAAGTCTGTAATGTATTTATAATTTACAGGGGATTAGAACATTTAGATTCTAAAGGTTTTGAAAATTACGTGGCACTTTGTTCTCTAATATGATGTGGTATAACTGAAACCAGCACACATTCTACATAGAAATGCATCTGATGAGCAATTGAAGAGGGCTATTTTCTTTGCAGATTTATGCATCAGGAAATTTCGTAATGAAAAAGAAAAAAAAAATGTAAGGGCGCTCTATACAATCCCAATTCCAAAAATGTTGGGACACTGAGTATAATGTAGCAAAAACACAATTCAATGGTTTGCAAATCTCACAAACCCATATTTTATTCATAATAGAACATAGAATCATATTAAATGTTTAAACTTGAAATAATTGTAGGGAAAATCTAAAGTAATTTTGTATTTCATGGCTGCAACACATCTCAAAAAGGTTGGGACGTGGCAACAAATGTCTGGATAAACTGTCATTATAATTAAACAGTTGCAGAAACATTGCAACTAATTAGGTTAATTGACAACAGGCCAGTAAGATGATTGGGTATAAATAGTGTCTTAGAGTCTTAGAGAGTCTTATAAATAAATCTTAGAGAGGCAGAGTCTCTCGGAAGTAAAAAAAAAAAAAAAATAGGCAGAGCTTCATCAATCTGTGAAATCTGTTTCTACAAATAGTGGAACAATTTTGCATTTTTACATGATTACGTAATGGAAATCACTGCATAGGCTCATTAACACCTCCAAAAATTATTGTCTGCAAACACAGTTTGCCATGTCATCCACAAATGCAGGTTAAATCTCTGTCATGCAAAGAAGAAGGCATAAGTAAACATAATCCAGAAACAACCATATCCTCTCTGGGCCAAAGCTTATTTAAAATGTGCTGAGGCAAATTGGAAAACTGTTCTGTGGTCAGAAGAATTTTAATTTCTTTTTGGAAACCATGGACACCACATTCACTGGATTAAAGAGGAGAGGGACCATCTGGCTTGTTATCAGTGCTCAGTTAAAAAAAAAAAAGCCACATCTCTGATCTGGTATATTTTTGCCTGTGGAATGGGCAGCTTGCATATTTAAACAGGCTCCATCAATAGTAAATGGTATTTACAGGTTTTAAAGAAAAAAAAAGTCCTTTACAGAAAAAGCGCTGCATATTTGAGCAGGACGATGCCAAAAGCATACTGCATCCATTACAATAGCATAGTAGAAGAGACTCAGTGCTAAACTGGCCTGACTGCAGTGTAGACCTTTCGCCATTTGAAAACTCTTGGCGCATCAACGAAAACGAAATATACAACAAAGGACACCCAGAAATGTTGAGCATCTTTGTGTTGACAACAATTCTTTGCCAAATCTTAAGCAACTGCTCTCCTCAGTTCCCAGATGTATACGGACAGAAAATGTAATGCTAGACAGTGGTAAACATGGCCCTGTCCCAAATTTTTTTTTAGACCTGTTGTAGCCATCAAATGCAACATTAAAATTTTTCCTTAAAATGTTATATATTCTCAGTCTAAACATGTGATGTTTTTGTTTGTTTTATTGTGAATAGAATATGGATTTATTAGATCTGCAAATCATTGCATTATGTTTTTATTGAAATTTTACACAGTGTCCACTCTTTTGTGGAATTGGGGTTGTACATCTCCTAAATTTGTTTGATTAGGAAGACATGTATTTTGCAACTTTAGTGTGGTATGTATTAATATGATTTGTTCTGATCTGATCTGATATAGAGCTTGCACGAGAAATGAACTTCTCAGTGGATGAGATCAATCACATTCGCACAGAGAACCCAAACTCCCTCACTGCCCAGAGTTTCATGCTAATGAAGAAATGGGTGAGCAGGGATGGAAAAAATGCAACCAGTAAGTCTCTCTTTATTCTTTCTCTGTTTTAGGAATACACTTTTTCCACCCAAACCTTTAGCAAGTGGTTGTGTTTCCCATACTACAGTGTCAGTCAAAAGATTTTTTTTATTCTTATTATTTTCAATATTGTACATTTACTACTGTGGACATCCAAACTATGAAAGAACATGCATGGAAAGAACATATGTATTAAATAACACAGAATATGCTTATATATTTTCAGTTCTTCAAAGTAGCGATTTTTTGCTTTAATGACAGCTTGACACACTCTAGGCATTACCTCAGTCAGCCTCAAGAGGCAGTACTCTGTAATGGTTTTCCAATAATCTTTTCAACAATCTTGTTTTCAGAGGTGTTGAGTGACTATTGGGTGCTTTTTCTTTCTTTAACTCATCTCAAAACCATCCCAGGAGGATTTAGATTGGGTGATTGTGGAGGTCAGGTCATCTGATGCAACTCTAATACTCTCATTATTTAATATCATTTAACTCTTACATAACTTAGAGGTGTGTTTGAGTTCAGTGTCTTGTTGGGAAAAAAATGATGGCCCCGCTAAGTGCAAACCAGACAGCATGTTGCTTCAAAATGTTGTAGCCATACTGTCAAGTGTGCCCTCAGTTTTAACTGAATTTCCGTCTAAATTGTAACTTATCCTAGCTCTTGGTCTTTAAAGTTTGCCAAGCTGTAATCAAGGCTAAATGTAGCTACTTTGGACAGTCTAAAATATAAAACAAATACTGGGTTGTTGAACACTTTTTTGTTTACTACATACTGTAATTCTATACATGTCCTTCATAGTTCTTCATGGTTTGGATTATAGTTTCTTCAGAAGTACAACATACAATGTTGAAAGTAACAGTAATAAAGAAAAAACACAGAAGGAGAAGGTGTGTCCAAACTTTTGACTGGTACTGTAAAAATAGTTTTTGGTTTTCATTCACTGAAACAGTGTACTTGACCATGTGGATTTTTTTCAAGACACAATTAAAGACAATGTTTTAGGCAAATGCTGCCAATGTAATCTGCATTAAATATGTGCAGTACATCAGAATATTTGTGTGCATTTTTTCCCCAGCGGATGCTCTGACTACAGTGTTGACCAAAGTGAACCGGATGGATATTGTGACTCTTCTGGAAGGGCCCATATTTGACTATGGTAACATTTCAGGCACCAGAAGTTTTGCAGATGATAGCGCTGTGGAGAAAGCAGATGGTAAAATTTAGATTCCACCCCACACCATTCTTCCATTCTTCATTTATAATTTATATATATATATATATATATATATATATATATATATATATATATATATATATATAATTTTTAGGGGTGAAACGGTACAGAAATTTTTTGGTACAGGGCTTTCGGTTCAGTACACATGAAATCCTTTTTTACAAGCGGAACATAGTTAAAACATGAGTTCCCTCAGGAACGTATTAAGTGGTGGACTGCAAGTTTGTTTAGTCTCTGCCTCGCACTTTGAGTGCATTTTATTATTATTCTTGAACTTGACAATATACACAACAATACCAGGGCAATAAAAGAGAAATTAGAGTTAACGCAGTGTCACTGTGGCTACTCACTCCTTCCAGGAAATAAAATTTGTTTTGCACATGCATGAAAAGCTAAAGAATCCATAGCACTAGCGTTAGTCACTAACCATGAAGTGGCTCGCTAGTGCTCTGGATTTTTTTGCGTTTATGTTCAGTTTCAATAATTTCTTTTCACATATCAAGGGGGTGAATAAATGAAGGATAGACGCAATGAAGACATTTGCTAAAGTATGCTAAAATACATAGAACAGTTAAGTAGATGATATCTTTAGAAAATGTTATATTTAATGTAAAACGCACACACACACACACACACACACACACACACACACACACACACACACACACACACACACACACTCTGTATTCCCAAATGGGGTCTAACAAATGAAAACTATTTAATACAGATCTTTCATGTATTTAATTTTATTTAATCAGTTTTATTTATGCCAATTTAATTGATTACTTAATTTAATCAATATAATAAGTGTATTGCATTCATTTTATTGATTTAATTTATATAATTTCTTTATTAAATTTCTTTATAAAGTATTATATTAACCAAAATATTAAAATAATAACCAAGCACGTATTTTATTTACAATTTAAAAATCACATGTGGATTATCACAAATGTTAATAATAATAAACTTCGTTAATAAAAAACGAAAGGCAACTTTATGTTTTGCATTTCTTTCCCCTAACCGTACTGAAATTGAACTAAACCATTACAAAGGTACGTACCAAACTAAACCCATATATATACACACATAGTACCAGCCAAAGTTTTGGAAACACCTTCTGATTCAATGTTTTTTCTTTTTTATTGTTTTCAACTTTGTTTATCAATACTGAATTGAAAATTGTAAATTATGTTGAAACAAATATGGAATTATATAGTTAACAATAGTCTGTTAAATACCCTGAATATATTTTTAAAATTAAAATATTTAAAGTGTCCTATAATGACAGCTTTAACAAACTCTCTCAGTCAGCCTCCTGAGGTAGTCTCCCAGAATGCTTTTGCAACAATCTTTTTAGAGTTCCCAGAGGTATTGAGTATTGCGTATTTGTTTGTTGCATCTAAATTGGATTTAATTCAGGTGATTGCGGAGGTCAAGTAATCTGATACAGCACAGCATATTTTCTTTTTATAAAATCAAACAACTTCTTAGTTGTTAAAAAAATTGTTTACTACATAATTTCATTCATCACATAGTTTGGATTTCTTCACTACTAATGTACAGTGTTGAAAGTAATAAAAATAAAGAAAACACACTGAAGGAGAAGGTACTGGTACTATTTAATTCAGATTTGATTGGTACTAATGTATGTATGTGTGTATATATTATATATATAATTCTTTCCACAAAGCTCCTAGTATTATATAGGAGATAATATAATGATTTCTTCTTTTAAACATCAGCTTCAGAGCGTGTAACTCCTGTAAAAAAATTAAAAAAGGGGAATTATTTTTTGATTTCTTTAGTGTGTGTTCAAGAAACTTTTATGGAAATATTCTCAGAAACAATATTTTTTTAATTATAAAATTCGTTTTTATAATGTTACACCCATCCCACTGCCACTTTATTTATGGGTATGGATCTAAATTTACATATGATGGTCTGGAGGATGAGACATTTTTTGCATGATGCTTCCATTTGGTCAATGCACATCATTTGCTGTGTGGTGCTATTCTTGTGAATATTGTATATATGACTTTTAAAAGGAGACACTGTACTGGCGATAAAATACTGTTACATATTCATATGTGGAATAAAAGAGATACAGTAAACATGTAGTTGTTTTTAAATGTGTAGTGTTTTTGTGGATACAAGCAACAAGTTTTAATACAGGTTTCTGTAGCATAGATTTCTACATTCCTAATTCCTGTAGCTATGTTTGGTTATTTTAGTATTGCCATTGTGGAACTACGGCAGCACATTGCATTCACAAAGAGAAAAAAAATCACAGAAAGGATCTTAATAGCTTAATATCTCATAATTATGACTTACTAGCTCATAATTATGAGATCCTGATATCAAAATTATGACTTACTAACTCATAATTCTGAATTAGTATCTCATAATTATGACTTAATATCTCATAATTATGAGATCCTGATCTCATAATTATGACTTACTAACTCATAATTATGACTTAGTATCTCATAAATATGACTTATTATCTCATATTTATGAGATAAGTTGGGGCAGTATGTGGCAGGGGAGCATTTTAGCGCATAACAGAGTTAGTAAGTCATTCATAATTATGAGTTAGTAAGTCATAATAATAAGATCAGGATCTCAAGTACAGACATAGTGTAACAGAATAGTAAACCAGACAGTTAAATAATGCAATATATACAGAGTAAAAAAGTTGTTAAACAAATGTACAGATGTACATGAGATATTAAGTCATAATTATGAGATATTAAGTCATAATTATGAGTTAGTAAATCATAATTATGAGATCCTTTCTTTTTTTTCTTTCTCTTTGTGAATGCAATGCGCTTCCGTATGGAACCCAGCATGTCATGAGTCAAAAATATTTGTTATCTGGCTTTTAAAGAGTATGAAAAGCAAATCTCTTTACCTGTGCTGAAATTCCATCTGAAAATATTGCATTCCATGCACTGAACACCCCTTTTGCCTCTCTTTCATTCATTTCAAACCATCCATTCATCCTGATTCCAGTTGAAAAGCTTTGTAAGTATGTAGAACCTTTTTTTTAGATTTAAGCATTGGAGCCTCAAACCCATGCTTAAATCTATTCAATGCAGATAAACACAAAATTTTTTTGCATTTGACAGTATCTATGTCTTACAATAACTTGATGTTTTAATGATTGATGTTTTAATGGCATACTAGTCCTTTGTATGCCCTGATTCTATAGTTAATTATGTAAATAGGCTACTAGCCTAGTTTTAATTCTAATCAGACCAGCTGACTTCACACTACAGTAGTAGTAGTAGAGACCATAGCTCAGCGGGTACTTGTAATGTAACATGTCTGGTTTGCATTTGGTTACTATCCATAAGTATTACCTCCCTGTGCACAACTTGGAGTGGAAATGTTAGTAGTACACAATATTTAAATAAAAGCCTTAACCCGTGCATGGAAAATTAAAGGGGTTTTCTGTACTTTCAAATGAAATTTGTTGGACACTTTATCATAGGACCAAGGTCTTTTGCTTCCCATATTTTTCTTATGTACAAAGTGATATGTGGAACTGAATCAGGCATTTAAATCTATTTTTCAAAACATGCACTATCTACCTGTATAGCTACACGTTGTTTCCCTATAATTATATATTGACATCTTTACTTCTCATGCATTTTTTATTTTTGAATCACATGTAAAATCTAAATTGTGCTTTAAATACATTTACATTTAAGTTGTGCTTCAATATATTTAGCCCACTTATTTATTTTGTAGATCATCCCCAAACTGCCTTAACCAGTTCAGTTTCAGTGAATATCATATTATTTTCAATTTTATGAAACTTTTTACAGAGTGAAGCTATTGCTATTATTAAATAAAGTGTCTCTTTTTTAAACTTTTCCATGAATCTTCTTGACTTTTTAAACAGAAATTACCTCTTGTTCTCTCTCAATCTTTTTACTGTTATCATTAACTTTGTTTTGTTTGTTTTTTTTAATCAATGGTTTTATTTATTCACAAATCACAACAAAAATAACTATTTCTAAAGATTTTGTTATCTAATATTTAGTTTCCCTATTTATGAAAGATTTTCTTTGAAATCTCTGATCACTCTCAACACTTCTACTGGTTGCCAAGGTATCACAACAGAATGCAATGCATATTCTAGGATTATCTGCAGCTGTACTTAAAGGCAAAGTACTTTCAGATGTGTTAGAAATCACTGTTACAATGAACCCTCTTGGTGTATTTTTTTCTTGTTTGCTGTCTCTCCTCTTTTTCTGTTTTGCATTATTCTGCTGATTTATGTATGAAGCTGGGCAAATGGTAGCATTGTGTCCAGCAAAAGTATGGGCTTGTTGTTGAGAGGTGTGGGGTCCAGGCATCCCTTCTGGCAATCAGAATCTTTTGCTGGCGCCCTTTGTGGACTCTGGGGCGGATTTGGAATTCATGGTTCAGGACCTTGCCCGCCAGCTAGGGCTGGAAACTGAGCCTCTACTGAAACCCTCCATTTACATTTACATTTACATTTGTCCTTGTCCAGAGGACCTGGAGGCTAGTCTCTGTACCTTAAGTACCTTAAGCCCTTCTGTCTGGTAATTGGTTAAGGATGGAAAGCTGAGGAGAGGCTGACGGAAATGCCCACGAGTGCCCAAAAATGGGCAGAGAACTGGGGGCCCCAATAGGAGACAGTATCCCAATGAGACATGCCAAGGCATGCAAGCGAAAAACGTGTTGGAGCAAAAGCTAGGCCTCTTTGGCAGAGGGAAGTTTTGGTGGGGGATTAAAGTGACCCATCTTGGAAACAAAGGGCATGTCCAAAATTGAGAGAGCATGTTCGAACATAGTCCGAGGTAGTGAGCCGGCAAACAGAGCAATAGGGGCAAAGCTAATCCGAGGCCGAGAGAAAGTGAGAGTCCTCGAAGCTGGGAAAACTTTTCACGACGGAAAAAGAAAGGCTGGAAGGTCTCAAAATGAAAGGGTGTCTACCCAGCAGCTGCCCAGCAAGTGGACCACAATAAGCCATTATTATAAACCATTCAGGGTCAAAGGAGCCAACCCGGTGGCAATCTGTTCCTGCAGGAACTCCAGCACTGAATCAAGTGAACTGGGTCCAATTAGTCGTGCTCGCAACAGGCAGAGAATAAGCATCATTTAGCGCCATATGACATCCTCATAAAGGGAGCTCTGGATTGGAGGATGGTGTCTACTACCTCAGTAGTGAGGCCAGCTGCTAAGATCTGTGCCTAACTCTGGGCGGGGGATTTCCTAAGGAGGTTCTTCGAGGAGGGACACCAGTTTCGTAAACCATGGTCTGCCCGGCCATCGAGGTGCCACCAGAAGGAGACGGACTCCATCCTGGGGAACTCTCTCCAGAACTCCCAGGAGCAACGCGTTAGAGGGAAGGCGTACAGGCATAGCCTCAGCCACATCTCTGTACCATGGCATCCATCCCCAAGGGATTACAGGAGGATCTGCCGTGCCAGCCTGTATACATTTACATTTGCGGCATTTAGCAGATGCCCTTATCCAGAGCGAATGTATAGGGGGCGAGATCGGACACCCCCTGGTGGTTGATGTAAGAGACCACTGATGTGTTGTCCGTACGGCCCAGCACATGGCGATCCCTAAGGTCTGGGAGGAAGTGCTTCAGAGCCAGAAACATGGCCAGCATCTCCAGGCAGTTTATGTGCAACAAGTGGCTTTCTACCTTCCTCCCCTTTAGGCCAGGAAAGCTCAACGGCGGTGTAGGCACTGGACACATGTGTCCAGAACGAAATGACAGCCCCTTAGAGGGCCTCCCTATGAACAAAGAGACCCTCAGCAGGTGGATTGTGGAGGCTATTTTTTCCTTCCCTGAGTCCTTTGGTTTCTTCCCCGCACCGTCGGGGTCAGAGCTCACTCTACTTTAAGTGTAACGGCCTTAGAGGCCTTGTCCTATAGAGCTTCGCTCCATGACATTGGCAACGCTGCGGGCTGTCTGGCCCTATGACCTTTGGCAAGTTTTGGCTTGACCTTAGTGCCACTCCTGACTCCTCGGTCCTTTGACCTAGCTGTGCTCTTCCACACTAAGCAGGGATTGGTCAGTCTGGTGGGATTTAACACTCGTTCCCAAAGCACTTTTACGCAGCTCGAGTTCCTGAAATACGTATGTAACCCTGGTTCCCTGAGGGAACGAGATGCTGCACCTCTATGCCACCCTGCCGGCATCCCTGCAGTGCTTTCTTTACTTTCGAAGCTAGTGTCAGCTTCATCGCATGTGCTTTTATAGCTTCCTGGTCGGGATGTCAGCCTGACGGTGATGCCGCACCTTTCTATTGGACTGAATACACACATGATTCAGTGTGTGGACAATGCAGAAGCGTTTCCAAAGTGCTTTGAAGCAGCGTCTCGTTCCCTCGGAACCAAGGTTACACACATAACCTAGAGATGGTCCTGGAGACTTCTGTGGGTTAATTCAATTCAGCCGTGCTTAGACAGAGCACCTGGTCGTTGGGAGGAGGGGTGGCCTTCCTTGTCACCACGTTGATCTGCACCTCAAACCAGGAGTAGAAGTCGTTTAGCGCATCTGGTGCATAAGAGGTGAAGTTGTCTTGTAGTTTGTGATTGCCTGGATGCCCTGCCACATACACCGGGTGTCTAAGCTCTCCTGGAACCTGCCATGGATTCTCTTGCTGTGTGCACGATTCGCCTCTCTGATGGCTTGGGACAGTTTGCCCCTTGCTGTTCTTAAGGCCATCTTTTCCCCTGCTTTGAAGGCAGAGTGTCTAGCATTTAGTAGTGCACTCACCTTTGCGATCCATGGCTTCTGGTTGGAGCGTGTGGTGTGTAGTTCAAAATTTGCTTTCTAGTCCTATTAATCAGAAAAGAGACAGAGAGTCGACATGAGAATAAAATAAGACAACTTTATTTGCCCTCTGCAGAGAGCAAACAGACGTTCATCAGTCAGACAATGCTGCACCGAAAAAAA
>JAAIIK010000032.1:5168333-5185305 GCA_014706435.1 Silurus glanis
TGTGTGTGTGTGTGTGTGTGTGTGTGTGTGTGTGTGTGTGTGTGTGTTTATCAGGAAGAAGTGCCTAAGATGAAAAGGAAAGAGAAATGGAGTCCAGATATATAGTCCAGATATAGGTGATTTTTGAGCTGTTCTGTATTTTGCAAAAACTTAATAAATGTGTTTGTGTGGTGCATTTAGCATGCTACAGTAAATAGCCCTGGTTTTATTATAAATTTTTTATCTTGATATCACTTGACTTAACTTTCTTGCAATATGTTTTGGGGTTAACAACATAGCAAGTTGTTGAATTTTTTGGGGCAAGGTCTACTGTAATGTGCATTGAGAAAATAAATTGTTACATTTGGGCTTTGTCTTGGGAAAACTCTTCTTTTGGGAAAGTCTTTGGAGTTTTGCATCTTCTAAATATTTGTAAAAAATGTCTAGTACTAAGAATTTTCAAGGTCTTCTTAATAATCTGCATTGGCATTTATTTCTTTTACTTTTTCATCTTTCACAAAATTTATATTTGACAATTCTATTTTTTCTGAAAAACAGCAAAGGTGAGCTATTCACACCTGAGCTGAAATTTTCATCAGGAGTTGATTACATGTAAGTATAATCTGCAATATTTTGGCATTGTTAACCTTGAGTTTATACACTGTTAATAGTTCAAAATCTTTAATTCTTCTTCTTCTAATTTATCACTATGATGTAGACAATTTTTCACATTATATTACTCCAATTAAAAAACATTCGGTATGCTGACTAAAATGTTTTGTGAATGTCATAAAGCCACATTTATTCGTAATAGAAAATTAAAAATATATAAACTGTTTAAACTAGGATGCTATAGGATGTGCTATTTTAAGAAAAAAGTAAGATAATTTTAAATTTAATGGTTGCAATGGGTCTCAGAAAAGTTGGCACGGTGACAACAAAATGATGGAAAAGTAAGTAAGTACTTTTTCCAGTTTCTTGAAGAGGAAACACTTCTCAACAGATTTTTTTACGTTTTCTAGGCCTCCTAGTTCTTTCTTGTCCTTGACCCATCCTGATATTTAAGATTTCTTTATAACAACTTAAATACCATATCAGTTTGTTTGCTGATTTACTATTGCAAGTGGCCTTAATGATGAAAATTAGATTTTACGTTTGTCATATTCTAAGGTCTTTGTCATTTTTAAGGCAATGGGCTAGCTTCCTACATGCAACTTTCAGGGGCAGGTCCGTAGTAGAGAGCCAGACCCTCTGGCTGGGGTGGTAAGCATGTGCTGGTCTGTGCCTGCGGTTGGCCCAGTGGGCATATGAGTCGGTAGACCTGAGGAGAGTAGCCTAGAGAGTAGTCTTCTTCCAGGGATGGCGGCAGCGATTGACCATCACTCATGTAAGACTTCTGCTGATGGTACCAAGGCCTCAAATTCTTGGGAGGAAAAAAATGGGTGGGTGGTAACCATGAGCAGCCTAGAAGGGGCAGAGGCTGGTGGCTGAGAACGGCAGAGTTTAATAGGCATATTCAGCCCATATCAATTGTGAAGCCCTCGAGGCATTTTCATCATGCAAAGGATGCAAAGGGCCGGCTCCATGTCTTGGTTTAGCCTTTCCGCCTGCCCGTTGGTCTGCGGGTGAGACCCGGAAGATAAGCTGATTGAGATACAGAGGAGGCGGCAGAATTTTCTTCAAAAATTGGCAATAAATTGTGGGACCATGGTCAATGAGGAATGGGAAGTGGACGGTGAAGACCCGCCAGGGAGTTTCTGGGGCTCTTGGGCTGGGCACAAATAGGACAGGAGGCCACAAACTGCTGAACATCTTACTTGATAGTGGGCCACTAAAAACATTGCTGCAAAAAAGATTTTGAGCTGTGGCACCACTGAAGGACCTGGGAACATAGATGGTCGGGAACATAAAGTCTCCCCTCCGGACAGCCATCCGGGGTGGGCTGCCCCGAAGTAGCTCTTTGTACCTTGCGTTCAATGTCCAAGCAAAGGGCTCGGACGGAAACGGACAGAGCAAGGATGTGACTTGGGTCTTCAAGCAAAAAAACTCAAAAAATAGCCCCCACCTGGTCTGCCAGGGATTGAGATGCTTGGCTGCTCGTAAATACTCCAGGTTGCGGTGGTTCGTTCACACAATGAATGGGTGTTCAAAGCCCTCCAACCAATGCCGTCATTCCTCAAGGGCCAGCTTGACTGGCAGCAGCTCGCAGTCCCTGATGGAGTAGTTCTGTTTCGTTGGATATTAGTCAGCGTGAGAAGAAGGCAAATGGATGGAGGAGGCTGTAAGTGGCTCATCTCTGAGACAGGATGGACCCCACACCCTTGTCGGAGGCATTAACCTCCACAATAAATTGCCAGGAAGGGACGGGCAGAGTAAGGATAGGTGCAGAGGTGAACCAGGTATTAAATTACAGAAAGGCCTGTTCCACCTTACTATTCCAAGAGAATGGCTGACGAGTGGAGATGAGTTGGTGTAGGGGGGGAGCAATAGTGCTTAAACTGCGGATGAACTTACAGTAGAAGTTCACACAGCCGAGGAACCTCTGCAGTTGTTTGCGGTTTTCAGGTTTGGGCCACTCCTCCGCAGTGAGAATCCAGGATCCATCTGCACATTCCCCGCAGATAAGAAAAAAAAAAAAAAAAAAAAAATGAAAACTGCATTTAGAAACTGGCCCCCCCCCCCCCCCTTCCTCACAGTGGTTTGACCCACTGCCTGCTTTCCCAGTTCATCTCACCTCCTCTACACACACGAGTCAGGTGTGTGGCTGCGGCTCAATCATTGTTGAACTCCATTAAGTAGGGTATTTTATTCACTTTAAATAAAGCGATTCTCTTTAATGTAGTAGATGCAGACTCATTCATAAATTAGTTGCGGCAAAAATGCTGATTACCGATGTAATTTTCCATGAACCTGCTATATTAGCGATTAAAATATGACTTATCTAGTTAACGTTAGCTTGTTTACAATAGCTTGTAGCATAGTGCACTGTAACTAACAGGCTGTTTCCCATGCAGTGTTTTATTTGGGACGACTTGGCATAATGGTAACTTAACATTAACGGCCACAATTTGCATATTGCTTAGCTGTGCATTTACTAAATGAGCACTGTGCTACGTCCGAACTGACCCCACTGTATTTTTTTGTATAATCAATTTCTATTCTGTTCTTAAGTGTCTTAATTAATTTTAAATAAAATTTTAAACCTTTTTTTCGAATATGTAAAGGGTCTACTTTTATTTGTGTGCACTCATAATAACAACAAAACGTTGTGCTTTTGTAAAGTAAAGACACACAAATTAAACTCCCTGAATAATACATAATAATAAATATATGTATAAAAAGCTCAAAAAGTCTACTTCAAATATAAACAAATTCACATCTAATACAAATATTCTCTGATTATGTAATCCATATGAAAGTTATAAGAGGTGCAGTTTCTTCAGTATCACCTCGTTAACTGTCCGTGTCCTGATAATTTCTTTTTATTTTTTCTTTTTGGCTTCTCCCATTAGGGGTCGCCACAGCGGATTATCCTTCTCCATATCCCCTGTCCTCTACATCTACCTCTGGTGGCTCCATCCTCTGCATTCTCCTACAGATATACCCCATGTCCCTCCTCTGCACATGTCCAAACCATCTCAATCTTGCCTCCCTCACCTTGTCTCCAAAACGTCCTACATGTGCTGTCCCTTTAATAAACTCATTTCTAATCCTGTCCATCCTCGTCACTCCCAACGAAAACCTCAAAATCTTCAGCTCTGCTACCTCCAGCGCCACCTCCTGTCTTTTACTCAATGCTACTGTCTCTAAACCATACAACATTGCAAATCTCACCACAGTCCTATACACTTTCCCTTTCACTCTTGCAGATGCCCTTCTATCACAAATCACTCCTGCCACTCTTCTCCACCCACTCCACCCTGCCTGCACTCTTTTTTTTATTTCTCTGACACACTCTCCATTACATTGCACTGTTGACTCCAGGTACCTGAACTCTTCCACCTTCTCCAACTCTTCTCCCTGCAACCGCAGCTGCTTCCTTCTTATTCACACACATGTACTCTGTCTTACTCCTACTCACTTTCATTCCCCTTCTCTCCAGCTCTCCACCTCTCCAGGCTCATCTCAACCTGCTCCCTACTCTCACCACAAATAACAATATCATCTGCAAACATCATAGTCCATGAAGACTCCTGTCTGACCTCGTCCGTCAACCTGTCCATCACCACTGCAAACAGGAAAGGGCTCAGAGCCGATCCTTGAAGCAGTCTAAACTCCACCTTGAACCAGTCTGTCGTTCCCACTGCACACTTTACTGCTGTCACACTGTCCTCATACATGTCCTGTACCACTCTCACATACTTCTCTGGCACCTGACTTCCTCATACAGTACCAAAATTCCTCTCTCGGCACCCTGTCATACGCTTTCTCTAAATCCACAAACACACAATGCCACTCCTGACCTTCTCTATACGTCTCCATCAACATTCTCAAAGCATTCTCGTGTCCTAATAATTTACGTAATTTAAATATTTTGTCTTCATGCTCTATGTTGAGTTTGATTTCACAAATAATAAACATGCATTTGCATAAACCATCAATATTTCTCCATGCCCATTTTGATTAGAGTATAAAAAAATTGGAAAGTACTAATTTATGGTACATTTAGAACAGCACAATTATTTTATTTGATTGACAGCCCTAATATTAATATGACATAGCATCCAGTTACCAGCATTACACTAAAACAGGTAATAGTAATGGCTACTTTTACTTAAGTACATGTCAGAGCCCAAACTTCTTTACTTTAACTTGAGTAAATAAGTATAGCCAGTACTTTAACTTATACCAGAGTATTTTTTAAACATGAGTATCTGTACTTCTACTTATATGAAGGATGTGTGTACTTTTGCCACCTCTAGTTAGTGGTGGGGGGGGGGGGGATGTAAATTTCCATAGGTAGGCATATTTGGCATTTGATAATAATAAACTCTACCAGCAGAGAACAGTGTTTACAAACAACAGCAGCATTTTGGCACCAAGCACCGCTGATGTACACACAAACACCCCGCATTGAGTCTTACCTCCCTCAACACAGACACGGTCAGCATGGTAGCATGTTAGCCCAGCTAGCTGGATAGCAGCATTCGATATTTTGTCATTGAATCATGTCTCGGTTAAGATGAAAATACAGCATTTATGTTAATATGTTAAACTGTCTCTGGTCATCTAAAAATGCAATTAAATGGAATCCTGGTCACTATTGTAACCATGGTTCTATGAATCGCGAAACAGCTATCAGGGGTTGAGGTTAGGTTTATAGAGGTTTGATAACTGCTAGCTTGAATGATTTAGGTAAATAACCAGTGCAAGCAAAGAATTTTTTTTTTTTATAACAAGAAATTGATAATTAAATTATCTGTTTGAAGAAACATGTAGGTAAGGCGTTTAAATATTTTATACACTGTGAATCATTTTCTGAGACTTTTAATTACAATTAAGAGATTAAAATTAAGATTATAATTATAAATTTTTAGAATTCTTTCTTTTTTTTATTTCTTAAAGCTTTCAGGGAAAAGCAAATTTAAAGTACAATTAAATAGCAATGTTTGTTCTGCCTTGAAATTCATTGCAAACTATATGTAAATTCATATACAATAGAAGGGATTTTATATTGATTGTTTAATATAATTTTATGAAGGATGAAACATGTAAAAACAAAAAATAAAAATAAATGCACATCAATAATTGAATTAATATAAAAATCCACATATTTACGCAGAAATAAATATTAAATTAAACATTTGCTGAGATAAACTAATAATTAATTAACAAAAAATATTTTAATCTTTTTAAACCTTAGTTTATTTTATTATAATATTTTTTTGAATAAAGTTATTTTCCCTTAGTACAACATGCAGAAGGATGTCAATCTAACATCAGTGGGCAGATTTTATTTCACCATTTACTCCATGCATTAACGTTGGCATTGGATTAATGGAGCAAGGATAGCAATTATCAGAGATCTGCAAAGGCTTGCCCCCACTGTTTATATTTAAAATATGTAATATATATATATATATATATATATATATATATATATATATATATATATATATATATTCATATATTCATATATTTGTGTATTTATTGGTTTATTATTTATTTTTGTCATGCTTCCTGCAGGTATTTTTCTGCCTGTTCCCAGAGGGTGGGACAGGACCAGTCAAGATTGATTCAGAAGAAAAGAAGCTTTTGGAAAACAACATATACACTTTTACATGCACAGTTCTATGACAGCTCACCAGAACCATACAACTCTTGCATGAACATGACACCATATGCTGCCTTTCTGTTGTCTCACCAAATAATAGAAAGTCTATTAGGATTTTATTTCCTATTTTGGATTATGGATTCTATTTCCTATTAATTTCTGTCTCTAAAAGGCCCAAACACAGGCTTAAAGTAAATTCTTCTGTGCTGTTTGTAGCAAAGAGGCTGAACACACAAGCACAAATTCCAGTCACTACAAAAGAGCAAAAAATCTGGTTTTCCAGGCCTAATAGGAGGTCATATTTTACTTTCTTTCTTTTTTTTTTATTCCTGCCTGTATTCTCCATTACATGCAATCAAGGAAATATGTAGAGCAAAACCAGAAAGAAAACATTCTTCACATAAATAGACATTATGTAACATTATAATAAAATCCTTGGATAAAGATTCAGCAAAAAAATTTTTGAGTACTATAATAATATCTGGTTTGTACATTGAAACTCATTCATTTAATTTTTAAATATGCAAGTAATTTTGTTTACTATTTCTTCTTTTCTTTTTTTTTCAAGGTTGGAGGAAAATGCTTTACCTAAACTAAGCAATCTATTTCGCCTGTGTACCTACCATCTAAAAGTACAGTAAAAAAACAAAAAACAAAAAAAAAAACTGGCTTGTGCTATTTAGTTTACTGTATAAGAGTGTATTATTATATATGCTATCCGTTTACTCCATGTTTTCATTATTATTATTAATGGGTTTAATGGATGGGTTTTCCATAACACTGCTGTACAAAATCTATTTTTCACATAAAATTATATAATTTTTTTAACGATAAACACAAATATTTTGTTTGAGGTTTTGGGGACTGTCTTTCTTTATAAATATGAGATGATATTGAACCTCCAGTGAATTATTAATGCATGTATTGCAAAAATAATGGACAGATATGAATTACTTTCAACATAAAATATCACTGTTAGTGTAGAGACTGTACTATGTACTTTGTTAATTTTTGTTTCAGTGGATAAACTTCTCTTTGGTAAAGCAAGTTTAAAATATAGTAGTTATTCCTTTGATAGTGTATAAACTACTCATGCTGATGAACTAAAAGAAGTCATAGTAACCAAATGTCTGCTTGCCACTTAACTGTAGGCAGGTTTTGGGCAAGTTTATGACGTTTATTCTGTTTAATAAAAAGTTTCCAATTGATTAACCTTTTTACTGCAAAATGCTTTTAAAAATGTGTGAAGCTATTAAACTACTTTAGCACTTGAGTTATAAAAGTGCTGTCTGTTAGAAACTAGCAGCTTTAATGCTTCTAATGTCTCAAAGGTATTACATTGATAAATAAATAAAGACTTTTTGCAAACTTATTCTTTTGTATGTTGTCAATATTTTATATTTTGGTTCTTTATTATTCAAATAAACTATATATAAAATAATTATTTTATATTTCGGGTCGGCAGCCATCTTGGTGCTCACCGTTCCAGGTTGCCGCCATTTTCCCATGCCACCATGTATTTCAGGACGCCAGATGTTCTCCTACCTGTTGCTGACCCAGCCTGTTGTCGCTACCGGATTCTGCCTGCCTTTTTTCTCTGCTTACCGGTATTTGAATTAGTGAACTGTTTTTGTCTGACTCTGTTTCTTGCTGCCTGCATTCCACTATTTGCCAGCACTCAGATTATTTAACTGCTTTTGGACTGTTACTCTCCTATATTGCTCTGTTTGCTGAACTTTGGATATTTTACTTTTTTTTTATCAAACTGCTCTCATCCTCCATTGTTCTTTTGGCAGTGTTTTGATTACTAGACTGTTTTTGGACTGTGGTTACTTTTTTCTTGTGTCCTTTTGTGAATATTACCCTCTACTATTAAAGAACGTCTCTAGGTTACGTATGTAACCCTAGTTCAGTGAGGGAAGGAGACGCTGCGTCGCTTTGGGAATGCTCTGAATAATGTGTGTAATCAGTCAAAATTGGAGGCAGGCTGTCACTGGTGGGGTGACGTCAGGACCATGAAGTATAAAACGTACATGGAGTGAAGCCGGCTTCAGCTTCTGTAACCGAGAAGGAAGCGCTGAAGGGACGCCGGAGGTGTGGCATAGAGATGCAGCATTTCGTTTCCTCAGGGAACTAGGGTTACATACGTAACCTAGAGACGTTCCCTTTCAGGAACTCGAGCTGCGTTGGAACGCTTTGGGAACGAGAGTCCAATACCACCACACTCACCAGTCCCTGACTAGTGTGAAAGAGCACAGCTAGGTAGAAGGGCAGAGGTGCCAGGATTGGCACAGAGGTCAAGGTTGTAAAATCGCAGAGGTCTTAAAGCGACACTCCAGAGGACCAAGCCTGAAAGGCTGCCACACTCCGGGTCGAGTGCGCTCTGACCCCGAATGGAGCGGGGAGACCAGAGGACCAGTAATAGGATGCAATAGCGTCAATAATCCATCTGCTGAAGATCTGCTTATGAGCAGAAGGGGTCTCTCTTTGGAGGGCCGTAGCAGATGAACAATTGTTCTGACTTCCTCCAAGGACTGATCCTGAGGAAATAACAGTCCAGTGCTCAGACCGGGCACAGCCGGTTCATTAAATTCAAACCTTGGGGATGTAGCCCACTCTAGGGTGCAGGAAGGCACTTGCTATGCCTGGAGTGAACTCCAGAAAGGAGTGGGCCACAGAGACGGCCTGTAGATCACCTACTCTCCTCAGAGAGAAGATAGACAGCAAGAATGCAGTCTTAATAGACAAGTGCCTCCACGAAATCTCGGCCAACAGCTCGAAGGGGGGCTTTGACAGAGCCTCCAGCACTACAGCCAGGTCCCACCCAGGCACTCTTGGTCGCACCGGAGGCCTCAGCCTCTGGGTGCCACGGAGAAAACACGTCAGGAGCGGGTCTTTGCCAAGTGAATGCCCCAACACGGGGGCGTGATACACCATACAACCATGGACAGCCTGGCTCCACGGGGCTACCAGGAGGAGACGGACTCCGTCCTAGCTAACTTTTTCCAGAACTCTCGGAAGTAGAGCGATGGGGGGATATAGGGAGAACCATAGGGGACAGTGTGATGTCTCTAGAGACGCAAACAGGTCCAAACCTCTCCCAGATCTGCTCCACCACATGAGACCCCTGCCTTCACAGGGTGTCCGCTGCTTCGTTCAACCCGGCCTGGCATGTAAGCTGCTCTCAGGGAGGCTTCCCCTGGGACCACAGGAGCATCTGGCATGCTAGCCTATATAGGGGGCGCGAGTGCAGACCCCCCTGGTGGTTGATATACAAGACCACAGAGGTGTTGTCCGAGCGGATCAACACATAATGGCCTCTGAGGTCCGGGAGGAAAGCTTTAGAGCCAAAAGTACAGCCAGCATCTCTAGGCAATAGATGTCTCATAGTAGATGGGGACTTGATGGCCTCCTTCCTCAGGAGAGTGTCTACTTCTCGTTCCATTACACACATTATTTGAATTATTTTAGCACCGGCTCAAGTCCCCACACCATGCCATGAACCACACGTCCTGGCCCACCCCCTGACAGGATGTCACCAGATCTCTGTTTCAGGCTACCAAGGGCGGGTGATCGGTAGCTGACTATGGCATTTCTGCACAGCTGCTGTGGATAGTGGATGTAATTCCATGCCTTTTTAAGAGACTTTTCATTAGGGGCTTTCAGCCGAGGTCAAGAACAAGCTTGTCTTAGCTGTCCTGTCCCAGAGGGGATCGAATGACAAACATCCGTGTGTTTTTTCCTCCCACTGGTTTAGCTTCAATGAGTAGAAGTATGCCATTGGAGACTAAGGGTTGCTGGCAGTAAAGCTGGCTTTAGAAGAATGCTGTCACTGTCTGAAGGGCACCAGCACCCTTTCATCGCCTAGGTTGTAATTTGGATTAATTAGTATGAACCCCAGCTGTGGATCTCTGTGTCCTTCGGAGCTCAGGGAATGGCACATTCATCTGGGTACTACTTTCTCTTTTCCTTCTAGGTATAGGTACAGGTTTCCACACTGGCACTATAAAAGGTAAGTCAGTCTCTTCAGACTCTATTCTAACAGACTCTGGCTCTGTTTTCAGAACCTAAATTGCAGCCTTATCAACCTCAAAACCTAGACCTTTACATCCAGAGATGACACCTCCCTTTTCAACACTAAGGTGGGTTTTTCCTAAAGTGGTGCTCTCTGAATCCTTAGTGCTGGCACCAAACCATTATTTACACAAGGCCTGAGGTTAGCTCTATGCACCCTTTCATTCTGTCCCCTTCTATTGGCTCTACTGCATACGTTGATCCCTGGACTTCCACCACTTTATAAATAGTGGACGTTCATGCAACTTGGATTTTGTTCCTCCCTGGAGGTCGATAACGGAGATACATATACTGTCCAACCTCCACTGATGAACAATACACCTTCTCTTCCTGTTGTGCTACTCTGTCAAATGCTTTTCTCTCAGCATACTCTTTTGCCCATAGATGTGTTTCCCGGAGTCTTTCTTTGTGTGCATTCAGTCTTATTCCTGGTCAACATCTGGTTCTTGACCCAGCAAGGCATCAATTGGAGGATGGGGTTGAATACCAAAAAGCAAATAGTATGGTGATCCTGTGGAGGAGTGTGGCATCACATTGTAAGCATAGACCAGGTCTGCGAAGTGCTCTGGCCACATGTGTTTTTTCTCTGGTGGGAGCATTTGTATTAGGTCATGTAGGGTTTTATTGAACCTCTAGCACTGTGGATTTCCTTGAGGATGATGTAGTGTTTGTGTTTTCTTTACTCTGTAGAGCTTGCCAAAAGCTCAGCAATGACAGCACTTTCGAAATTTCTACCCTGGTCTGAATGCAGGTGTTGAAGTACCAAAAACAAAAAACATTTCTTTAGCAGTATCTTCGCTGTCGTCTCCACCTTTTGGTCATGGGTTGCAAATGCCTGACTAAATTTGTTGAATGTCTGTTACCACAAGGACATTCTCCCACTCTAGGGTAGTAAAGTCCACTGCGAGTTGGATCAGCCTCCTTAAACTGACAAAGTTTGGCTTTAGAGTATCCTGTCAGGGTAGGAGTGTTCTTACAATCACTGTCATCTTCATTTATCTCAGATGCTTGTACTTGACAAATTTTGCTGCATTCAATCCATGCCGGCATCAGATATGGCCCTTGAATTGTCCCTGTTCTGAGCTAATTACAAAGGGTGACACAGCCATCATATTCTTGGTCCTCACCTTCAGGCTCCAAGTCATCTAATCCTGGCCTTCTAGAAAGTGCATCCGCCACTGTATTACAACGCCCGAGACGGTAGCTGTGCTGCCCACCTTTGCTCAATTGCCCCTAACTTTGCAGTTGTAAGGTGGCAGAGAGGATTATTGTCAGTAAAGCTGGTAAAGTTTGACCCCAACAAGTAAAATGAATTTCATAGCCAAAAGCTCTAACTTTATACTGCTATAATTATGATCATTTTGTTCTGCCCCACACAACGTTCTGCTCGCATAGGCGATCACAACCTTTTTTCCCTCCTGATATTGGTATAAGATGGCACCTAAACCAAGGTTAGTAGCGTCTGTTTCCAAAACAATCAAAAGGGCTACATTTGGGTACTTAAGTGTTGGAGCACTAGTCAGCTTTTCTTTAAGTTATTTAAAGACAGACTGGCACAGAGGAGACCAAGAGGACTTAAACAATAGTTCTACCCTGATAGAACTGTTCTCTCTGAGACGGGCATAACTACGTCATGCAGCATTCCAGCGATTTGAGAGGAACCCTCAATAAACCTTCAATAATAGCTGCAGAACCCCAAGAATGACCTAAACTCCTTTAGGGTGCTGGGTATTGGCCACTGTTTGACCGCACTTACTTTGTCAGGGTCAGTGCCCTCTCCCTGAGCTAAAACTCAATGTTCGAGGAACCTGACCTCTGATTTTTAAAAATGACACTTTTCTACCATAATTTTTAGGCTTGTATCCCTCAGCCTTTTAAACAAAGTTTCCAGTCTCACCCGATGATCTGGGAAGTTAGCGGACTAACAAATCATCTAGGGAAACAAGGGCAATATGAAACACCAGGTCACTCAAAATAGACAGCATGAGGTGCTGAAATGTTGCAAGTGCGTTACAAAGACCAAACAGCATATGGTGATATTTATATAGCCCAAACGATGTGGTAAACGCAGTTTTGTGGCAGTCTTTTTCATGTATGGACACTTGGTTATACGAACTGGCAAGGTCGATTGTTGAAAAAAATCTCAGCCCTTCCAACACATCCAGGCTCTCGTCTATGTGCAGCAATGGTAAAGTGTTACATTGGGTCTTACTATTTAATTTCCTATAGTCTACGCATAGTCTTAGACACCCATTAGCTTTGAGCACTTGCACAATAGGGGAGGCGTAGGAACTCGAGCTCTCGTGTATGACCCCTTTTCTTAGCAACTTGGAAATGTGCTCCTTGAAACTCACTGGTTCCATGCTTGAAGAAAGAGAGATAGGCAAAAGTTCACCAAGCAGAGCTTTCTTTATTTTAGATTAGTTTTATCAGCTGCAGAGGTTTCTTCTTCCGTCCAGCTTTTCCCTCCACTCGCACACCACTGGCACACTCCCCTTAAATATAAAAAGAGCTCTTGAGGCTGTTTCATCTCTCCTCCCACACCAGCTGTCGTTACCTCTCTTCGCAATGGCATGGAACGTCTCTAGGTTACGTATGTAACCCTAGTTCCATGAGGGAACGAGACCCTGCGTCGTCCAAACTAAAACCCCAAGGCCAGCAAAGCAAACTCCTGGTACCACTCCTGGTACCAGAAATAGGTGCTGCCAGTTAAAGGTCTTCTTTGGGACAATAAGGACAAAAACACAGGCAAAAGACTTAAACTTAAGGTATTTTATTCTCGACTGCGACCAAAATGACACAGCATTAAAAATAGCTTTAGCTTTTTGTGGTTAAAGATAACTTTTTTTTTTTTTTTTTTTTTAAAAAAAAAAAAAAATTTTAAAAAAAAAAAAAAAAAAAAAAAAAAAAAAAAAGAACATTTCTATTTCTCCACAAATTCCAAAAATACAAAACATAAACAGAAAAGAAATAAAGCAATCAAGGTGTCATTTAAGGACAGCAAAAACCAAAAAAGGTAGTGGGTGGTAGTGGCTTTTACACCCCTGAAAATAAAACATTCACAATTGCATCTCTGTCAGGGTAGCAACCACGAGCCGGAAGCGGAAGTAGCTCTATCATGTTTATTGGGAGTGCTCAGCACATAGACAGAGAAACAAGAGCTTTTACGAACCGTGATGCGGGTTGGGTCCGTAATGCCATATAATCCGATATGGAAAGGGAAATCCACAGGCGAAGGTATAATCCACAGTACGAAAGTATTCCACAGGAGGAAAGTAATCCACGGAAGCGGAAGCAGAAGAAGTCACCTTAGCTAACGAGTAGGTCCAACACTAGTGACGTCGGAACGGAGGCTTATATGGGAAACTCAGTAACGAGAGACATCACATTTTAGTATTAAATTTGAAAAAAAAAATTAAACACAAATGCAAGTTACACAAGTTTCAGAATACTTTCATAAAATGAACAAAAAACACAACTATAGTTATATAATACAATCACCCACCTGGGATTAATGAACACAATCAGGATCCCACAGAGGGCCTGCTTAGTGCTATATCTCCTCTGTATTTAGTAAGAAATAGCATTACTGCACTACTAACAAGTACTTTTGAACAATATAATTTTCATAACATATGCAATGAAATAGGCAAATACAAAACTTACTCTCTATGAACTATCAATTAATTTGAGACGAAGTTTGTTTATGTCTCAAATTAATTGATAGTTCATACAGAGTAAGAGTTGCATATATTGCATATTAATCTATTACAATGAATATCACCCTTTTGGTGTTTTATAGAGGGTATATTACTTATATCACCTAGATAAACACTAGTGTGCTTTGGGTCATTGTCCTGGAATAAACGGTGATGAACTCCAAACTTTTCTATAATGTATGGGATGGTGGTTTCTCTTATATAGTGTTTTCGAAGAAAAACCTGTTGTTGTCCCTTTCAAAGATGGTGAATGTTCCTGGTTCAAGTCTGGAAATGGCTCCCAGAAATGAACTTTTACAGGATGTTTCGGCTTGGGTCTTTCTTTTTACGATATGACATTGTGTCAAAGTGATCCAAAAACCACTATTGTTTCATCAGTAAATATGATGCCAAATCTATTTTTCACTGATCTATATTTGAGCTTGTTGGAGATGTATCTCTTTATTTATGTCTTGGATCATGGGACAATGTAAAGTTTTCCTATATATCCAACCAAGTTCTGAATTGATCTCTCACTGATCTCACTGATCTCTCACTGAATTGATCTCTCACTGACTCCATTGTCGCCGGTGGAAAACCAAAATCGGCATTATCTTGGCTGATGTGGAATGGTCTCCAGCAGACTCATGGTTTAGAGATAGCTGTTGACAATCACTTTGAATTTTCTGAGGAGTTTGCAAAAATAAAGGAACACTGACCGGACTGTTTGTGGATATGGACTGATCCACTGTTGGAAGATGAGAGGGGAGTGCCTTCTCCACTTCCAACCAACCAAACCTTGCCTCAGAATTTAGAAGCGATTGTGTAAATGTTGATAACTGATCATTTGCTCAATGCTCACTACAGCGGGGCATTGACGGTTGATCAGCTTCCTGTGTTTGACTTGTCTGCTGCGAGTTGTTCCAGAATCCTTCAGATACCATCAGATACCCAGACTGCAATATGCTGAGTTTTCTAGCTCTGTGACTCCTATTTATACACTCTGCATCTGCATCCCGTCTTTACTTCTCTTTTGAACAAAAAATAAACTGTGGTATCAGGAAGTACCAGGTTTAGCAACGATGGCAGTGTGGGCACAGTTGTCCGGAGCCTCCTGCCCATAAGAAGTTGAGCCGGACTGTATCCATTCAGGTGGTAGCTCTATAAGCTAAAAGAGCAAGATAAGGATCATCAGCTTTTATAAAAAAGAGCCTTCACTGTCTTGACTACCTGTTCTGCCCTGCTGTTGCTTTGGGGAAATCTTGGGCTACTAGTTACATGAACAAGTCCATATGGTGCTGCGAAAGATGCAAATTAGTGCCCAGAGAATTGCAGCCCATTGTCAGTAACCAGTGTCTCTGGAACTCCATGACGTGCAAATATGGACTTTATGTGAACAATGACATCAGTAGACCTGGTAGGTGATAAGTGAGCTACCTCCACATATCTGGAGTAGAAGTCTACCACAAACAGCTACGTCTTGTTTCCCAGCCTGAAGAAATCTCCCCCTAGTCTTTGCTATGGCCTGTCAGGGAATTAAGTGAGCATTAGGGGTTCTTTTAGATTTTTTCTCTCTTTAAGGCATGTCCTGCAGTTCAGCACTATTTCCTTTAGCTGATGACTCAACCCTTGCCACCACACTGTCTCACCCCCTTTCGGCATTTCACAAGTCCCAAGTGTCCCTCATGCTATTTGTTTAGAATGCTGTTTCTCATGGCAGCCGGTATAACCAGCCTTGTGCCTCTAATAATTCCAATCAAAACAACACACAGACACACACACACTTTTCAAGCATTTCTCTTAAAAACCAAATGGACAATATAATGTATAACATTGTATAAAAATGTAAAAAGGGAGATAAGTTGTAACTCACAGATGTAAAATAGGCTCAGATTTTCTATCCCCATGCAGATCACCAAGTCGCTGTTGTCATTCCGCCCCAAGAATATTTGCCTTATAGCTGCTTTGTGCAATCTTTGATAAAACAAATATTTGGACTGTCCATTTTTTTCTTTATTTTTGTAAACAAAGCCCAGTTACTACGAGCTGTAAACAGCTGTTTGTGCAGAATCGAGAGCTGCATCCATTTCCTGCCAGGTGAGTCACATTGCACGTGCTGCGCTCTTTGACCACTAAGAGCTTCTAAAGAGTAATAAAACTAAGAACTCCCCCACATGGGGAACAAAAACCTCCCATATATCATTAGAATCCTGCACTCATTGGCTACATTTTCCATCAATCATGTTGTTATCATAATGCTACTGGCTGAAAATAATAAGTTTGAAATGATAGGTGGTGCAGAACAAAGTCACCACATCTGCAGAGAGAGTGTATGCTCAGGCCTAAGATCCCGCATATCTTTGACTTTTTTTTGAGTAGGTGGTCTCATTTGTTTTGTGACACTACATTCTACCAACCATATTTGTTGTTTTTTTACCACCAAGATGTCGTTTTTTTTCGCGAAAGTTATTTCAAAATATATACAAACAATACCCGAAGTACTGTGATGTAGGAATGGAAATTAGGAAATTAGAAGGAATAACCATCAAATTTACAACACTTGTTTCGTGGTATCAAAAATGCTTTACGGCATGTGGACCCTTTTCTTTTGAAATAAACCGGGATTTGCAGTGGATGCTTTTGTGACTTTTATTACAATTATAGTGTAAGTACTGCATTTTTATGCATGTTGTTGGTGTGTACTACTTACACAAATCCAGCATATACACTGTGAAAATCCCATGCATAACGCTGTTACGCCTCCCCAATTTTACCCAGTGGCCCACAGGGCACACTTAAGTATAGCGATGCAACACTACTTCATCCCACTAGTCCAGGTATAACACTATTCCAGCTATTCATATCTATCTATCTATCTATCTATCTATCTATCTACACACACACACACACACACACACACACACACACACACACACACACACACACA
>JAAIIK010000032.1:5215262-5234078 GCA_014706435.1 Silurus glanis
ATAGATAGATAGATAGATAGATAGATAGATAGATAGATAGATAGATAGATAGATAGATAGATAGACCAAATCTATATTAATACGTGTTTTATATTTGTTATATTTGTTTCATATTTTGTGCAGAACGGTGAAATGCAAATGAACACAACTCTCTCTGGCGCCACCATGCTGCCGAGCTAGGAAAGGAAGACGAGGTCACGTGACCAAAACCGAGCGCTTCTCTGTACGAAGTGTGGACATCTGTTCCAGCTTCGGGTCGAATATATATTAATATATATAAATAGTTATCAGTGTAAGTCGTGGTAGGTTATAGTCGGTTTTTACTGTTCATCTTGTTATTGTTTCGCCTGTTTTGCCTGCGTTTAACCATAAAGGCGCATGAAGAAAATTAAATCGCTAGATATGGAGAATATCGCGGACATGGCTGTAAATCAAGACGTGGGGTGTGATGATGTTCTTGAATTCAACCAGTTCGACGGTCTTCCCTTTTCTTCACGCTATTATAAACTGCTAACGGAGAGGAAAACTCTTCCAGTTTGGGGAGCAAAGAGTGAGTTCATGTCCTACATCACCAACCATCAGCTTGTTATTATCAGTGGTACAGTGAAAACTGGACAAAGTACTCAGGTAAGTTTTTCCCCTTATGTTTTAGGTTATTTAATAACTTAACCAGTAGCCTACATTTATAAAATAATTTTACAACTAATGATCTGCTATCTCAAAGTTCAGGCTCACATAGATCTATGTGTACTCTCAAAAACAATGTGACTGAAATCTCTTGAAACTAAACTGCACTATGAAATCTCTATTTAGTAAACCGGTACTAAGTACTTTATGTGAATTGAAGAATGTTCAGCAGTAACCTGAGATTGTGACTGATTGTACCCATAATCTCTGTTGCAGGTCCCTCAGTGGTGTGCGGAGTTCTGCTTGTCTGTGCAGTACAGGCATGGCATGGTGGTGTGCACTCAGATCCATCGGCAGTGCACAGTGGATCTTGCCCTGCGTGTGGCCGATGAAATGGACGTGAATATTGGCCATGAGATTGGATATGTCATCCCTTTCCAGAACTGCTGCTCTGCTGACACTGTGCTTAGGTAGTTTACATTGTTTTAATTCAAATTGCTTCCAGCCCAAACATGCATTTGCTCACTTATGTAACCATCTATACACTTTCCCCTGCATACATTCTGCAGCATCCCCTTCCCCCCTACACACGTCCTTTCATAGACGTCTGCCTTGCTTACAAAAGAGAACAAAAGGCCCACAGGCTTGATTTTGGGGTTCCCTTCAACAGCTGCCATGCCCCCACACAATCCATATGCTCTTGTGTTGGCCTTATATCGGCCATTAGTCAGTGTGGCAAACAAATACTATGACTAGAACTGCTGAGAGGAACAGACTTAATGAAAACACTGACCTAACTAACTGAGTAAGTTACAACCAGAGAATATTCTCTGTCTGCTTTCATTAAGTTTAATTTAATGTCAAATGCTTGGAGGGCTAGATACTTTACATTTGTCGCTTTGTCTGATTACAATTTCTGTTTTGTATGTTGAGGTTGATGCTATGTTTAACCTTCTAACGAAAATGTATGAGTATTTATAATAAAAATAACGAAATGAAGAACTTTGTACTGCAGCGTGGATACATCAAAATCAATTATAATCAGGATATTCAATGTATGTTAATATTATTAAATAACTCTTCTCAGGTACTGCACTGATGACATGCTGCTTTGTGAGATGATGTCAGACCCTCTGTTGGAGAGGTACGGGGTGGTGCTGATCGATCAGGCTCAGGAGCGCACTGTCAGCACAGACCTCCTACTCGGCCTGCTCAAAGATGTGCTGTTGGCACGACATGAGCTGCGTGTGGTCATCCTCACTGCACCTCATTCTTTTAACAAGCTGCTGTGCCACTATGGAAATGTGCCCCTAATACAACTTGAAGGAGAACAACCCTCTGAAATGGTTTATGGTCCTGGGAGAGGAGGTGTGAAAGATTATTTGTACGCCTCGCTTCAACTGGTTATGCAAATCCATCAGTCTCAAGAGCATGGAGATATTGTGGTGTTTCTGGCTACTGAACAAGTAAGATGATGTTGGCACATTTATTTAGAAGCCCCAGTACTCATTAAAAAGCTTGTATGTTCATTATGAACCTAGAATGTATAAAAAATACAGTATGTAGTGGAGCCTTTATAAAAAATATGATCATGCTTTCATGTCAAAGTCGACTCACGCCATCATTTCTCTTGATCCAAGGAGGTTGAATGTGCTCTTGCCATCTTGAGGGGGGAAGGGACAGGTGTCGCTTCATCGCTAGGTGAGCTCATGCCTGTGTCGGTCTGTCTAGAGCAGAAGGACAGTGTGTCTGTGCTTACAGAAGTGGACGGCAGGTGCAGGAGAGTCTTTCTCACTTGCGGTCCATCCGAAGACTTATTCTGGGCCACACATAGCATTCATTTCGTCATTGATGCTGGAGTGCAAAAAAGATATGTACGTGGTAAATTCACAATCAACTTTTAGAATTTTGTAATGTAAAGATTGTACATTTATTCAGTTGATATTTTAAAGATTCTTGATGTGTTAAGATAGAATAATATATATTTCACAGGTGTATAACCCTCGCATCAGAGCCAGCTCTGTTGTTATTCAGCAAATCAGCAAAAGCCAAGCAGAATGCCGTAAACAGCTGACTGGTCCAACAGGTAAGTAAAATGAACAAGGTTGTGAATATTGGAATAATTCTTTCTTTTGTGTAATATGAATTGGGTTGCTCTTTAGGGAAGTGTTTCTGCTTGTACTCGGAGATGACACCTTTTCCTGTTGAGAATGTTCCTCACATCCAGGAGTCTGACATCACGTCCACTGTTCTTTTCCTTAAAAGGATGGAAATCGCTGGGTTGGGTCAGTGTGATTTCATCGATAGACCAGGTGAGATACATTCTTAACCACACATACTTATAAACACTGAAGATGTACTGAAACAGCAGAGGCATTAGTTATTAGTTAGCATTTATAGGTGAACTTTGAACTGACTTTGGCAGATTTTGTAGTACACATCTTTGGGGAAAAATGTAGGGCTGCAACTAAGGATTATTTTGATAATCGACTAATCGGACAATTACCCGACCCCCCCACCTTAATTCTTTTTGGATTAGATGTTTTGCTTATTATAAAAACCTAATTCAAGGTATTTATGTATAAAAGTTTACTTAAAAAATGCAAACACCACATATTGGGTTAAACTATCTTTAATTTAGACATTTTAAAGCCTATAGTGGCTGCTTGTTGAGGAGTGCATGGGGGATTTGAACTAATTCACAGATTTTTCTTTCTGTAAAAAAACCCCCACAAAAAAACATATGCAAGGTGAAGCAATTGGTGTAAATCAACATTTGAATTGTTTTTAATAATAACTGCAGATGGTAAGTTGACAACCCTGTTAAATAATAAATGTAAAATATAATACAACATTGTTTTGTCAAAATCTGTTGACAAAAAATACACATTTTGTTCAGTTGTGAAGATATGAGCATCTCATAATAATAAAATGATATATGCATACATTAAATATACAAACAATAAATATAAGCATTTGAAAAAAAAGGGGAAAAAATATGAATTCGTTTACAAATGCATAAACATTCGCTGAAAACCACAACAATGACTCAAAAATATTATTGTTTACTGCGACTGTCCAGTGCGACTGTCCCGAAGTTAGGAAACAGTTTTCACAATAACACTTTATTAAACTATACCGTTTTCAGATGATGAGAATATACAGTTTTTGATTACCGTGCTGATGTTTCACCTTCATCCATGACAGCAGAGTGTTTTCTTTTCATGTGCATCACTGTGGTACGTCCACACAACACAAGATCTGCTTTGCATAACTTGTAGGTTACACTGTTCTTTTTTGCGTTTAATATAAAATGCTCCCATGCCTTGGATGACTTTGGACTCGCACTTTTTCCTGCTGCTGGTTGACCGGTACTGTCTGCCATTTTGCAAGCAGCTATGTTATCTTGCAGTCATGCTAACCCGTAACTTGAGCAGGCCAACTAATCGATAATGGCATTCCTTGACAACAAATTTCATTATCGATTATTATCAATTTTATCGATTAGTTGTTGCAGCCCTAGAAAAATGTTACTTCTACGTTCTCTTCAGAATCACATCTGCCATACCCAACAAAATGTTGTGTAGGGGTGTAAGAAAATATCAGTACACGTGAGTATCGCAATATTTAGTTTCTGATATAGTATCGTTTCTAAAAAATGCAATATGAATTTTTTTATAATGGCAGTTTCATTATGAGTTTATATCCTGACTAATGTTAAGTCACCACTTCCGGGGAGGGTGCTGCTGTAAAAACTTCCGTCGTAGGGTTAAAACGTCCGCTGGAAGTAGTAGCAGCGTTGACCGACTTGCAATATTTTTTGTTTATGTCCAGTTTGTTTTTCAGGCAGGAATATGTTAACATGGTTAAGAAATTTTAAAAAGCTCAGGAACACCATGTGCTGTTCGTGGTTGCACTTTCAATAGAGTAAGACTTGAGTAGAGTAATAGTAAAAGTGCTTATAAATCCTAACGTTTCCATAGGTAATTAACAGTTTAATCAACTAATGTTTTATTGATTATACTGTTACACTGCCACACACTGGCACACATTTTTAGGCCAACATTTATTTGTGTACATTATACTGCATTAATGCTTGTTTCTGTTTACTCACTGAAAACAAGCTTCTTCTATTCAAAATAGTTCAACATGGATAAGCAAATTTTTTTGCCCCTCATCATGTGCTAGCTAGGGCCAGCCAGGTTTCTTCAGATCGGGCACAGATTGCACTGGCCGCATTACTGGGAGTCTATCTGAACTTAGAGCATTCTGACTGGCCTCTTTGCTCCAGACATGAGATGTTTCTGAATGCCTGGAGCTCTAGGAACATCCACATGTACATCATTAGCAAAAAAAAAAAAAAAAAAAAGAGAGACAAGAGAAAGTCTGTTTAAAAAAGTAAGCTGCAATGGTGGACTGGAATCATAAGAGTTGGTTTAGTTAACATGAACACATTGTATGAAAGCTGCAGTCATTTTAAAACATGTTATGTGAGGTCTGATTAATGTTTATTCTCATACACAGTGAAAATTATTTTCTATAAACAAGGAGCTTTACTGTTTTTGGCAGGATTATACAGTTTCTTATATAATTTTTTTTCTCTTTGCAGATCCTGAGGGCCTTATGCAGGCTTTAGAAGAGCTGGACTACCTAGCGGCTCTGGATAACGACGGTAATCTGTCAGAGATTGGAATAATAATGTCGGAATTTCCTTTGGAGCCCCAGATGGCCAAGACACTTCTGGCTGCCTGTGAATTTGACTGTGTGAGTGAGGTGCTTACTATTGCTGCCATGCTAACAGGTAATTTCATTTTAAATAATCTATGTACTGTGCACAAAGATCCCACTAAGATTGTTTTCCATATACATTCTCTGGCCATGACCACACCTAATACAGGGTTTCCACACTTCTTGAAATTACTTGAAGTAATTCAAGGCCTGGAAAGTACTCGCAAACAAATATACCGTATTTTCCAGACTATAAGCCGCTACTTTTTTTCCATTGTTGTGAAAGGAAGGAGGAAGACAGTGAACAATGACTTTCTTGGTAGGCTACTGTTTAGATACAAGCTGTGTAACAGACACTTCTGTCTTTCGTTAAAGCCTGTGTAAAGTTCATTAGTTTCAATGTAGACACCTGCGGCTTATAGACAGGTGTGGCTTATTTATGTTAAAAATAAAAATTTGTAAAATTCAGTGGGTGCGGCTTATATAAGGGTGCGCTTTATAGTCCGGAAATTACGGTATGTAAATACTTTATTAATAACGTTTTTAAAAACCCTGTAAACATCATGTTAAATTGTTGCTTATGTGGCCATTGAAATAATACACGAGACCAACCAATACTATTTGGGTTTGGTTTATTTTGATTAACAGTGTATTGATTGTTTCTCTTTACATGAAAGGAGTGTCTGTAAAATAATACAAAATAAAAACAAAAGAGTCAAAAAAAGGTTACTTAACAAAAAAAAAAAACGTAATCTGCAGGTTACAATTATTATGACTAAATCTGTTCCTGAAAAACTACTACATGGTACAAGTGTTGATTTGCGTGTGATCTGACACTTTTGTAGATTACAGCTGTGTCTCAGTAAAAGTTTTGACTAATATTGCGACTACTGCAGTTGTTTTTATGTCCAAATGATTGTTGTGATAAAGAGTGTATCTTTTTAACGTAATGTGTGTTTCTTTGTGTGACTGTCTCAGCACCAAGTTGTTTCCTGGTCCCTTCTGTGGAGTTCAAGCATCAGGCTTTGAAGTGCCATCAGAGTTTCCATCACACTGAAGGAGACCACTTCACCCTCATCAATGTGTATAATGCCTACAAACACAACCTCATCTCATGTAAGCAATGGATCCAAGCATTGAATATTTATAAACTGTTTAAGCCTACAGATTAAATCATGTGGTAGAGACACAAATAGCATTGTTTTCTCTGTCATGACCTTGATCATGACCTTCAGTGCCAAACAATAAAATAAAACAAAGGTCTGATCATGTTGCCATACTACAGACGCTCCCAACTTCACGAACATTCCCTTTACGGATACAAACAAACCTGTCTTCAAAGTGAAACTTGTTTGTTGTAGAAAAAAATCTAAACGGAGAAGAGCTAGCTAGTACAGCATTGTCTAAAGTGTTATTTCCAGTACACTCTTTAATTGTTTGGCAACAAAATATTTGAGAAAAATTAGTTCCTGTTCAAGATCGCTATTGTTAATAAAAACTGCCACAAAAAAATACAACTAACAGCAAACAATGTTTTGTTATTTGAAATAAAACCAAAACGTGAGTTTCCAAAATAATAGAAAGCTATATGTATAAATATAAAATGTGTATATATATGTATTTATACATATATATGTACAAAATGTATAACTGCCTTTACACATAAAACCTAAATAGAATCTGTTTTTGTATTTTCAATGCCAGGTAGTCTGACTAATGAAAGGAGGTTGAACAGAGTGAAGTTATCCATGATTCCGGATCATAAATGATCAGTACATGGTAGAGTAGAATGTTTCAGGATTAGCACAGCAGTGAATTAAGGGTAGTGGAGTACCCTTATTGCCATATTGTTTGGTAGGAAAATACAGAGCCCAATTTGTGATTTATTTATTTATTTAGGTCTTTTTGTTGTTGTTGAGTGAGATGAAGATATACATATGGGCACATTTACTCCTACTCTCTCTCGCCCCAATGTTCTTTTCCCTCTTCTTTTTATCCTCCTCATCGGTCACTGAAAAAGAGACACTGATCGGTCACATCAGCGACAGGTTCTCACCGCTTGGTTCCTCTGGCTCCGCCCTCTGTTCATGAATGTCCATGCACCTGCTGCTAATAGATATAGACTTATAAACTAAGTAATACATTTTATATATATATATATATATATATATATATATATATATAGAGAGAGAGAGAGAGAGAGAGAGAGACTTGTTCGATTTAACAAACATATATAAAAACTAAGATATATTGTATTGAGCTAATACAGAGAAGCATCCTCATGATTTATTTTAGAGTTATCTCGAACCTATTTGATGCTTCTCTCAGACTACAGCATCAAGTGCTGGTGTGACGAGCATTTCCTGAGTTTAAGTGCCCTTCAGATGGCTGATGCAGTTCGAGCAGAGTTAACTGAGATCCTGACACGCTTAGAGCTGCCAGTTTCGTGTCCAGCCTTTGGCTCCAAGACAAACACTCTGAACATCAAACTGGCTCTGCTGGCTGGCTTCTTCATGCAGGTACAGCCTCAACATCAACCTGTCCCTGATTAGATCCACTTCCAGCATTTTTGTATGTCACTGAGCATAAAGATAATAGTTTTAAATAGCATTTGATAGGAAGCTGTTAAGAATTGTCTAGTTTATTCTAAAGAATGCCATTTAATAAAAAAAAAAGATTTTTAAGAAAATAAGACGAAGCTAGAATTGCTAACAAGCACAGTGATGTTCAAATGTAATAAATTCCAAAAGTACTTAACATGAAATGTCTTTCAATAATTCTTATTTTTATATATTTGTGATTTTTTTTTATTATAGATCATTGTTGTTTCAAAAATAATTGATCATTTGTGTTTTTCTAAAAGAATTTAACGAAGTACAAAACAGTTTGACCTAACACTTGCCTAAGTTTTCTGCTGAGCTGTTCTTTTTAAATAAGCCAGTAACGTTTTTAAATCCAAGATTTTCTGATCAAAAGGTTCTCAAATATCTCCCACAGCTGAATAATTATGTTTTTGCACTTACCCTCTGTACTGTCTAATATCTCAGGTTGCCAGAGACATCGATGGAACAGGGAATTACTTCATTCTTACTCACAAGCATGTTGCTCAGATCCATCCTGCCTCTGTTTATGGAACTGAATCCCCAAAGCAGAGCCTTCCTAATTGGGTTTTATATCATGAGCACACACTGGCTGAGAATAACTGCATCAGAACCGTTACCGAGATTTCAGCACATCAGTAAGTGCATCTTTTTTATTCGTGTTTGCATTTAATGGAGCAGCTATGGATAATAATGTAATGCAATAATGCAAGCAACCTCTAAATGTTGTGTATGCTAGGGGTGTAATGGTACACAAAATTTACAGTTCGGTGCGTACCTCGTCTTTTTAAGTCATGGTTTGTTTCAATTTTGGTACAGTTAGGAGGAAGAAATTCAAAACAAAATTGCTTGTAATATTTTTAACGCAGTTTATTATTATTAACATTTGTGAACATTAAACAGTTTACATTTTTAAAACAATTTTAAATAAAATGCTTGCTTGGTTAACTATATAAAATTTTATATTTGATAAAAAATAAAATATATAAAAATAAATTGAATAAATCAAATTTTTTATATTGATTAAATGGAGTTATTGATTAAATTTTTACAAATTAAATTGATTAAATAAAATTCAATAAATGGAAAAATGTAATGAAATAGTTTACATTTGTTAGATGTGTGTGTGTGTGTGTGTGTGTGTGTGTGGGTGTTACAGTTAATATGTTTCTAAAGATATGATCTACTTAATTATTCTATTTATTTCAGCATACTTTAACAAATGCCTTCATTCCTTCCATCCTTAATTCATTTCCACCGAACCGAAAGCCCTGTACCAAAAAAAGTTTGGTACACTGTAAAAACAAATCCTGTAAAATTTACGCAAAAAAACTGGCAGCAGTGGTTGCCAAAAACCTACCATAAAAAAATACGAATAAACTGGTACTTTACATTGTAAAAAAATTGTCCTGTGATTTAACAGTGAAATACTGTCAACTCGAGTTAACTCATTTTGTTTGCAGTAACTGTCTGCACTTGAATTGGCCAATAACCATTTGTTTATAAACTAATATTTTATTTAAGTCTATGACAAAAAATGTAAACGCAATCATTAAAAGTATCAATTCGAGTCAAATCTCTTGTAGATAATAACAGCACACATTTATGTGCAATTGAAATTAGTGAAGAGATTCTCACTACATAAATCCTACACAGTTACTGCCTTATATAAAGCAACATACAGCATAACATCAATATTTCTTTGTCCGTCCTTGACTTAAGCACAGTCTCTCTCTCTCTTTTCCTCTCTCTTCTACACAATGGTAACCCACAAAACACACAGTGGGAATTTGACTGTTAGGTTTTACAGTATGTTGCTGTTTATTTCTTGATTTTATGGTAACCTACTAGCAGCTGCTAACTGTAAATTAAACTTACAGTATGTTACTGTTAAAATACATTTCATAGTGTGCTTTTTCATTTTACATATTTAAACCCTTTAATCTCACAGCAAAATCCTCAGTTTTAAAAGAGCACTTATGTGTGTCCACACAACAGAGTGTTGAAGTATGAAAATAAAGATTAAGATAAGTGCATTAGGTGATGAACATATCACCATCAATAGTTAAAACCAAATAAAAAATTTTCTTGATTTTTCCTGTCGTGACAAATGTGCTTTAAAAACAGTTACAACAGCCAATCTAAATCTCAAGAATGGTGAAGTCAAACGAAACATTTTCAATAAAATATAAACCCCTGTTAAGTCTCAAACAATAAAACTTTCTTTCGGCTTCTCCCATTAGGGGTCGCCACAGCGGATCATCCGCATGTTTTTACGCTGGATGCCCTTCCTAACGCAACCCTCCCCATTTATCCGGGCTTGGGACCGGCACTAAGTGGCTGGGGTTGGTTCCCTGACCGGGGATCGAACCAGGGCCGCATTGTTGAGAGCGCCGCATCCTAACCACTAGACCACCAGGGAACCTTTAAGTCTCAAAGAATGTTTTGCTGAAATTTGACAGAAAAAGTCAAACTATAATAAGTGACGCTGTTAATTCTGTTTGAGTTGTTTAATCATCCTGTTTTAATTCAGTTGATTTCATCTAATGCTGTAACTGTATGTAGTTTTGTTTCTTGTTCTTCAGTGATTCTGCTTGTTAAAAAAGCAGTGTTCATCAGTGTCTCAATACACACATCTGTTTTAGTCACTCTTTCAAGTGGACTATACTAGTAAACTAATGGGAATAGTTTTACAAAGCAATAATGCAAAAAATAGTATTAAGTTTATTAAGTATATAGTATTAAGTTTACTTGTATTTACATTAACAGTATTTAACTGTTAAATAAACAGTAATTTCATGTTTTATAATTTTCAGGATTTTACCGACGCTATTTTACATTCTTTCATGGTTAAAACTACAAGCATTTTTTTTACAGTGTACGAATGCATGTACCAGTAGTGTGTGTGTGTGTGTGTGTGTGTGTGTGTGTGTGTGTGTGTGTATAGGGCCTTTACTTGATTTATTCTTCACAAGATCTTTGTGACAACTGAGTTTAGCTAAAACAGAACAGTTAAAATATTTACAAAAGTTAAAAATAGATAACGTGGAATTACATTAAACGTTTACCTGAAGTACCGTATCCAATCGTTTATCATTATCTGGTTGAGACCTAATGTGTGTCTATACGAGAGACGTGATAATGACTTATCGTAGTCGGGATGCCTACAGTTACTTACTTGGCAGAAAAGTCAGAAACATTTGGCCATACAATGTGGATGATTTATTTGGTGAGGGTTGGCGCATCACACACTGTTTAAAAATGTCCTCTGTTTGAATCATTGCTATGGTAACCAGGGAGGTTATTAGTGCGCATTGCATGGCCAAGTGTGTTTAAGTTCCATTTTCATGAACAACATGGTTTTAATTTTTACATTTTTAATCACATAAATAAATACACCATCGCAATATCGCTATGTATAATCTGTCTTCCGCCAATGTTTTGATTGTGCATGTTAGCTAACCAAATACGTCCTACAACCACATGTGCCTGCCACATGTTTGTGATTTAATTCAGTATGTCTTTTATGTTTTAAAAAAAAATTTTTAAAGTCACAAATGTATATCATTTCCTACCAACTGTTTTATAAACAGTTTATAAACATTATTACTTTTACTAATGTCTACATACTGTACATGTATTGCATTATATACTATACATGTACTTTATTGACACTCCGTGTTTGTTAGCCTTCACCGTTGGTACCGAATTTTTCGGACTATAAGCCGCTACTTTTTTCCCACGTTTTGAACCCCGTGGCTTAAACAACGAAGCAGCTAATTCATGAATTTTTCCTGGGTTTTTCCCGGTTTCACAAACTTCAAGCCAAAAAACTGAGCGACATAACATTAGACCAATGAAATTTCCGAACGGAAACGAAAAAACGCACCTCACCTGTGTTCTGAGCTGCACGGCATCGGGAGAAAAAACTTCCATCGGGTGATTTTTAAACGCACGACGATGCCAAAAGATAAACTCCCGAGAGAAATTGTTGTGAAAGGAAGGAGGCAGACAGTGAACAATGGCTTTCTTGGTAGGCTACTGTTTAGATACACGCCGTTGTAACGCGTTGAGTCTGGGTGAAGGGATAGCTCACTAACTCCAGTTGCAACAGAAATCATATAAGCACAGACAGGTTTCCAAAACTTGTGCTTTTTTATTTTTCTTGGCAACAGCGTTACGGGTTAGTTAAAGAAACTTAGAAATGAGCATCAGAAAATAATAAGGACATATTCCTCGGTCTTGCACACACGCAGTAATAGCGGAAAAATGCAGTGGCATGCTATTCCCAAAATACCGCTATGCTCCTAAAGGAAGCGCAACATATTTCATCCGTTACACCGTGTGTAACGTGTCTTTCGTTAAAGCCTGTGTAAAGTACATCAGTGTAGACACCTGTGGCTTATAGACAGGTGCGGCTTATTTATGTTAAAAATAAAAATTTGTACAATTCAGTGGGTGCGGCTTATATATGGGTGCGCTTTATAGTCCAGAAATTACAGTACTTTATAAAGCATAATGTAGTCCAGTGCGTTGTTTTAATATTTTTGTGTTTTGTATGTTTTTTCCTCTCTCTCTCTTTCTCTAGTATTTTCATAATATAATTAATGGTTGATCTTTTGAGAAGTTTCTCACTTTTGTGTTCTGTTCTTGTATCATGACCAGGTTCATCCAGATGACTCCTCAGTATTTCTTCTACAACCTGCCCTCTAGTGAGAGTAAGGACATACTGCAGTATATTAAAAGTCATGGCACAGCAGCACAGAGTAAGAGTAAAGCACAAACCCACAGCAACAGCGCAGGAGGAGAACGCTGTATCATACAGTAAACATGGTATGGTATATCAACCATAGCCTCAACAACAGGGTAAAAGATAATAACAGAGTTTAATCACTTGTATAGTGATGCAGAACAGTATACAGCTTTACTACAGGGGTAATATGTAATATGAACCTCTAGAACCAGCACTGTAATATTGTGTGATTAGAAAGTCAATGAAGAACATGTATGTAAATACTGCTGTGCAGTAACTGAAGCAGTTATGCTGTATTTTAAATGTCTAGTGACTAAGTTCCCCTCAAAGACTGTAAATTCGACTGCTCTTTTTGAATACAGACTACAATTAGCATTAAATACAGGGTTTTTTGTCAATAGCACTGTAAAATTGCAGGTTTAGTTTTTATGTTTGTCATATGATTTGTCAACCACTGTGGTTATGTATTCATCCGGTCTGGTAATGCATTTTGGAATTGATTGCACTATAATAATAAACCAGTTTATACAACAGTGCTTTTGAGTTTTCAATTCTGATGTGTTTATTTTGCATTTTTGTAACGAGTCTCCAGTGTCAGTGCTTTTGGACAAGATATTAAAATCAGAAGAGAATCATAATTATAACTATTTATAATTATAAACAAAATTGTACAAGTCAGAGTGTGGTTATTCTGAATACACAGGGTTAGGGTTTTATATATATATATATATATATATATATATATATATATATATATATATCGTCATGTTTGTGATTTGCTACAGCACAGCACTGAATAATAGCCATGATGATAGTGAGTACAACCACACAGTTAATATGCAAATGCAATATTCCTTTTGACCATCGAAACATAGTATGGCAAAATTTTCTGTTTATTTTTGCTAGTGGGAATCGATTTCTAAAAATGGTTATTATGGTAAAATTATGTTTTCCAATTTGCTTCCTTCTTTTCATCTTACATTTTTTTAATTGACATCAAAAGTTTTATAATACAAAATATAATGTCCAGTGGTTATGTCAAAAAAGCTACATTCACTCCTATATTCAAATCAAATTTTATTTCTCACATACACATACATACATACAGAGTACGGCATGCAGTGAAATGCTTTTTACGACGGTCTGGCATGAGGGAATAGAATGAGGGAAAATAAACCAAGAAAAAAAACAGAAGGTAGATAAATAAAAAGTATAAACTATATAAAATATATATAGTGATTCTCAGTGACGATCGGTCAAATAAAACCAATGCTGAACACAAGTAGGTAAAAAAAAAAGCTTTTTAAGTAAATTAATGTTTAAAATGATCAGCTAATGCTGAATGTTGGTATAAATGTGTATGATGTTTGTCTACACAGACTGCAGCACTGAGAGCAGATCCAGTGTGCATGAAGATAACACAGTAAGGACACACTCCGTCTCACACACTCACTCACTGAAGCATTGCTCAGGGCTATGGATCCTAGGGGAGTGGTCCCCAACCCCCGGGCCGCGGACCGGCACTGCTGGGCGGCCGCACAGAAAGAATACATAACTTACATTATTTCCGTTTTATTAATTATCTGATTCTGAACGATGTTTTATTTTGGAAAATTAGTGGATTCTCTCCACCACATCTGTCTATGACTCACTCTTGATGCATGTTAAGATGCCTTGGTCACATGTCTTAACAACATCCGCTACCGTCTTAAAGGGGCTCCGGCCGCTAACACATAAAACATTACCGCTAAATTAAAACCCCCAAGAGAGCAAAATGAACAAAAAACAACACAGTGGATTCACGTTTATTGTTATATTTTTTAAAAAATACCAGTTTTTATGGCGGTCGTATCATTTTATTTTGTTGCATTTATCCGCCACACCTTCAAGGCCGGTCCGTGAAAATATTGTCCGACATTAAACCGGTCCGTGGCGCAAAAAAGGTTGGGGACCACTGCCCCAAGGGATTAGAGGTTCCTGGCTCTGATATACCTGAACAATTCAGGATGTTTTAATAAACGTTTTTTATTAGCATCATTATTACAGCAGTTAAACTGGGCAATGTTCCAGCACTACATCTAAGATCTTTAAATAGATAGATACAACTTTATTGTCATTGCATAGTACAGGTACATAGCATCTACCAGAAGTGCAAATAGTACAGATAAATATGTAGCATATATACAGCATATGATATATATATATATATATATATACACACACAGCAGGGAAAATAAGTATTTGACACATCAGCATTTTTATCAGTAAGGGGATTTCTAAGTGGGCTATTGACACAAAATCTCCACCAGATGTAGCCATCAAGCCAAATATTGAATTCATACAAAGAAATCAGAACATTTAAGTATACAAGTTGAGTCATAATAAATAAAGTGAAATGACACAGGGAATAAGTATTGAACACACTTTATTTAATACTTTGTAGAAAAGCCTTTGTAGCTTCTAGACGCCTCTTGTATGGAGAGACCAGTCGTCTGCATTGCTCAGATACCACTCGGGATGTGTCAAATACTTATTTTCCCCGCTGTATATATGTAAGCATATGTACCGTGCATAAATATAAAGGCTATAACAGTGCAGAGATGTGTGGACATCGTTAAGAAGTACAGGTCAATGGTTCTAAGGCATTGAAAAGGAAATGTGCAGAAGTTATAAGATTATGGCATTTAAGAAATGTGCAAGCTACATAAACTATATATATATATATATATATATATATATATATATATATATATATATATATATATGCACACATTATATACACATATATACATGATTGTGAAATGTTGGGCAGAATGTACAGTAGGGATATAAAGATACATATAGATAAAATAGTGCAGATTTAATGAGGAGTAAAAAAGATATACTATGTAATAAAAATACATAGTAAATATACATAGTAAAAATACAAATAAATGTAAATGTACATTTTGTACATGCTATCTGCTTTCACTGATATAATTTGAGCTTTTTATGTAAATGTAAATGATTTTTTTGACTGGTTCATAAACAACCAACTCAAGATGCCGTGAGAACTAAATACACAAAAATAAAGTAAAACTAAGAATATAAAAACCAAATACATTTAATTAATAAATGTTGTCTTTGTAAACATTTTAAACAGAAATAAGTTCACTTTAACGGCTTAACTCTCTTATTTGTGCAAATATTTTTCTCTTCCACACAGCAATACGACAATCACATATAATACAAATGAGAAACTTAGTTCATTGGCTGCTTGTTTCCAAAGGAAGAACTTGCATCGGATGTGCTTTTATACTATAGATGAGTAGAATAAACACTAAAACACACTTTAACTTACCATGCTGTGCCGGTGTTGTCTTTCTTCCTGAGTTACTATGCGCTTTTTCATAATAAAAGTCTCACCTCAAACCATCGCTTTACTAAGCAGTTTCAAATTAAAGGTCCTCAACAAAACAATTTGGATGTAGCCTCTTTTTTCTCCATATCTATGCCATACAGAGCAAATAAGAGAATTTAAGTTGCCCTTACTTCATGCTATAATAGGGGAATCACACTAACACAAAAAACTTAAATACAAAATTATGTTCATTGTATTTCTTGCTTTCTTTCTTTCTTTCTTTCTTTCTTTCTTTCTTTCTTTCTTTTTCTTTGATGTTCAAAGAAAAAAGCATACCAGAATTTGCATTATTAATTGCAAACATTTTTTTATTTTATTTATTTATTTATTTTTGTTAAATATGGACATTTGTCATATGCTGTAGCTTTTTTGCTGTTGTATTGCACCTTTTTATACTGGTTAAAAATGAAAGGGCTCATGAAATGATAAATGATATGGTTGATATTTTTCTACCAAATATGTGTGTAATTTAATGGCGCTACAGCTACCAATTACACAAAACATATTATTGTAAGTATTAATATTTAGTTTTGCATCATATGAAATTAATATGACAAATGATTCACACACATGCACTCAGGTCGAGATGCAACATGAGCTTTTAATGGTCTCATCTACAAACAATGAGTCAGGAAATAAGCAAGAATTCAAAGAATGCACACAAGACTTCCGGTGACACAATTTGTTTGTTTACTTTTACTGCATTGAATTGTTTAGGGGAAAACATCATTACCACTTTAAAAAAACATTAGATGTCACTAAATATTCAAGGAATATTTTACTGGCCACTTTTTTCTGAAAAAAATTAATAAATAAACCGTCTGCAATTAATCCGAGGTTCAATTGAAAATGGTATTCCTTACTTACTTTAACTTTATATAGAAATATAACTTATTTTAACTTTATATTGCCATTTTGTTTTGCCCAAGAGTACAGCTTTGTTTCTTTAGTATTTAATTTTAAGTTCTTTTAACTTAGACATTTTGCTGCCTAATAAGTCTTAAATAATTATAATTTTATATATATATATATATATATATATATATATATATATATATATATATATATATATATATATATATATAATTTTTATATTGATTTTATTATTTACTTATTTTTTGCCTGCAATAAAAAAAAGTTTTTCAGCAGTAATTTGTAATACTGTAACTTTAAATCAGCACAGCACACATACCTCTTTTGCCCACAGTGTGTCGCTGTCTGAACTGATGCTGTGAACGTTACACGCGTAAAAAGGTACGGCAGGGTGCGGGTGTCACTTCTGAAATCTGATTGGTCGCGCCTCTCAGCGCTACAGTCAGCCACGCTATTCTATTGGCCCGTAAGTAACGGTGTTACTGGGTGTGTAAGGGACTTGCCTGCTTTCTTTCACCAAAGAGAAACAAAACAATTTTTTCACTCTGAGGAAGTGTGTGTACTATGAAGCTTATATAAAATACAATGGCTATTTGGGGTTGTTTTTAAGGTACATGCTAATGGGGTTTAATTAATTAAGTGATCAACTAATTACTAATATTTTTAGTTTGTTTTTTTATTAATTAGATCTTTTTTAAATGGACTTTTCAAATATCACTATACAACTTTCCAGCTGATTCCTCTTACAAGTGAGCATTTCAAGTAAGCAGAGTAAACACTTTATTTATGCAAAATGTTTTGCATACTATTAAAACAAACATCGTTTATATATATATATTTAGAATTACAATATTTTACTTTGAAGATGTACTTAAACAAGTTTTTCAAAAATGTTTGCTGATAATAATGCTGTTGTCAAGCACAGTTACCTGAGTAGTGTCTAATAATTAGTGATTGTAATGAATATGCAGAATTGCATAAATGCAGGTCATCTCCAAACAGATTTTTGGTTTAAAATTCATAGTTTTTGTTTTTAAGAAAATACTATATGTTTGACTAAGTCAGCACCTTAAGTGTGAATTATGTATGAGAAAAAATGCTTTTCAGAAACCGTTCTTTTACACCGAAATTTCAACTTTCTAATTGCATTAAGTGAAATTAATATTCTGGTCAGGTTTTTTTTTCCCGCTAATTTGAGAGAAGACATTGACAATAAACTGCCATTTCTAGCTAAATGTCTTATTTTAACCATCCATAATGTGTTGTGCATCCATCCAAGTTGTGGTCAACTCAAAATAGTAATCCGACATGAAGTATTTTGTCTCTCCTGCCATCTGTGAGCAAGTCTTTAAACTGTACTGAATGTGATACAAAAGGTCTTCATTCCCATACTTCAATGAAGCGCACAGGAAATGCTCTCCATCTGAGTCAGCAAAATGTCAGAGAAAAAAACATGACCTAAGGGTGTGTGTCACAGATTAAATACTCAACACCTCATCATCACTATAAATGTCTTTTTTTTTTTTTCTTTAAGTCCATACTTCCTGTTTGAATGTAAACTGCATTTTTCACTTTCTTTAGGTGTGAGTTTCACATGTCCCAGCACAAAAAAAAACCACTAAAAAAGACTATTGATTCATCACCGTTTACTGAAAATGAGTATTAAATTAAAGAAAATTATATGATTAGCAGAGTTCAGATAATTATTCATACAAAGATCCATAAAATGTTCATAATTGTCCTGTATTTAGGCAGTAAGAAACAGGCCATTTATTTCCAACACAATTGAAAAAGAAAAAAATAATTATATATATATATATATATATATATATATA